>CM067363.1:46314994-46772494 GCA_034401795.1 Chaetoderma sp. LZ-2023a | reverse complement strand
TATAATTCTGTCCAAGGCGAGCTGCATTCTGTACGTGGCAGTCGTTGTGTACTCCTCGGTACACCAAAGTACGAGGTCATCTGCATGGAGAGCTGCTTGGATCCCATTGGGCAGCTCTGCTACAATGTCATTAATGAATAGTATGAACAGAGTTGGTGATAATACTCTGCCTTGTGGCACCCCTTGTCTCAGCAATACATTCTGTCCAGATTGTCCATCCACCAGCACCATAGCTCTGCGATTGTGTAGGTATGACTTGGTCCATCGGAATATGTTGCCACCGATGCCTGTGCGCCGGACCTTCACGAGGAGGCCATCCTTCCACACCTTGTCAAATGCCTTCTGCAGATCGATAAAGGCAGCCAGCATCACCTTCTTGGCTTGAAAAGTGTCCTCTATGACCTGTGCAAGATGAGTTGTTTGATCTTCTGTGCTCCTGTATCTTCTGAAGCTGGCCTGCTCTGAAACTATAATGTTCTCCGACTCCAGGTACCACTGCAACCGCTGGTTGATGATGCGCTCCATGGTCTTACATATGCAGCTTGTAAGACTGATAGGACGGTAGCTCAGCACTTTCGTCTTGTTCTTCCCTTTTTCAGAATAGGGGTCATTCTGGCTTCCTTCCAGCACTGAGGAACCTCTCCATTGGTCCAACTGAGATTAAAGATGTCTAGCAACTTGCGGAGAGATGCATTACCAAGGTGTTGGACCTCCAGTAGCTGAGGGTGGGCTCCTTCGAGGCGTGGAGCCCGGCGCTGCACCTGCCTGGCGGATCCTCACAGGGCGAGCACCATTTCGGTTGATTCGATCTCCAAGTGTCATTTCATTAGCGTTATGCATAATGCTCTGGTTAGCCCCTCCAAATGTCTGGATTGACACCCAGTGGGTTACACCCCTGCGCCACTTTGAGGCCGAGCATATAGTCTTAAACAGGGGTAATCCCTAATTCCAGTCCCATTTACGCCAACCTAGGGTGGTTTTGATTTCATTCAATTATTGGTACCGTCCACTGGTGCCCACATTTACACCTGGGTGGAGAAATCCAAGGCGCGTAGTAGAATGCCCATGTTTCCAACGACGGAGAGATAGTTCACGGCTCAGGGAAGCTGTTGACTATTTTGTAACTAATTTGACTGGGTGCTGTTGCAGCCTATGGCAGCAACAGCGCCCAGTCAAATTAGTTTCAAAATATTCAACAGAATACTTATTAAATAGTAAAAGCAAACAATTTGTACAACAACGCATAGACCGTCTTCAAATATGCGTTCGTGACGTACTTATCGACGTCATGATTATGACGTCATTGTACACATCGCGCAGTTCATTATGACATCATATGATGGGTGGGTACTCTGGAACGGTGAATTCTGTTTGTAAAATCATTAAATGAGTAAGAAGCAAGCTGTCCATCAGCAAATGACAATGTGCATCAATAGTAATTTTCATTTTGGCCATACAATCTGGAATAATTGATGTGTGTTGTGCTAATTATACCAGCATTGCTAAACCAACTATGTACAAGGTGGCACTGGAGAGACGTGGAACGCTTATCACACCTCTAATTGAGGGTCTGAGCGCTTGTATAGGCCACGCTTTAACACTTGTACTGCAAATAACTTTGGTCTAAGAGAGAAACAGCTTTTAGCAAACATTTTTATAAAATAGACACCAACATCTAGGTTCTACCGGTTTATTCAAATTATTGATTTTGGTTAATTAAAATAATTTGCTGAACATTTTATAATTTAACCACAACCTATAATACCTCCAATGGTACACCGGCATGTATGACGGTTGCATATAAGAACTAACACTTACCAGATGTAAACAGAGGATAGATACAACAGATATCTGCAGCATCTTGATGTCTATTTTTTTTATCTATTGTTTGATCTCTGCCAAACAGATTGTTCTTCTACAAAGTCGTGCTTGGCTTTTATAGACAGGAAATTCTAGAACTTCACCTGTTGAATTCACACGAGCTTTATATATATATATATATATATATATATATATATATATATATATATATATATATATAAACTTTAGCGGGAGCAATGGTCTGCTATTACCTGTAGTCATGCTTCAAGGTGAAGTTTTGTATGGTATTATACGTAGTCATTTTCCAAGGTGAGGTCTTGCCCAGTGATCGATTGAGGGGGTTCTATATTTAAAGAGGCATTCGCTCAGAGATATAAATACATTTGGAAATTTTAAACATTATTTTTGTAGTCTAACTGACCTGGCGTATTATTACTACACACTTATTTTTATACAGAAATTCCATCCCGTCGCATATACGTGTTATCTTTTATTGTTTTTTTCAACAAACTAAAGGATGTGTTTTCTGGCAAGAACTACAAGAATTACAACATAGCTATCTATTGTCACGAGGCTGTCATTGGAGGACTAGAGAGATTAATGGAGAGTTTCAATTTATCAATCAATCACATGACGTCATAATCAACTACGTGGCATGTGGGATGGTGTCATAATCAATTACGTCATGAATGACGTAGATACGTTCGTCATGAAAGCTTAATTGATGATGGACTAACAGTTGTTGCACGAATTGTATGTCTTAAATATTTAATAATCAAGCCATAGGAAGCAACAGCGCACAGTCAAATTGGTTTCAAAATATTCCACACCTTACCTGTATAGATCTGTGGAAATTGAGATCCATAGAGTTCAAGGATCGAAAGATCCCAATACGGACAACGCGTGTGTAGAGCTTAGCTAGAGATGGGCCGGGCATAGCTATAACGGGATTCTGCCATTCTTACCAAGTATCTAGAGAGCGAACACGTAGATGTCCGTAACGCAACCAATCTGTAAACCGTTCTAAATGATCCGGCTATTAAACATTTCATGGCAGACTGATATAGCTTTAGGGAAAGTGTGAGAAATCGAGAACACGGATTCACTGCTCTATTATGGATATCATATCAGGACCAGATATTGGCCGTACCACTTATTCAGGCAGTAAACAGTAATACTTATATCTTGTATGGATTATGAGCAGTTTCGACGGGAAGAAATATACCAAATATCTTACTTTCTTTTCTGTGTTCCTAGCAAATTCTGAGTAGTCGCATCCAGCTGCTACAGAACAAGTCATGAGAGGAGTCATCAGTGTTGCTCGAGATATTCATGAAACATGCCTCACGCAGGAGCAGGTTGTAAAGGCGCGGGATTGTCTGAGATACTGACAAATTATGGTGTCTATTAACGTGCGTGTTTGGGTGCGTATGTGCGTGCTTGGGTAAATACTGATATGCTGAACGAGTCAAGTCAGAGTAAATAGACATCAGGAACTTCAATGAGCCAATCATAAGAACAACATTCAGGACTTTTGCAACCAATCAATAACAGGATTACAGTAAAATAACGTTATTCAATAAGGTCAAACAGCAGAGAAGTTCTGCTTTTTAATCGGTGGCGCACTCACAAATTCATGTTGGGAAAGTAGATCTTGATCAAATAATGAAATACCTACTAATGTACCTTCATCCATTGGAACCGCGGATGAGTTTCTTGCAAAAACTGACAAGAATAAAGGATTTCATTATCTACCAAAGCATATTATCGATGCAGCAAGGCATTTAACATTGAAGATAGTACTGCTATTTTCTATTGCATGCGTGGTGTGGCATATATATTTAAAACAATCGACCAACATCTATTGGACACGAGTACAGTATGGGAATTTAGTGTTGTCTTTAGTACCGACATGTACAGGGGCATTTTTTAAAGAGAATAGAGCTCTGGAATTGTATAGAGAAATGTATTATCAACGGTGAAAATACACGAAGAGCGGATGATTGGAAAGAGTTCCTTACGAATGATGAAAACAAGCAACAATGAATAAAGTTGTTACTAAAAGTATGGGGAAGTGGGGATTCAAAGTATAAGTGTTTTAGACAATACGACTACTAGGCCGATATTGAGGAGGTTGTTCTTGAGAAAACATTGGAGAAAGAGGCTGATTCTGATGAGGAGGAATATCAACACGTTGATGCCGGTGAACACTTTGCGAAGGATAGCGATGGTGACGATTAGGTTCAAACTCAAACTACTATATTAACGTACTCACTTAGACAAGACCTATTGTTGTTTAACCCTTCTTGTGTCAACGTTAACCCTTTAATGGTAAAGCTGGTAAAAAAACTACCTCTGCGGTGATCTTGTAAAATGTCCATTTGCAGTCTAACAGAAGAATATTTTTGAAAATTTACCACTAAAATGACTGGCTCGGTTACCGAGTCAGGAATTCCTGTGGTAAATTTTCAAAATTACTCGTCCAGGTCCAATTGGACGCTGGCTAAGCAGAAACTTGAATTTTCTTTGACATTACACTGTTGATGAATGCCCATTGAAGCATAACGGAAACCTATTTTATCAGAATTTTCGTTATAAATTTACAAAAATACCCTTTTTAGCTGCGAAAATCAAAATTTCCTTGAAAAGTATTGGCAATTAAATGGTTAATTGAAATAAATGGTATTTTGAGCGCTTTAATGCGCTGTTGACACAAGACGGGTTAACATATAATAATCGATGTTGTTTGTGTAAGAATACACATGCATGTGTTGCACTCTACTATCATTCAAATATATCTCTTCCATTGAGCTATGCATATAATAATGATGTGTGATGGTTCCCTAATGTTCTCTGCACAACCTCCTACTAAGTTTTAAATGATTGATTACGAAAGTTATGGTCACTTTTGTACCTATAGCATCGCCACCCCACCCCACCACAACCCCGTTTACAAACACGACGAAAATAGCGGTTTGCCCTTGAAATCGGATACTATTTTCAATTGATTGGAAACAGTAGTGAGTCCCAGTTTAATACATGTTAACAGATAAATTATTAATTAGTATAGTTCAAAGCAACAGAAAAAAATAGTTTGGGTGATTGGTGCATGGCCACACCGTGAAGACAGAAAACGCAAACAATTATATCGGCACAGCAAACAAACATGTTCATATATGTATTATTGTTCCCCATATGCCACATGGTGGCATTGGTGTAAACAAATTGAATTGAATTGAATTGAATAGGTTGCATAATAATATTTTTTGTTGATACAAGACTAGTGATGAATCGCAAGCGACCACTAAATCTCAAATACTCTGGTTTCTCGGCGGAACAGAGATAACTTCCATCGGCAGATTTGTGTATGTATTTAAAATAATTGTGCAATTTATAATTTGCATCTTCTTGGATATTTAGTGGTCGTATATATCTGAATTGATGCTAACATGAGAGTATTCTTCTTCTTCTTCTTTTCGATCGCTGGTATCACACTTGGAGAGCCGTTCTCAAGATGAAATCTGTGGGTTTCTGCAGTTCTTCCACAGGTCCATACAGCTTTTCAAGAAAAGAGGTTGACAAAGGCCAGATCTCTTCTCTCAGCAGCTGATACGTACTGCAACATTGAAGTATGTGCTCTGTGGTCTGTTCTGCGTCTCCACAAGGACAAGCGGGCGATGTCGTAAGGTGGAACCGCCTGTACATGTGTTGGTTTAGTCTGTTATGTCCAGTTCTGAGACGAAAAATGGTCGCTTGCTCTGGCCTCGAGAGATGATGGTAGGCATCTTCTGATTGAGGTGTTCTATAGAGTGACTTGATGATAGTCTTCATCTCTTTATGTGTAACCATGTTTTCTGTCTGATTCGCTTCGACACCCACCTTTGCCATCTTGTCTGCTTCCTCATTTCCTTGGACTCCACAGTGTGAGGGGATCCACTGCAATGCTATCCGAAAGCATTTGATGGTTTGTAATGCTTCTTCAAGTTGTGGCAGCTTACCTTTGGTGATAGCCTCAAGGACGGAGCGGGCATCAGATAAAAAGACAATCTGTGCAGAAGGGTCTGCTGTTCTGCTGATGGTATTAGCTGCATTGACCAGTGCTTCGACTTCAGCTCTGTAGTTTGTGCAGTGTTTGCCTGTCGGTATTGCAGCTGACTCATGTTGTCCGTTTGGATACTGTATGTGCAGTCCGGCACCTCCACTCCTAATTGCATCTTTGGCTGATCCATCTGTGTAGATCCTTATCCATGTCTGAGGGTACATTTCTTCCGGCATGGCTAGGGTCAGGGCCTTCTTGCTCACATCACTGTGTTCATCTTTGCTTGTGAGATGAGGTACTGTAGTGCGAATAGCTATGCTCTCTAGTTTGTTTTCCCAGGGTGGAGGATCAAGTGTGTGGTTTGGGTCTTCTATTTGTGCTGACAACATTTCTTGGTGTTTCCTTTGAAATGCTTTTGTCACTTTCACAAAACATGATCTTTTAAGTCTTCCTGATGACAGCTGTGCTTGCCTGATCTTCATCGGGTGGTTGTTGCACGATTTGAACTTTGCAGCTTTGATCAGTGATTTGCATTCCCTTCCTTTACTAAGTGGGGGGATGCCTGCTGTCTGCTCCATTTTTTCTATTGGTGTTGATCTCATTCCACCAGTGATGATGCGCAGTGCCTGGTTTTGTACTCTGTCGAGGTTCTGTTGATGAGGTTTAGCTGCTGTCATCCATGAGCTGGATCCATACTCAAGGTGTGGTCGTACGGCACCTAGGTAGATGGTCTTGAGGATCCTTTCATTGGCACCCCACTTTGTTCCTGCCAGCTTCCTCATGATGTTTACCTTTCTTCTGGCCTTTGCCTCTGCGTTCTGGATGTGCTCCTTCCATGTTAATCTTCTGTCATAGGTGCTTCCCAGGTATGTCTGCTGGTCCTCGTACTCGAGTGGAGTACCGCCCAGTATCAGATTGCCAACCTTGGTTTTGGTGGACAGTGAGAATAGCATGGCTGATGATTTTTCTTTATTGGTAATACACCAGCGATTGGCCCAAGCTATAATTCTGTCCAAGGCGAGCTGCATTATGTACGTGGCAGTCGTTGTGTACTCCTCGGTGCACCAGAGTACGAGGTCATCTACATAGAGGGCTGCTTGGATTCCATTGGGCAGCTCTGCTACAATGTCATTAATGAAGAGTATGAACAGCGTTGGTGATAATACTCCGCCTTGTGGTACCCCTTGTCTCAACAATACATTCTGTCCAGATTGTCCATCCACCAGCACCCTGGCTCTGCGATTGTGTAGGTATGACTTGGTCCATCGGAACATGTTGCCACCGGTGCCTGTGCGCCGGAGCTTCACGAGGAGGCCATCCTTCCACACCTTGTCAAATGCCTTCTGCAGATCGATAAAGGCAGCCAGCATCACCTTCTTGGCTTGAAAAGTGTCCTCTATGACCTGTGCAAGATGTGTTGTTTGATCTTCTGTGCTCCTGTATCTTCTGAAGCCAGCCTGCTCTGAAACTATAATGTTCTCAGACTCCAGGTACCACTGCAACCGCTGGTTGACGATGCTCTCCATGGTCTTGCATATGCAGCTTGTGAGACTGATAGGACGGTAGCTCAGCACTTTCGTCTTGTTCTTCCCTTTTTTCAGAATAGGAGTCATTCTGGCTTCCTTCTAGCACTGAGGAACCTCTCCATTGGTCCAACTGAGATTAAAGATGTCTAGCAACTTGCGGAGAGATGCATTACCAAGGTGTTGGATCATTTCATTCGTAAAGCCATCTGGCCCGGGAGATTTCTTCTTCTTCAATTGGCGGATAGACTTCTTCAGTTCTGCTAAACTAATGTCAACTTTCATTGCATCGTGAGTGTTGGTGTCTGTTCTTTCCTTTTGCTCTTTTCTAACCTCTTTTTGACGCATTCGTGGTATAGAAATGTTACTTTCTTTTGCATATGCCTTGGCAAAGGCATCTGCAGCCATCTTTCCTGACAGTGTTTGTCCATCTTCTTCAAGAGTAATCTTCTCTCCCCGACACCCTCATCATTCGGTGCTTTAGTCAGTCTCCATAGCTTTGTGGTGTCTCTCTCTAAATTATACCCTGCCGTCTTTTCCCTCCAGCTATCTTCTTTTGGCCTCCAGCTTGGTCTTTAGATACCTGGCTTTAGTTTGTTGTAGTGTGAAGTGGTTTCCATGACAGGGATTACCCTCTGCATCTTCTCTGGCCTTGTCTAGTTTATCATGTGCTGCTTGCAGTTCTGTTGTCCAGTAGGGGCGGTACTTTTTCCTGAACCCTCGAGGAATCGCTTCGTTGGCAGCCTTGAGGATACTTGAATTAAATTCCTTGAACGCATTGTTGATGTTTCACCATTCTACTGCTATATTTTGGGTAAGCTCATTGGAACGAATGCCGAACAGACTCCAATTTGCCTTTTTGTAGTTCCACCTTGGATGTTGAGATGAACTTGTCGAAATACTTCCAGAAAGAGAGAGGAGGACTGGGCGGTGGTCGCTTCCTCCTAACTGTGATCCGACCACTCTACTGAGGTTTCTGTGAATGTCTTCTGTACAAAATGCCAAGTCCGGCGTTGTTGTCGAGTGCCACCGGCGCGGGTAGAAGGTAGGCTGATCTGTGGGATCGTTGACAAGTAAAAGGTGCTTTTCATCTTGTCATGCTTCAATGTCTTCTCCTCGTTTATCAAGTGTTCAGTATCCCCAGCTCTGAGACTGGCTATTAAAGTCTCCCACAATGAGGAGGCAGTCCGGGACCTGGATTGTGTCAAGTGAGAGATTCTTGTCATTAGGGCAGTAATAATTGACATGTCAATCACAGAGTTGCTGGTTGTTACCTTGATCTTGATATATTCTGCCTCTTCCATAACGGTTTTGATCTGGCTGGCGTTCCCGCTGTTTCGGACCAAGGTGATCACCCCGCCTTTCTTTCTTCCTCTTCGATCACACCGGAAAATCTGGTAACCTCTGATCTTAAATGGTTTTCCTTCTTGCAGGTGTGTCTCTTGAACGCAGCAGATATCAATGTTGTTTTCGTACAGGAACTGTTCGAGCTCTGATTTCTTGTTGGTAACCCCTTCTGCGTTCCAGTGCATGATGTTGATACTGGGGTTCTCTTTGGGTTTGGTCTTCTCTTTCGGTTGGCCAGTAGCTCTCCATCCTCGCCCTCCACAAGACGAGTTGATGGGACCTCCAGTAGCTGAAGGTGGGCTCCTTCGAGGCGTGGAGCCCGGCGTTGCACCTCCCTGACGGATCCTCACAGGGCGAGCCCCATTTCGGTTGATTCGATCTCCAAGTGTCATTCATTTGCGTTGTGCATAATGCTCTGGTTAGCCCCTCCAAATGTCTAGATTGACACCCAGTGGGTTACACCCCTGCGCCACGTTGAGGCCGAGCATATAGTCTTAAACAGGGGGCATGAGAGTATTGATCCACGAGAAGCGTTTTATGGATATGATTCCGTATATTAAATTTCTAACTCTATCAGTGATGGCCTCTTTAAACAAGCTATGGGCCTCACTAATGACAATACTATGTTGAATATTTTTCAATGTATCTTGTATTTATTTGTCCTACCATGGCTATCTGTATGAAAGTAGTAACCCGTTAAACCTTGACATTTCACTGTTTCAAAATCCAGATAATGAAGGAATTCTATCTTTCACTCAAGAATATGACCTTATAATAAATTTCGTAGCATGTAGGCCGACGTCAAAATCACATAACTTCGCCATGAATCTCTAAATGCCCGTCAAATGTATGAATCATTATGTCTTTGATCAAATATTTTGAAATTAATTTGACGGGGTGCTGTTGCACGCGCACACGCACACGCACACGCACACGCACACGCACACGCACACGCACACGCACACGCACACGCACACGCACGCACGCACGCACGCACGCACGCACGCACGCACGCACACACCCAAACACGCACGCACGCACGCACGCACGCACGCACCCACCCACCCACCCACCCACCCACCCACGCACGCACGCACGCACGCACGCACGCACGCACGCACGCACGCACGCACGCACGCACGCACGCACGCACGCACGCACTCACGCACGCACGCACGCACGCACACACACACCACACACGTACACAAACCCGCACATACCCATGCATGCACGCACGCATGCACACATCGTACACAGCACACCATAACCAGTTAGTTCATTGACCGTTTACATATCGCCATGTTTTTCCACCACCGCCGCAACCTCAATGTGGCATTGTGACCTTTCTCCACACATTATCTTATTTAATCCTTCTATATACCCATAGAATCTATTCAATCGATGCTACAGACACCTCCCCGTTGCTCCGAACCTTTTTTGCTGAATGCCGTCGGTATCTGGAGGCAACAGCATCCTTCAGTTAAACACGGCCTATTTAAGACTCTGTTCTAGTCCATGGTAGTCATAGTGCGAGTGTGCTGGATAATATGGATTGATTTCATGATCACACTACATTATCTGTGCGATATTTAGATAAAACCAAGGGCAAAGCGCCACTGACCCTTATCGCCTTCACCCGTATGTCCAAAACAAAATTTTAGCTAGCTACTAAAGGAAAACCGGTGTACATTTTTGAAACAATATAAAATTCAAAATGAATAGTAATTACGGTCGAGCTCAGAAATAACTTGGATTGTTTCCAAGACCAAATAAAACGTACTGAACATAATTGAATTGGAAGACATTGCTGCAACAATGTCTTCCAACTCAATTACGTTCGAAATATTCAACAGAACATTTTTAATAATTAGCAACAACCAGTTTGTTTTGGAGACATTCTAACTCATTTTCCAGCTGTACTTCCCACACTACATCAAACTGAATATAAGTACTAACACGACAATTGCTGGGTCCGATCACTCAAGAATCACTACTTAGCTCCCGGCATAAGCAAAACAACGTATAGTTCTAGGAAATCGACAAGTCCGTCACTAGTGCAGGTATTGCACGTATTGTATGTTTAATGAATTTGCAATTTACTAAACGTTCTGTTAAAAATGTTGAAACTAATTTGACTGGGAGCTATTGCTGCCATAGGCTATGCTTCAAAATATTCAACAGCTTGCCTCTATAGTTACCTAGAAATCGACATCTAAAATGGGCGAAGCTTAGCTACACTTACTGAGGGCACTGCTAGATAATTATCCATTTATTGTATCGGGGCAAAGAAGTAGAATCAACTACAATACGTGGTAGCAATGGAGGAATCTAGTTTATCCATCCATAATATGACGTCATAATCAACTTCGTGACACGTAGGATGGCGTCATAATTAATAACGTCATGAATGACTTAAATAAGTTCATCACGAACGCATAATTAGTGGCGGACTAAGCGTTGTTGTACGAATTGCATGTTTTACTATATAATAAACATGCTGCTGAATCTGTGAACCTAATTTTACTGGGTACTGTTGCTGGACCAAGTCAATATTCAACAGCTTACCTGTATAGTTTCTAGGAATTGATAGTCAGGGAGGTCAGGGATTGATCAATCCCAACACGGACAAAGCGTTGGTGGAACCTAGCTATAGATGAATGGAACATGGCTAAACCTGGATTCATCGATTTCTCCACATGGTGGTGGCCCGTTTCCGGTGATGTGCACATGCTAGCTTGCTGCAGCGCTGACATCTGGCGGAAGCACATAACAAGACCAACACTCTCAGTATCTTGATGGACCTCCCACTAAAGATGTAATGCGCAGTTGACAGCTCGGCAGCTCCAAAGGCAGCTCCAGACAAACCTGACGCCTGCCAACGCAAACACCTACGCACCATCACTGGACACCGATGGCCAGACAGCATAATTTCCAACGATGTACTATACAAGATGTGTAATACATCACCACTGTCCGTAAAATCGCCCAGCCGCCCTACTGGGAGCCAGAAAATATAAAGTCATGGGAGGACGTCATTGCATAAATTTGCGAAGAGTGCTACGAGGTTGACATCAAGAAAGCAGGACTCAGTACACTCAAATCAAGAATGAACCCCAGGAAGATAAAGATTTTGGCTGAGGACAAGACACAGTGGGAAAAAGCAAAGAAGAGCTGATTGCAGATGTATGATGTTTATACTACTACAGCCGCAGACTACAATAATCCTGCATACGCAGTTGAAATAAGCTTCATATACTTGGAAAACAGCCTTTAGATAACCTCGAAATACTGTCACAGAGCAGTTCGAGAATGGGAATTTCTCCATGATTCGCCAAAACCGAATTTATCCATGTTCAGTTATCAGCTAAATAACGTGTTAGTGATACAGGCACCCAGCTGCATCGCACTGAATGGAGGATGCGCTTAATCCCCGTGTCATTGATGCACGGTGCCTCCCACATTCGTGGATGGTGCATCTCTGTCAGCATAAACATTTCAATCCTTTCTTTAATTGCAGATCTGCGGATCAAATACCACTTTGGCCAAGTAACTACAGTCATATGTTGACACGTGTATCTTATCGAGGCAATAAACCTGAATAAGCGTGTCGGTGTCAAAGGCAGTTCAATTAAGCGTATTGCTTGCAACCATAAGCACCCACTCCACTATCATCATTCCAACATCGATGGCGACGCAATATAATCTCCAATGATGTGCTCTGAATTATGCGCAATACGGTCCCATTGTCAGTGACCGTAGCCCAACTACTATTGCCAATGTTTGGTGAAAGGTGTATGAATGTCACAAGAACTCCGTGCACAGACACACATCGAAATCGCTGGTATTCGTTAACACCAGATTTTATTTTCATACACGTCACCACTGCACACCTTTTAAATTTGCTACAAAAACATGCCTAGTCACACTGCGGACCAAGAACTAATTTAAGGAGAGTAACTCTGTGGCCAAAGACATTGTTTAAAGAATGTCAACTAGGGAAACACACATATCAACATTGAACACTAACTATAAAAACACACCTGTCAACATTGAGCGCGAATTAGGGAAGCACATCTGTCACAATATAGGATTCTAGGTTATCCATCAATCGCATGGCGTCATACACGCAAATACGTGACGTATAATATGAGGTCATAATCAACTTACGTCATGGAAGGCATAGCTAATTTCGCCTGGAACGCTTAATGGAGGGATCCTGTTTTAGCTATGCCACGCCCATTTCTAGCTAAATTCCACCCATGCTTCTCCAGTGATGGGATCGGCCATCAATTAAGCGTTCCTGACGAACATAACGACGTTATTCATGAGGTAATTGAGACGCCATTCACGCCGCAATTGATTATGACGCCATTCGCCACAGCATGTTGTTGATTATGATGTCATATGATGAATAGATAAACTGGAAATATCTATTAGGCAGCTAGGCAGCAACAGTATCCCAACAAATTAGTTTCAAAATATTCAGCAGCTTACCTGTATAGTTTTCTGGAAATGTATAGTCAGGGAATACAGGTATCGTTGATTTCCAACACAGTCGAACTTAACTAAAGATGAGCGGGCCATAGCCAAAACTGGATTCCTTCATTGAGGCATGTCTAAAGAGACGCATCTCTCAACATTGAACACTGACAAGAACAGACCTATTAGCATTGGACATTAAGTATGCCAGCATAGTGCCTACGTGGCAACAGCATTGAACAGTAACTAGATGTGGCAGTAAAATATATTGAAAATATACTCAACTAATGGTCATTGACCTCTTGATCAAAGACTAGTTAGGACTTGGTTGTGGCCATTTGAGCAATGTATCTTTCCATTTTATCCACCATATGAAGTCGTAATCAATTACGTGACGTGTAGGATGACTTCATAAGCAATGACGTTGTGATTGACGTTGATAAGTTCGTCACGAACGCATAATTGATGAGGGACTAAGAGTTGCTTTACGACTTGTATGTCTTTACTATTTAATAAACATTTTGTTGAATATTTTGAAACTAGTTTGACATACCCCTAAACAGCACCAAGTCAAATTAGTTTCAAACTCTTGACCAGATTACCTGCATAGTTTTCTGGAAATTGTTTGTCAGGTACTTCAGGGGCCGGTCGACCCCACCACCGGCGAAGTGTTGGCGGAGCTTAACTCGAGATGGACGGGGCATAGCTGATACTGGATTCCTCCATCTTCGATCATGTAATGATCAACCCAGTCAAAACTGATGCTTGATTATAGTTGAGTATGTCGTCATATACGTGAGTGACGGATCGGAATTATACATTTGTTTTCCAAATTAGATTTTACTTACATGCTTGAGCGTATCTAGAGATCATACTGATTTGCTCTAAAGTACTGTATCAACAGTTACCAATTAAGAATAGAATTACGGATCGACAGAATACCACCAGCGTGGATGAAGGAATACAACACTGCCAACTAGTCCATAAGAAAAGTGTATGTAGTGTACGTGTGTTATGACGTTGCAATTTAATAAAAGGTTTCCAGTCAAATTAGTTTTAAAGTATCCATCAGCTACAATCACGTCAGTGATCGCGCTGCATTCATCGACCTGGCCATACCTACACGAAAACACACCACCAGTAAGTGTCGCATTGTCAATGCATATGACCAAACTACCGAAAAAGCCAAAGAGAATCCAGCAATATTAGATTCCTTCAGAACTGACCTCCACCATTACAATCCCAGCTAGATGGCAACTGTTCGTGTGTGGCGATTTCAACTCCAAGCTGGGTAAACTCGGAATTGCGGAATTGGTTTATGCATGGGAATCGTATGGAGAGGGCACACGCAACAGTAATGGCGATGCACTGATGGCATTCCATAGTTACAGTGCCATATTTGCCACAAATACGGCTTTCAAACACCCCTGCCGTCACCGGACAACATGGACTGGACACATTGCTGATCGCAAAGCCCCAAAATGTGCTAAGGCTACTACAGCTGTCTTGAACCAAATACACTTCATACTATGCAAGACAGAAGCAAAACTCCCTACTTTAGAATGCTCGTTCATATGGAGGCAAAGCCCTCAATTCTGAGCATAATACAGTCAGTCATTACACGCCTTCAGATGAACGATCTCTACCTAATATATAAATGCCATACCAGGGAAGAGGGTAGAGTCACATACAAGCTACCCAACCTTAATCAGCGACACTGACACTCAGATGTCTTCCAAAAAGGTCTCGGGGAGCCGATAGCTAGCATCGACGTCAGCTCCGATCCAAACGAAGCCCTAATCAAAATACTGAAATCTATGGAATCATCAGCTACCAGCACTATGGGTGTTCTGAAAAACAACCAAACTAGGTATACTGACGATCCTCTAGTAGTAAAACTGTCAGAAGACCAGAAAGTTTTAGAGTGGCCAATGTGAAAACTCCCAACTATCTGCGCTGGGAGCACAATACCATTCTACGCCACATTGGCTAACACTTAAAAGATCATGCTATTCAACAAACAGAATCCCTAGCTAGCAGATGAAATCAATGCCACGGATGACTGTCACGAAATATTTTGGGCAGCCCGAGCCCTGAGAGTTGCTGACTAAACACAACCACTCACTGTACACAACTCTGGAGGCCACTTTATCGAGACTGACCAGGGAAAAGCCGAGGCGATTCGAGAACAGTTCAAGAAACAGTTAACTGGCAAGGATGATGAGCAATTGCACCCGTTCTCATGCAACCCAGAACATTTCTAACACCAATTAAAACAGCAGAAGGTGAGAAAGCACTTAACTCCCTGAACAATGGACGTGCATCTGGACCTGATGGCATGCGCAATGAACTATTCGAATATGCAAGTGGCCGTATCTCAAAACCGATCAAGCACCTCATCAAGTCAGCTTTTATGCACCATCTTTCCATTGACGCTGTAGGCAATGGTACTCTTATGGCACTATCCAAGCCCAAGAAGCCACATGGTCCACCCCCCCCACCACAATATGGAGCCCATGTGCTCCGCAAAATCATACGGAAAGTCCTATCCAATGTTACTCTATGCCCCATCCGAGACAAGATCGATGACTTCACCGGATCATTACAAAGTGGCTTCAAACGTGGACGCAGCTGCGCAGACTTTGTATGGGTTCAACGCATGCTTGTGTCGGTAGTCATGTCCAAAGACTGGGATTTCTACAAAATGGACATTGACATGTCACGAGCCTTCAACACAATTAAACGTTCAAAGATCCTAGATGTATCACGCCCGGCCAGTTGCAATGAAGATGAGCTACGCCTAGTGAGCCTACTGCTTGCTGATACTAACCTGAGAGTACGAGTCAAGTTAGTGAAATGTGTAGAGTTTGAGACATCAATTAGCTTCCCAGAGGGAGATGGTCCATCTCCGGTGCTTTTCACCTGTTACCATGCTGCTGCATTGAAATCCATGTGGGAATGTTTCACAAGACCAAAGCCCCAGAGTCAATAATGGGTATGTCACTAGAGATGGAATATGCCGACGATGTGGACTTCATAGATGAGGAAAAGAAACATCTTGACGAACTTCGCTCAATATCTGCAAGCAAACTAAAAATTGAGAATCTCTTTATGAATGAATCTAAAAACAGAGTTCACCCACATATACATACCTAGAAAGCATGAAATTAAAGAAAGTGACGACCCACTTCGTGGCGGCGAACCATGGAGGAAAAGTAAAATCATGGGCTCACTGCTTTGCAATACGCCTGCCATTGCTGCACGCTGCGTCATGGGGTACATATCTTTCAAGTTCTTCTGGAAGCTATGGATTCGTAGATCAAAAATGTCCTAGATAAATAAGGCTACGTTTATACAATGCAACCTGTGTATTCTTAATGCTGTATAACTGTAACAGATGGGCAGCTCCAAATGCAGCTCTATACAAACTCGATGCCTGCCACCCCAAATACCTACGCACCATCACTTGACACCGATGCCCAGATAGCATAATGTTCAACGATGCCCCATACAAGATGGCTAATACGTCGCCGCTGTATGCAAATGTCGTCCAGCAAAGATGGTCCATGTTTGGCCATGTGCTAAGAAGAGACGCCAGCCCATAAAGCCTTGGAATTCGCCTTACTCGGAGCTAGCACATACAACGCCTTGAGAGGACGTTACTGCATAGATCTGCTAAGCGTGCTACAAGGTGACCTCAAGAATGCAGGACTCAGTACACTCAAATCAAGAATGGATCTGAGGAAGCTAAGGATTTCGGCTGAGGACAAGACACAATGGGCAAAAGCAGAAGGACTTATTGCAGCTGTAGGATGTTTCTACCACTACAGCCGCAGAATACAGTAATCATACATAACGTGAGTACAAACCTAAATTCGTCGAGTACCTTCCAACTTGCCACACAAGTGATGGCTTGGTGGCAAGGTAATTGCCAACTTAAGCTGAATTTGATCTAGATTATTCTATAATAAAACCATGGTTTAATAAATAGAGGTCCTGAAATGAGTTCCCATTTCATAATACTATTATGTTTTAGCGAGTGCAATATGAAAATTTTCGATGAGGTTGATAATAGTGGGCTGAAATGGGACCGAGATCGATATTCTATTTATCTTATAAACTTATATTTTGACATTATTTACTTTACAGTTATTCACAGAAATCACTATGCACGCACAAGTTTGCACTGATCGTTTTCGTCGCTCTGACGGTGCTAATTAGTCTGGTTGGCCATGCCATCCCGTGAGATTTGTCTGCCACAATTTATTATTTTGTTTAAATGACATCTCTAGGGATGAAAAAGACTAGACAGAAAAAATGTCGTGGCAATTTTATTTTTTGGGTTTAAGCTTTTTGAGATCATTTGAAGTCATTCAAGATCGTGACCCCAAAACTCAGTAAACTTCGGTCATGTTGTATATCAATGAAAGCGTATGATGTCGTATGTTAGAATCACCAAATGGAGTTGATGTGTGGAGCTCAGCGAGAGAACGTGCATAGAAAAACAATACTTTGGTATGCACAGAGATATTTCTCATGCTAAACATTCACTCTATATTCAAGTGAACCACACATTTAACACAGGCTTCCATGAGATTAGCTATTAGTAATGTGCTTATCAATTTATTGTCTGAGCTTAACCTAGGTGCTACGTATGATGATGTTATTAATCTAGAGAAGCGAGATGAATGTGGTGTAGTTGAACAGATGAGGTCAACAGGTGGATATCATTTACTACAGTTTGTTAAGAAAGGCAAGTCAATATTCTTTGGCTGTAGAAAACATGATCTTTCTTCAAGTTACATGTAGGACCCAAAACACACTGCACGGTACAGTTCTTGTCCTGAAGATTTAGAGGATGGTGAGCATGTCAACTGGCCCATCATTATTCCAGATAAGGTCACAGCCATACAACTCGAAGGCCTATATCATGCCCAACATCATGTAGTCTCCAAATGAATCAAATTTGTAACGTATCAAATGGGCTCGCTCTCAGGTTTGTTAAAGAAGTATGAAATAAAAGCCTGATCATGGCCTTTGGCCTCTTAATTATGTAAAGATGCAAGAAATGTCACTGAAGATATGTCTCAATGTCTCAAATGTGCATATAGAGGTATCATCCAACGCCATGGTGCTAGACAATAGCGATACTCTTCAGGACTCGTCCCATGTCACAATGTTAGACACTAATGATATTGTTCAGGAGTCATCCCATGTTACAGTGTTAGAGTACAGTAATACTAATCAGGATTCTTTGAAGCTAATTGGCTAAGAACGTGAGGATTATTAGGAGAGACGACACCATATATTGCGTATTTTGGAAAGTAATGAGAGACAAGCATCCCGTGCTAAAATAAGATATCTAATGCCTACATGGGCAACAACTTACGCTCTAGTTTTGCAGTCAAAAGACATTAGAAAACACTGATAGAATTGCACCACTTTTCCGCCAATCACCAGCAAACTATGCTACACTATACACCATGTTATCGCTAACATAAAATATATCAGCTGTTGTGGTAGGACGCAATAAGACGACTGCGATTACTCTCGATTTGGATCTTTAAGAGCCATCAAATTACAGTCTACTATAGGAAATTCAAACTGGCTTCTGTGACGTGGAGAACTCTCCATTGGTTTTAGCCTTCCTCGGTAATTTATGGAAGTGCACAGAAGGCAGTGGTCTCAATGCCATAGCGATAAAGACAGGTATTGAGTTCCCCATCCACTCATATATTTTCTAGTAAAGCATTCAAACGTGGCGTAGAGTAGCTTATAATCAATCTGTTAGCATGGTATGAGCACCTCTTTGTTGACTCTTTACAAGGACCACTACTTGAACAATGTCAGAACTTACACACTGCCCTTCACCAGCATAATGAAGACTGCCAAAGTGGTCGATGATTTATGTACACACATTTCTGATACCATTAATGATAAAATGATAAATAGCCAGCATTACATCAAGTAGAGTGTCTGCCACATCTCATTCGTGCATGCAGATAAGGTGACTGGGAAGAATATCTAGCAGCCAACGACGATCAAAGCAAATACTTCTTAGCCCATTATCTGTATAATTATGCACTAGTAATGTCACTCCACATTGCACACATGTACGATAACTTATCCAGAAACGTTGACAGTGCTCAAACTTGTTGACTTCTGTGCCAAACGAATGAGCATACCATTTACCAATCTGTTTGTCGACCAGACATTGGAACAAAAAGATTAGAGAATTGAAAGTACTGGGCTCATTACAGAAATAACACAACAGGAATCAGCATTGCATAGCTTACTTCTTGCGGCTCTAGAGATAGCTTGTATTGGGAAAGTGTTTTAGAACCACTACATGTCTTATTCTAGCTCGTGGCAAAATCAACACTACCAGCTGTCAGGACCCATAGCTACACAATGTGCCAACATTGCTATCAAGATCAAGCGTGCTATTGAGGAGCATTATGAAGGTAACCCATTCAACAATAGGCTGCAACTTGTAAACATCGTATCTATGATGGCTGTACCAGATGATGCCAAAGATTAGATTTTAATCAGAGACAGCAAAGGACAGGTTCCGTACGCAGAGGTTGTAAATACCAAATTAATGGAAATCTTTTCTGTGTCATTTTGGGACCCGATCAAGTAATAATTGAAAATCACGACACACATTACATGCTTGAAAAAAACCCCAAGAATTCGTTTTGTCAACAAAGCTCGTCAAACTCCGTGAAGACTGCCAGTTACTCGCCAGGTTCGTTGTTATTCAGTACGCACGGCTTCAGTTATTTGCTGAAATAGGAGACACAATTGGTACCTATGATATTGGAGTCATTCCAAGGTTACTCTCTGCAACATATGGAAGCCTGCTGATTTCAACTCGTAAGAGTTCTTTTATTAAGGAGATAGAGACCTACTCGCAACATCCAGCTCTTGAGGATCAGGACAATTTGGCCATATGTAACCATGGCCCTGCAACTGATCAACAAATGCACGGCCACATCAGTCAGCTACATGTGCCAGCACAAGCGATTAATGAGCCTGAGCCACGTGAGACCGGCAGTGATACACATAGAGAATTCGGTTGAATTTATCCAGATAGAGCTCAGCATTGGTAGAGACAGCGTCATCATAATACATGGTCAGGGTGTTCAAAGCATGAACACACCACCTGGTATGAACTTTGGTGATGCAGTCCTAAAGCAAATTTTTGGCATGATGAAGCACTACGCAGACGGAAGAGTTAAATTCGACAGATACATCACCGAGTCATTGAAAGAGTAGACACGAGCAAAAAGAGGAGGCGCTACACAACCTGTAAAGTGTATAATACATGAACCAATGAACGTGTGCAATGTTTCCATGAAGTCATGTCACGTATAGATATTAAAAGCCAGCGAATAGAATACCTTGGGATAAAGGCTGCTGAAGCACACTTCACAGAGAGTAAACAGGGACTGTTCGTAAATCAATCCAACCTACAGTAGAAACCCCAACACTTTTAGTCATGACTTATCACCCCAGAGTGACGAGGAAGCTGCCATCCAAATATCGCTTCAAGTGATTGATGCAACTGCACAGCGTAGTTCAGTTAGAGACATATATGTGTGGTCCCCAGACACGGACGTGTCTGTTTTACTGATGGATCTTGTTGCAACTCAGACAATGCCAGGGCAACTAAAACTATTAGTTTTATCTCGATAACCTGACGAAGATGTAGTTAAAACATTTCAAAATTTTGGTCTCACACATCTAGAAGGTTTTCGTTGTAAGGGATATTCATCTAAAATCAATTGTCAAACCTTTCATGATATGGGTTGGGAGCTCTTTATGACCAGACACCTTGAAGGTGATAAACTTCTATTAACCACAGCTACATTACATCCACTTGTACAGGCATAACAGAGGAGTAATTTGTTCTCGACAGGGATGGGTTAGGGGCCAAATCTGACCAGAAGCTGAGAGCAAGCCTACCACTTCTCGGTGAGAATGGGCGGGAGGAAAATCTCGATGACAAACTGTCGTCAGTGAAGTATCTTGAGAACCCAGCTCTATTTGCTGCTCTCGAACATGCCAGATGTGGGTCGAATGTGTCCTGTCAAGCAAAACCAAATGGTTCATGTCACAGAAATGCGTTTACATGCACCCGCTGTGTAAGTGCATAGAGTGTGGCAACATAGCCGACTATAGAGTAAATGATGAAGAATAATGCGGGGATTTAATGAAAGAATGTGTGTCATAGAGTGATTTTCATAGATGCGTTCTGACCCGATGCCTCCACCATCCATTCAATAAGGTTATTCGCAATGGAGACGCCACTAGCTTTCATTTGATATGCAACATGCCTGTGCTATTCGGCAATTCAGATTGGTGACCGGATTGACCACAAAATTACCTTATCAAACCACTAAATGTAAAAAGTAAAATTGCCACTACTAGTTTTCTGCTTACTGAGACAATGAACATGCTGTTTAAATTCAAAAATTAATTTTGGCAAAGAAATTTCACGCGAGCCTATTTTGTGACATCTTCAACCTAAATAGTTTTGACCATTGCGTCACAAAAATAATGGCAAACAAAACATCGTTTTTTGGACTTGAAATTACATTTAATCCAACATTTAAAGTTTCTGCGTCTATCATGCCAATTTAAAACTCGTATTTCATAATTAGGTGGAATATATAGTACAAGATTTAGATCAACAACATAACGTATCCTATCTTGTTTACATTTTCATGATAGGGCCAGTCTAGCCAAATTTGGTTGAAAAATATCCAGCAACTAAGGAGTAGTAGTGTTTTGACAATTTCCGATACATCTTTCATAAAATCGAAGATTTTGACCCGAGAAATTAACCAATCATGATTCTGAATAGGGGTTCTGGAGTCCACCGTGGTAGTATCAGTCTAGCCAAATTTGGTCGAAATAGAGGAAAAGGAACGTTTTGACAATTTCTTGTAAATTCTTCATAAAATCTCAGATTTGCACCCAAAATATTGTTCAATCAAGATTCTGAATAGATGTTCTAGAACCTACCACTATAGAATCAATCTAGCAACATTTGGTTGGAATATGTCAAGTAGCTAAGGGGGAGTAGCATTTTGACAATTTTTCATAAATTGTTCATCCCCAAAAATTGACCAATCAAAATTCTGGAAAAAAAAGATTGGAGGGCGCCAGCATTAGATCCTTCCTGACTAGTTTGGTAGAAATCGGTCAAACCTTTAAGGAGAAGAAGCAATTTGACGAACGGATGGACGACAGGGGGACGACGGACAGGCACCATGCTATACGCTCGCTTGGGCTTTCAGACCATATGAGCTAATAAAGAACTATTTGAGATGCACGATTTCACAGCAAAGGTTAAAGGGCCTCAGTTTACTTAGCGTTGAATCAGAATGTCCATGTCAACTGAACGTGGAAGAAGCAGTTGGTGCCTTTGCACAAATGAAGGCAAAAACGGAAGTTTTAAAGTAGGTACACTGTAACTGATGGATGGTGTGTGAACAGATTGATTGAACTATTATTGCACGTTCGTAATTCATACCGTCTTGACCTCGAATAAGATTATTTTTCTCTTCTGAAATTCTATGATTCACCTGTGATTGGCTTTGAAATGCATCAATATCAAAGCCAGGCCCCGCTTCTCTAGTCCTATTTTACAGCTGATGATCATGCGGCATGAGGCTCCCGTAATTATATCATACAGGCTCATAAGCTGTTGGGTGCTTCTCCCTTATACTCTCCCTCCCTCTTACGCACGCACGCGCACACAGCGTCGCTAAATTCCACACTTATCTCTGGAGATCGGAAATGCAAGAGGCCGTCCGAGGCCGTATAGATTTCATAATTTTGACACACATAGCCTCCGCTAATCCAATTTCTGGTGTTGCTTTGAACGGAGGTTTGCGGAGGGGTGGGGTGGGGGGGTTGAAATAATTATTGTAGGGGGCCCTGGTCAACCTTGCTACGCCACTGATCGAGTTCCAGATTCCAGGCCCCATTCACGCCATCCTTGACTGGTTTTATTTTAGTCTATTATTGGTAACTTCCCCAGTTTTTACACTAGTACCCATTTATACTCCTGGGTGGAGAGAGGCAACGAGGAGTGAAGGAGATTGCTTATGTTTCCAACGATCGTCAGTTGGCCGAACAGAGACGCGATGCCGGCGTCGCCGGTTTCACAGCTCTGCTCGTTACCGCCTGAGCTACCACCGCCCCATAACTAATTTCACTGAGACAGCTCTATGGCCATTTGCAGCAGTATCGTCCATTCAAAATGGTTTCAAAATATTCAACATGTTCCCTACATAATAGACCTATCCAGTTTATTGATCAATCATATGACGTCATTATCAACTAAGTGACGTGGAGGATGACGTAATATGCAATGCCCTCATGAATGCCGTAGATAAGTTCATCACAAACGCTAAATTGACGACGGACTTTGCGTTATTGTAGGAATTGTATGTTTTTACTATTTAATAAACATGCTGTTGAATATTTTGAAACTAATTTGACTGGTCGCTGTTTATGCCATAGGCAGTACAGGGCTCAATCGATCCCAACACGGGCGAAATGTTGGTGGAGCTTATCTAGAAATGGTCTGGGAATAGCTAAAACTAGCTTCCTCCAATACCTTACATTTGGGATCCTGTGACTCCTGTGAATCTTGTGAATTGAGGGTTAAAATATATAAATCGATCACAACACGCACAGAATGTGAGGGGTATAGATATACATGGATCATTCTAGCTATGATTAATCTGTTAGTCGAAGGCTAGGATACATCCATCAACAATAGTACTATTCATGAGCATGTAGCAATTTGCAACCTAAACCGTAAATGACAAATACTGTACAACAGTGATAGTGAAATTTCACTTTTCATGTGTTCTATGTAACTAGATAGGCTTTCGTAAACCTCTTGCTTGATTTCACCGACTATAGTTTCGTACAGTGGCTTCAATAATTGTGGATTTGACCGTAGCCTTTCTGCTACGCTAGAAGCAATAACATTAGATAACTTTTTGATGAAGTCCTTGTCATTTGTAATTATCTCATACACATTTTCCTTAACTTCATCTAATTTGACCGTCTTTTACTACCCGTATTTCTGATTTAAAGTTTCACAACAGTTAGTCCTCTTCTATCGCATATATAGAAATGTTTAACAAGCAGATTTAATTTTTCACGTTCGCCGTGGTCTGGAGAAACCTAATAAGTCATCTTTTTAATATTTGGAGAAATTTTGAAAACACTTGTTAACCTTGAGATTAAGGTCCATACTATCAAACGGTGGATGTTAGTGATTGATTAATAACTATATGTGACACAAATTATGTAGCATATCTTTAGAATACTTTTCCACAGTTTATATATTTACAGAAGGACTTACTATGCTTTCCCTGATCAAACCTTCCACGCAATCAGTAAAATGGTATCAACAGAAACATAACAAGTTTTTAAATCAATTTAGTTACTTAGAAATCCTACCAAATTGTTTTTAAATACAAACGTAATAACTTATAATCGATGTATGCTTATGGAATGCACAGAACAATATATCAGGTGCTGTGTGACTTTCCTGTTTCACAGGAGTCTAAGTTAGTATACATCAGATCTGACTTATTAGAGCTAAACACGATGACCGTATACAATTACAAACCAAAACCAAAACACGTCGGCTAACACACGTTCGCAGTGTGTATAACATTGATTTATCGGTACACCCCAGTAGGACACAATGCTGTAATGCTCTCGGCCTTGCATGACGGATATATGAACAAGAAATAGCGATCATCATAAACATGAGAAAATAACGAAAAGGTCGCATTTAAATAAGAATCAAATCACAAGCGCAATGCCAAAAGTCGTACCTAATAGTATACTCGGAAACAGAACATTGTGATATTGATCTCTTAACCCTGTAGAACTCCTACCATTGACTGGTACCATCAATTGAGGAATTCTACAGGGTTATAGGGTCAATTTCACAATGTGTTGATTCTTTATCTGGGTTACAATTATTGGAATGTTTGAGCAAGGTTATTGCCCTCAAAATCCACATACATATCCAGCCAAAACTTATTCTTTCCTGTTGGAAATGATGAGATCAATTTAAATATATTCTTTTCCTTTTTTGTGGTTATGCCACGTGGTTGTCTCATTATCCTTTGGAAGGTTTGTAGGCTAAACCTTGATTTCAAAATGTCAACCTCCCTGGGATCTTCATGAAAGGAAGCCGTGCACCCCATTGACTTTGAACCCTTCCTGAATTCAATTTCACAAAGGCCGGCCAGTAGGTTGGGCTTTTTGGACTGCCTCGTCCTGTGCCCATCTTCAAAAAGATAGAAATCATTGTCGTGCTTTATTGCAGGCTTACTACAGGCGTGATGTTGTTGCCAGCCTTGTTACACACCTCGACAAAAAAAATCAAGTGTGGATTTCTTGATGTTTTTTTTCATTTTGGGCCCTATGCAGTCATGCACACTATCCGCCCGCATAAAAGTCTGGCCCCTTTCACGGTACCTCATAGTGATCGTCTGCGGAACCCATTCCTGATTTACGAACCAGGAAAGTGCAGCGTACAGGCTTCAATTCTTTTTCTGTGCAATAGATTTATCTGCTCAGAAGATCACTATGTCCGTCTCAGAAAGGTTGATAACCTTATGTAGGCAGATGCGACATTAGACATACGCCTTCCTGCAATCCCGTAATGTCAAAGGACAACAATGTCACCATTGCTTTTCAATGAAGCGAATGTTTCATTGAATACTTCTAATTTTGAAACAAAGAAGTGCGCTTTGATTGCCATTTTTGGTAATAAAATGACTTTATGCATATCTGCTACAAACATGTTCTGATTTGTATTGTCAAAGTTCATATTTTCCTGGTACTTGGCCTTCGCTTTCATGTATTTAACTGTGTGTTTCGTCGAGGCTTTACACACGTCGCAAGTATTTGCACCATGGTCATCTCTAGGTGATGATATGTGCACTCTAAAGCGAACGCACATATCACAATCATCTTGAGACGGCCTCTCAAATCCGATGTCCATAGATTCAAATACTCATCGGTACACATGATAGCTGACTTTGGCAATGTGCTGTGTGTAATTTTCCCACATTAATCTGATCGTTAAATCAGGGTCCCGGTACCTTCAGTTTGGACCATGTTCTAGATTGTAAAAGCTGACCTGTGGATTGAAAGACTGAATGCGATTTTTGACTGACAACTGTCTTTTTATGTTTTGGAGCAGCCGTTGCTGCATTCCCCCGATTATCAACAGAACTAAGCAACAGTTTAGGGCTTTGTAACTTCGCCTTTACGAATTCAGTCACCATACCATATCTGTTTTAGGCCTTGTTCCCGAAGAAACATGACTTTGCACACTGCAATCTTTGAAACACCAGACACTGGGGATTTCATCCACTAAAACTGTGTCATTTTGCTCATCTTCACTGATCAACGAGTCAGGTTGACCATTGGAGTATGACGATGTGGTCACCTGCACTACTCTCGTCTTCTACAGAATCTGATTACTCCTCCACAAGGCTATATCCAGCATCATTTATCAATGTTACTGTTGTTATTATTCCTTTGTCGCGCAATTTCTTCTACCAGCACAGAGAGCCTTGGAATTCGCCCTATTCGGAGCCAGCAAATACAGAGACATGAGAGGAAGTCATTGCATAAATCTGCTAAGTGTGCTACGAGGTGACCTCAAGAAAGCCGGATTAGGTACACGCAAGTCAAGAATGGAGCTGGTGAAGCTAAGGATTTTGGCTGCGGACTAGACACAGTGGGCAAAAGTGAAGAAAGACTGATTGCAGCTGTAGGATGTTTCTACTACTACAGCCGCAGAATACAGTGATCATATAATAAACCTAGTAAATAGCGAACAGCAGTACAATATTTGACAAAAACCTAGTAAGTCCAAGACTTGCTAAGTTCCCCCCAAATTTTCGACTTACTAGGTTTTCTAAAATATTATATTGCTGTTCGGTACGTACTAGGTTTATTAATCAATTGCAGCAATTGTATATCATTTATATTAAAGCGTGATACATTCAGAGATGTAAAATAACCTAGCAAGCCCAAAACTATACAAAACTCTTTTTTTCCAGACCACGTTAGACGTACTGGCTACTATCCACATATTATAAGCTTCACTTATTGATTCATTTCCAGACACATTAGCATACACATATCCATAAATAACATTGCCAACGGCAGAGCAAAACAATTCAGACAGCCATTTTGGCGCAGCGGTTAACACCTCCAAGAAAGGCACGGAGTAACACAGCTTCAAGCTTATGTCGTAGAATGGAGAAAAGTAATGTAAAACTATGTCAAATAACACCCAATATATAACATCTATCGAAACTTATCAGTTATTGCTCCTTTTGGCATGTGATATGTGCTGTTATATCGCAAGTGCAGGTACATATTACATACAATTCATGGCGATTTGTCGACCTTTTCCATCACATGCAGAGGCATATGAGCGGCATAACGTGCGTGCGCGAGCAGTAAATATCATAGATTCGCTTAAAGTCGTTCTGCAGTGCACATATTATTGACCATTCCCAGGTGACCACTGTCACGTTGGGAATTGTGGGTAAGCACATTCACAGACAAAACGTTGAGTAAATGTTACTGAAAGCAATATGCAATATTTAATATTAGCCTGTGATCAGCGCCGGTATACAATGCCAGAAAGTTCTTAAGGGTGATCGGTATCATGAGTATGAAAATTATGAGAAAAACTGTATTATGTTGACACATTCGGTTCAGTCAAAGAGTGCTCACTTAATAAAAAATTATTTACCATAGCAAATGGCCTTTGCTCATAAAAATATGCTGGTTCCTTAAATGGCCCCCTGCCATAATTCTGCACACTACATTTTCCACGGGCTTAACTATTGATATGCTTAATATTTTGAAAGAAATTTGAAGGAAAGCAGATTGAACCCGACTTTGCATGACAAATTCGGAACAAAACACGTAATTGTTTTATCTCTGACAAAGCTACATGATTCGGTTAGTTGTCTTTATTTGTCAGGGTTCTAGTGCTGGCGATGTGGTAGTGATTGAACATAATTTAAACCAGGCTTTGAAACACATCTGATCAATGTGACGAGAGATTAGTAGCTACATATACTGCTTCATATCACGTGACTGTCAATCTCACTAGTACACTTCTGAACCTGATGGAATCAGATAATGTTCCTATAACATTGCATTGATGTGGTATGTTACTATTTAACCATTTAATGCCTGAACTTGACTAAGAAAATTTTGATATTTACTTATTAATTGGCTTTTTGCAGGTTAAGAGAAGACTATTTTTGAAAATGTGTCACTGGAATGACTGGCTCAGTCATTCCAGTGATAAGATTTCAAAGATAGACTTCTCTCGATCTGCAAATGGAGACTCCAAAAGACTACTGCAGAGTTCGGTTTTCGCCGTCTTAGTAATGAGAGGTGTTACGAAAAGCGAATATATACTCACTGATTATATCAACGTTGCGAATATACACCCAATTGTTTTAAATTATTCGCATTCAGTGATGTAATTAATAAAATGTCTGGGGATTGTACCCGTTCATGCAACAGCTTTCAAGAACTTAAGTTAATGTGAACCTAGACGTCCAGGAATAAAAACCCCGTCTTCTAGGAATCAAATCTAGGTCAGGATGATATATAACTACTAAACTGTCAAACAGCTTGAAATTAACACTTGTCCGTGACAAAGTTCGTAATGCGTTCTCGGTTCTCGAACACAAAAACATCAAAATCGATAAATACCAAACTTGATGGAAATCCAATTAATTCCAAAGGTTTTTGCAAATATTTGAATATGGTTACAACGACATTTTGACATTGGAACAGATTTGCTATGTAAGCAAATTCTTCATAGTGGCTTGTATATTTAAATATTAAGGTAGCAAATCGATGGGTTATACTTACAATAAGCTTCTGTTATTAATATAC
The DNA here is from genome assembly GCA_034401795.1 of Chaetoderma sp. LZ-2023a. Lineage (NCBI taxonomy): Eukaryota > Metazoa > Mollusca > Caudofoveata > Chaetodermatida > Chaetodermatidae > Chaetoderma > Chaetoderma sp. LZ-2023a. Next base: position 46,743,292 of record CM067363.1, on the reverse strand, counting down.
CATACTGTCAGTTGAATTATGTAGCTACAGCGTCACGTTTCCCCCAAACGAGCTCCTCCTCCGTAAGCTAGGCATACACATGCCGACGTTCTCCGACACGATCAATTTGTCGGCTGTCGGCATTAATCGGGCAGACTCTCACGCAGCAGGATGTTCCGCCGACTGGGGGTTATACACTAACCGACTAGTTGGTCGTCGGTAACCCGTGCATCTAGCGAGAAAAATAGGAACCACGCGCGTCCTAGCGGGACATGTTCACACTATGCCTGGGTTATCTTTTTTTTGTGTGGCGCAGTGGGTAGGGCATTAACGTTATCGTATACCATGTTGTATATAATACATGTACAGTCCCGCTCCTTTGGATTTACCAAATATTTTTGTCCTTAAATGGTGCATTTGTTATGATTGACATCTTGGACTACTAGCCTACAATTGTTGTCATATGACAACGTGCCAGTCATTCATTGGCTGCATGAAAGCCGACGATCATATTGGCTAGACGTGTGTCTGAAGCCAGCATACATATCCAGACAGGACAATCGGTCGTGTCGGCTAGGCCCATACACCACCCGATCATCACCGACACCGCCGACTCCCGATTCATTTTTTGAATCGGCGCGAATCGGCCAGATAATAATGATTTTACGTCGGTGTAAGGTCATACACTACCCGATCACGACCAAATTGTCGGCTAATTGCCTGTCGGGCCGACAAACGTCGGCATGTGTATGCCTAGCATTAGAGTCTGACGATTGGTCGTCGGCCCGACAAAGTGGCTGGTTAGCTCGCTTCAGAGACAGAGGCTCACCTGATACCGGCGACCACAAAGACCGACCTCTAGAATCGGTGGAACGACATTTTTTCAGTGAGTCCGGGCGACTATTGCCACTTGTGTCGTCCCGACTATTGGTGTAACCGGTGTGTCTACGCATTTTTGGTAGTTTTGCCTAAATGTGTGGTGTAACTAGCACGATGAGTCGTAAGCCGGCTTAATAGTTGAAAAAGTCGTAAACTACCTATGAGAAATCGTTAAAGGGGAACACAAGAAGGGGCGGGGCGTCATCGTATGCATAAAACACGCAGTTCTACCGTAGAGCCCATATTTAAGCTACTGTGTAAAGGTTTCCTGCAGCATTTATATTTAAATCCAATTAAAATGGTGTTAAAAAACCCTATGTTACTATAATTTTCTGCGAGTTAATTAAACCTATGACGTCATAGGTGGAATCCCATCCGACAAGAGCCATGATAACGGCACTCTGAAGACAGGAGTGCATGTATTTGGATGGTGATATCTCTTTTGGTGATAGTGCTATCGACATCATTTATATATGTACAGAATGAAGAGATTAAGCTGTTTATCAAACCATCGCAAATTTATGGAATATATTTGTTATTTTCATAGATTAGTTGCCGAACCTTAAGATGGCCATTTTTTATGAGGATGCCTTCCAATTACATGCATATTACAATATCCCAGGAAGTTTTGAGGCTAGTAAGAAAACATAGGTACCTAAAGATGGACTGGATATATGTAAGAACTACTTAAACTCTCATATTAGTAGCTGACAGTTTAATAACATTATCTGCGTAACGCCGGTGAGAGTGTTGGTTCAAAAGTGTCAATGATATTAATATGTCTATGCTATCGAGTAATTCATTTATCTCAAGATCAAAACTTGATGTCAAAATCGGTGCTATCAGAGGAATCAAACAGAGTACTGTTATTATATATTCTTCAACATTTTCGCAAATATAGTTTATATATTCCTAACACCGCTGAAGAGAACCCCATTATAAAACGCAATTCGCAATTTTATTGCGATAGCGTTGGATGACAGCGAGAAAAACGTTCAACTTATGACGTCATACGCCCCATCCGGAATAGAAATTTAACTAACGTATCACATATTTAAATAACGAAAATATATATTTCTAATTTTAGGACAGAGCTTACAATTATATGTTTCAAAACGTTACGGTCTGTAAATTCATCTTATACTACTGGCTGGTTTAGTCGACGCCACATTATTTTAGTGGTTCTTCCTGAGGAGCTAGGCTATCTTTAGTTGGTAGGTCCATACGCATATGAATTTAGGCCGTGAATGGCTTATGCCTATCTCACTTAGGGGAGTTTTTGTCCTCCTGACTGATGAGCCAGGGTGGCCTTTCTTGGCACGTATCCATTGGACCACGCCCTGAGGCTGACGTCGCGTACATGTTGACAGCCGACGGGTTTCAGAGTCGATGAGCGACTCCTAGCCACGTGTGAGCACAACCACATGAAACAGAACATGGACATATAACCCACAAAGGCATTGAGTAAGCAACATATCTAGTTACGGCGAAGTCTGACGTGGCGGGTAGCAGATATTGGCGACCAGGAGCTAACGTTTAGCTGCACTTAGGGTTACATAATTGCCCTTGAGGTCCACTGCTCGGACGCACCTACTATAATTAATGTCGGGACAGTGCGTTCTACACATGGATTAAAGGTGAGGGTACTGGGAGTGTGAGTGTGAACATCGCCGTTTTGATTCTCACCGTCGGGAAACCTCTACGATTTCCCGGGTCATCGCTAACCATACCGGCAGTGCAGACTACCAGACATTTAGTTGGCCAGATGCCAGAGAGGCCTAGAAAGAGACAGCTGCTTTAGGAATTTAGAAGGCCGTAAAGTTGGTGGCCAATTATGGAAACGTCGGTCGGCTTGTGTAGCATAGCAGCAGGACTGGTACAGCGGCGTTGCAATAAACAGCACTCCATAATTCGAGCCGCCGTTCCTCTCTACTTTATCCTAACAAAATAGCTGAGCTTAACACTAGTTAGGATTAGTCGCCGTATCTTGGGCCATGTTGGCGCGAGAGTCTAGTGAACAGGTTGCACTGTATTTTAAGAGAGCACGCGTAGTAGTGTAGCTATTTAGTACACGGTGTAATGACTGCGCGTTTAAAGAATATATAAATATAAATATTTAACCTAACACAAAACGCAATGAGGAAAAACTAATAACTTTCTAAAAACGGCGTCCGCCGTACTACACTGTTGCACAATATAATACGGTCAGACTGATCTATTGCGCCCACTTGTAATCAGGCATGCTGAAAATAAATTAAATATACTACACAAAGATAGCACCTATTAGTCATCAGCGCGATGATGAACCTGTTAGTCATCAGCGCATTCAGGCCACATCTGGCCACTCCATGTAGGCGCCTATCAGTCATCAGCGCATTCAGGCCATATTTGGCCATTTGTTGTATGACCACATCCGAAGGTTGGTGAATGGCCGAATTGGTGAACTGGCAAAGGCCGGATTGGTGAGGTGGTGAATTGCCGAATGGGCGAGGCTCGATGTCGGCGTCTATTGGCCGACTCTTGAATTGAGTGAATATATAAAATATTACTGTTGGCGCTTCCTAATCACTGGCACCAACTAAGCACACACACTTATTTACACAGTTTAAATTTAACGACTGTATAAATACACTTGAAACTATGTGCTAGATATAATTGCCTCCACTTGCTAAAGAGGCTGGATAATAGTTTTTATGGCACAAGATGATCTGGGTCGCCTAGCTCAATGGCGACGCCAGAAGGGAATGTTCGCAGTGGCTGCACGCAAGTTAAAACATGATGCACTAGATAGGTGCTTTCTGGCCTCCACTGCTAGGCGTGGTACGACAAGTTCGGGGGAACATCAGGACAGGCTAATCGTATCACATAATGTTTTGGATGTTACTGGCCAAATCGGTGGTGCGTAGTCTTGTAGAAGCTCCTAGAAGTTGGCGGGTTGGAAATTTATTTATTATTTATTAAGGCCCGCATTGGCGGGCGGCCCATAACAGTTGAGCCGTACACTGAGACTTGCGCGGCCCTCGAAACAAAGAATAGGCATTGAAGTGAGCTACGTTGGTATAGATTGGCAGAACGCCGCGCTCTACGTCGTAAGCACGTATAATATACCTTGCTTCAAGCGACCATCGGCCCAACTGAAGAATGTCGCCAGAGCAGCTCCTTTTATACCGAATGGTGACCAATCAGCGTCAGCGCAGTGGAGCTCGACCAATCATGGCGCACTTCATAGGGAGATAGCGTATGACGATCATGCGTTTATGATGTCACGCTACCAACACATGCAAAATAAGTAACAGAGACCTCTGCTTTGAAATGGATAACTTATTTTGCGGAATGATACACCAGTGTTCTGCGCATACGCATGTAAATATATGTTCCTGATTTTAGCACACATAAAATATAATACAAGTATATCACATAATGATGAGTACAGTCTCAAATAATAGCATAAATTAGGTACTTTTATTATTCCTGATCTAGGCCTTTAATTCCCATTTACATTTCGGAAATGTTTACCTGATACCATGAAAAGCAATGAATAGTTACTGTTTTGTAAATGAATAATGATAAGTGTCATGGGAACTGAGTAATCCAGTTTCTCAGTCAATCAGTTGACGTCATAATCAACTACGTGGCATATAGGCTGACGTCATAATCAGTTACATCATGAATGTCTAATGATTTAGTTCGTCTAAACAACCGTCAGGTTGTACGAATTCTATGTCTTTACTATTTAATAAACATGATGTTGAATATTTTGAAACTAGTTTCACATTCAACAGCTTACCTGGATAGATTTCTGGAAATTGATAGTCAAGGAAATCATGCTTCGATCGATCCCAACGGACGTAGATAAAGATGGGCAGGTCATAGCTAAACTTGAAGTCATCCATTAGTTCCTTCTCCAAGCACACTTTGAAATGCAACGCAATGATGTAACTGGTAGTTGGTACAACTCACAGTAAGTGCGCTACACATACATTTTAAAACATAAACAAAAAATATAAAATGTATATTAAAGAACAAAACCCGATCAAAAACAAAACAAAAAACACGAAAAAAACGTATACCATCGAATATGTTGATTTGGTAATTACATTTACCTTCAAAAACCCTTCGAAAACTGAGCTCCCAGAATCGTAAATTTAAAATCATCTTACAGGCAAGTAGTTGAGTATTTTGAAATTCATTTGATAGGAACCGGTTGCCCCATAGGCAGCAACAGCTCACAGTCAAATTAGTTTCAAAATACTCAACATTTTATTTATAAAATCGTCAAGGAATGTGGTGTGCTGGCTTTTCGGGTTGAACGGGTTAACGTGTTCCATAGTACTAGAAGAAAACGACAACGTTGGTAATCAACGACGTACAGGAATATTCTTTATAGAATGGCCAGTTTATATTTCATTGTGATTAGCATGAAGTGAATAGCCTGTGACTTGTCATTTGTGGTAAGGTTTAGTAACATACAAACAACGCTAAAACGACACCATAAAGAAACATAAAAATGGGGAAAATGCAAAAACAGTAGAGGGGAGGCGGGCTGGGGCCGGATTTTTACCCCTTTTCTTTTGTTCTTTCCTTTGTCCTCTCCTGTGTTATTTTGACACCTTTTTTCCTTTGATCTCGCCACCTTTTGAAAAGGGGTTAAAATCAGACCCCATCCCTCCTCTGGTTGTGAATGAATGTTATAGGTAGACGGTTGCCATAAACCCCGTGTCTTCTGTCACCCAATGAGGTGAGCTTAATGGTAATTAATGTAATAATTCACAAGGGTTAATGAGGGTAATTAAGCATGATTGACAGGTTCCATGTCTGGCCCCATCTTTTCCTGACTCTGGGAACTCATTCAATCATGAAGCCCGCCAGCCCCTCATTAAATCACGTGCTTCCTCGCATCGAATGAGGTGAGGTTAAGGGTAATTAGCATAATGCTTGATAAGGGTTAATGAGGGTAATTAAGAATGGTTGACAGGCTACATTTCTGGACTCATCTTTTCCTGGAAACTCGTTCAATCACGAAGCCCCGCCCCCATCGATTAATCACGTGCCTTCAATGAGGGGAGCTTAATGGTAATTAGTGTAATGGCATATGATGAGCGCTAATCGATAGGCTCAGGCATATGAAAGCTGTGGTTTAAAAATCTGATCTGTTAAGCCTTAATGTTTTGATTTTTGTTTAAATGGTTTGTTCAACGTTTATTATAACTATGAATACTGCATATTGTATGGGTTGTGATGTGCCCACTGTGCTCGGTAGCAATATGCACATACATGCCATGAAACGTAATGACATACACGAGTCTAGTGTTAGTAGTGTTTACCCCACCAAGCGAGGCATGTCAATGTACGGTAATATGTTTTGAAAGTTCACTGCTATGATTCTTGCACTCGAAGAAACTGTGCTTAGGGCTGGGTGTTTCAATATGGTATGTATCATTACTGAATTCTGTGGCTGTAGTAGTAGAAACATCCTACAGCTGCAATCAGTCCTTTTTCATTTTTGCCCACTGATAGGGTAGAGCAGATTGATTACATATATGAATTGGAACCTCAATTAAAGGTCAATGTCAGGACTAAATATCCGTACGTCAAGCTAACTCGGTACTTTACTTCACCAGGTCAAACTGAGATGAAACCATCGTTTAGGAGCGAAACATTCCTTAGCCATTCATGGGGAATTCTGAATAAGAACGTGCATACAATTCTCGGAGCTATAACGAACTCTATGCTCGTGTAGGTGTATTTTACACGAAAAAACGAAGATTTCTATTACATTTTAACATGACCTAGTGCGGCCGTGCAATATTGAAAAAGAATCTACAGCCAATCGTCAATATCTAGATAAACTAGCTATGATTGAAACCATACTCTCCAACGATTCGAGAGATCAGTTATTAAGCATTAGATTAATGTCTGATACGTGTAATTTGGATAATGCGCAGAGACAAAACGAGTTATGTAGTAACACGCCTTTACTCTCTGGCTCTAGATTCAACTTAAATTTAATAATTGACGAAGGCGTTTGCTTTGAAATTGTCAGAACTCTAAGCAGATGTGTAAATGTTAACTCAAAGTTAATATCAGATGGGCTGTACATTACTACTGTGGCTGAAGAACTTAAACTAGTTACAGTTTTAGAGGGTGATACCATAAAGACTGAGGATTACCTATTCTCGAGAGCCTACATGAATCGATTACTGGGATTAATGTCTAAGCAACCATACACTATTGTCAATGTAGCTGATTCTGATTATGAAATAGACTGGGCCATTCAGAACCTTATCGATCACATATCCCCTGAGGATCTCGGCGCATTAGATTGCCCAAGAAATGCCATCATGATTCGAACCTTTGCCGGATATTCTGAGTTCTAATTATTTACTTGATTACGAAAACGCATGTTTTATATCGCCTGACTCGCCCAGTGTTGTTGAATCTTATGCTCAACTGGTAGCTATGCAGTATACCCCCGATACGTTCCATCAAGTTTTGACTCCAAAACATTCCACAATCTACCAGAGACAATGCTACGACTATTTTCGCAAACTGATTGAATTTAGTGATCCGTAGACTAGGGATTTGGGACTACTATGGTTGTCAACATGACCGACCATCCCAATGCAAACAACGGTGTGTGGGTATCAATTATTTTTTAGGCCTATTGACAATGTAGAATTACATTACATAAACGCATTAGAATGTGTACCTAAAATCAATTTCTTTCAGGCATTGTCTACAGATTCGAATTTATATTAGAATGTATACAAGTAATACAAAGCCTGTAAGACTGAATGGCTAAACGATGTTCTATGCATTGTTTATAAGATGCATGCGTAATGTATATATATATATATATATATATATATATATATATATATATATATATATATAATTATAACCTACTATTATTGACATAGTTATAACCTATAACTATTGAATTCGTGTGTTTTTTCTCAATCAAATCTTGCTCATATTACAGCTATTAAAATGATATATATAAGCCTCAACCTAAACAGCATTTCTCTATTTGCTAATGGTCCACACCTCCCAACACCTCCACCACACCCACGCCCTGCAGGGTAAGTCACTCGCCACGCCATGCCCATACTCCACAACCCTCACCTCAAACAATTATAATTTTAATGTAGTTCCCTTAGAGTTACACAGATGTCTGATGTAGTCAGCTAACGACACCCATTCCAAACCCAATGCCACTCGCCCCACCAACAGACCAGGCTTATAAATAGTTATCAGCAAATATCTCTGATGCGCCATTCTTCAGCTCTTTATTCCGGTATGGGTCATTAGCCAGATGTGCCAGACATATATATGTAACTCTAGGGGAGCTATGTCAAAACTATAATTCTTGAAAGAAAAAAGAATGTGAAAATAGCCTTGAAATGTATTTTAACACGAATATGATAAAAGCAAGCTTAACCCATATCATTAAAAATACAACATCTGCAGCCGACTAACATGTACAAACAAACAAACTAAATTTCGGTGAACAGCGTTTTTTATTGCAACATTCCACCTTGAAGTGCTATAAGCCTATAATCTAAGAATTTATGGGCTAAGCTTTGGATGATTCAATGATTTTTTGCTAAATCACATATTGACTGTATAAGTGAAATCATTGTCGGTCATAAATCCTATGATACAGAAAAGATACACAGAACTCTTCGCAATGAGTCGATAATAGTGGCTGCACAGTAACACCATTATATATATATATATATATATATATATATATATATATATATATATATATATATATATATATATATATATATATATATATATATATATATATATATATATATATATATATATATATATGTATTCGGGTTACATATTGGCCCCGTTTTGACTGTTAGTTCAGGCCATGGGGTAAGCCAGAATGAGTCAAAATATTCAGTTTTCATGTTTCGGGAAACGTGGACAAATGAGTGCCTGGAAGGTTCTGAGGATATATATTATCGATGAGACATGAGGGTCCTCTGATATGTTTAGTCATACAGTCTTTGGCGCAAACACTTAGGAACATCCAGCCTAATCTCCAGTCACTTGAGCAAATCTATTCGTGATCTCTAGTAGTTAACATAATAATAATAATAATAATAATAATAATAATAATAATAATAATAATAATAATGAAACGCTCAAAGTCCTGAATACAGGTACAAATAACTATACAGATGTATACGGCTGGTATATGTTTGATGAGTGCACATGCTCATATGTGCATGCACTCGGTGTGTGTGCCTGTCTGTGTGTGCGTGCGTGCATGCGCGTGTGCGTGCATGTGTGTTTGTGTTTGTGTGTGTGTGTGCGTGCATGCGTGTGTGCATGCATACATGCATGCGTGCATGCGTGCATGGGTGCATGCATGCGTGTGTCTCTGTGTGTGTGCGTGCTTGCTTGCGTGCGTGCGTGCGTATGTGTGTGTGTGTGTGTGTTTGTGTGTGTGTGTGTGTGTGTGTGTGTGTGTGTGTGTGAGTGAGTGTGTGTGTGTTTGCGTGCGTGCGTGCGTGCGTGTGTGCACGTGTGTGTGTTTGTTGATGGGGTGGGGGGTACAAGTGCATTATTAGTCCATGGTAATGTTATGATCGCTGTCAATACGTATAATGTTTTTAAATTCTGCATAACATATTATGTTCATAGTATCAGGCAATGATGTTTTAAATTTTAGTTGGAGACATAGGCTTCCTTGCTTCGTAAGGTAGACATGCTCACCTGTACTAAGGTCTGGAGTGTAGTCAAAGGCAAAAAACGTGTAACCAGTCTTATATTCATTGATATTAATCCTGATGCATTTGTCATCTAATAACGTACAAGTTCCATTAAACAACGTCAAGAATAATTCTGTAAAATTATAACCAGCAGCTGTGAAACTTGCTGTAAGAGCATCTCCAGACATTTGCTCATTAGCCATATAGCACGAAATATGGTTAGCATCGCAGTGTTGAAAATTATATGGGTGTGTAACGAAATCACCCCACTCTAAACAACCTCATCCACATGGAATCTGCCAAGTACGAGATTTGACAGCTACAGAAATAATGATTGCAATTTCTGAAGTGAGACAATCTCAAAGAGGTATATACGGATTAGAAATTGTGCTAAACTTATAGCTAATGGTGCCATAGCTGATAATCAACTTCAATGGGCGAAAGCTCGAGAACTGCATGCTCAGGCCAGTGTGTCTACTTACATAGCTTGCAGGCCCGATGCTTGAAAGCATTACGAGACATTTTGACCTCGCTTGGTATTTCTCTAAGAGTGTAGAGCAAGGCTGAGCATAAATGCTGCGTCTACAGGGGTGCAGATAATTGTATTCAAATTCTGCTCCTATATTTGTATAATGACCATTATGCATATGTAACCAGCTTTAAGGCCTTGAAAGGTTGCAGTTATTACTGTGATGATTGCGACATAGCTTACGCTCAATGTGATCAACACTCTTGCGTAAAAAGCTGTCATTTATATTAAGCTGATCACTAATAGCTATTGGCAAGCTTGTAGCACTAACAGGGAGGGTTGCTATAACAATCATGTAAACTCTGCAACATGTGTCATGAGTAAGTCTTGCAGGGACTGTGGCAAACTTCTAGATGTTGATTCTCATTCTAAACATCATTGCGGGCAGGGTAAATGTCCTAGTTGCAAGACCGAAGTTTATTTACTTTTTAAACATTTACCATGTTTGTTATATGCAGAGTTATAGTGAAGAACGTATGAGCTTAGCAGCAAAGCATAAGGCAGGTGACTAAAAAACCATAGACATTGAGTTATCGTCCATCCATCAACGTTTCATCTATTATCATTTCGAGATGAATCAAGTGACAAAGTGTCACAAGGTTATTTATGTCGTCGCTCAGATAGCTTGTACTAAATGCATTAGCAAACATCATGATGAGCATTGCGTGGAATGCAATAGACGTTGAGGAGAGGTAATCTTCGAAGGCGCAAATGCTCTACCCACTTTCATACAATGGTTATTAGCTACTAAAGCTGAGTGTGAGGGTAGTTGTAAACCAATGTTCTACGTTTTCGTGACTACATTGCTATAGGTAATATCATCTAGTGATGGAGTGGCTCTTGAGAAACACAGAGCTTAAACCGTCTGACGTAATAATGAATGGTAAGAATATGATGTATTTGAATGTTGGGGACATTCGTTTTAAAGGGGTGAGGAGGTTGAGATGTCAGGTTTGTACGGTGTGTAATGCACTAACCTGTAACCTAGAAGATTACTAGCATAGCCTTCATTGATGGCGAGTAAGCAATCTTCTACTTATTATTCTGGGTAAGAAATGTGAGGAGGTTGATACATAGTTATAGGGTGGGTTGGGGTGGTTGAGATGTAACGTTTGTATGGCGTATAATGTGCTATCCCGTAATGGAGAAGATTACTGGCATACCCTTCATTGATTGGGAGTAAGTAATCATGTGCTTTATTATTATTGGTTAGAAATGTGTGGAGATCGATACCCGGTTATAGGGTAGTGGGGTGGGAAAAGGTCTGACGTGAGTAAATTATGTTATATTCACACATTGAGCTGGTTTTAAAACATTATTTAAACTTATTTAAAATATACCCTCCACACCCTCCCACGCATTGAAAATTAATATCTCTCCAAACCCTACCCATGTTAAAATTCCCTGCACTAAATTTACATGCCACATGTTAGGGGTTCAGTATCGTTAAGATCATTTTTTTCAAATTTATTTAAATAATCACTCTAAAATCAGTTTCATGTAATACACCAGTCGCATCATTCATTATCTCTATCGCGTAATGGTACAGGTCACTGGATCCCACTCAAAAACATTTGTACATGTTATATTTTGATTAGATTATTGTTTCTTTGTTTTGCACATATTTTTATATTTTCGCTTATTCGTATAAACACACACACACACACACACACACACACACACACACACACACACACACACACACACACACACACACACACACACACACACACACACACACACACATACACACACACACACACACACACACACACACACACACACACACACACACACACACACACACACACACACACACATACACACACACACACACACACACACACACACACTCACACACACACACACACACACACACACACACACACACACATATATATATATATATATATATATATATATATATATATATATATATATATATATGTATAGTATCAACTTATATTTATCAGCTCATCTCAGGAAAAGACGTGTCAAGACATATAGCCTGTCAAGCATCCTTACGCTATTCATTAACTCTTGTCAATCATTATGTTAATTACCCTTAAGCACACCTCGTTGGATGCCAGGAGGCATGTAATTTAAAGAGGGGGTGGAGCTTCACGACTGAATGAGTTCCCAGAGACAGGAAAAGATGAGGCCAGACATGTAACCTGTCAATCATCTTAACACTCATTAACCAGTGTCATTCATTATGATAATTACCCGTAACCTCACCTTATTGGATGACTGGAGTCACAGGATTTAATGAGGGGCAAGGGCTTATCACAACTATCCTCCTCTAACATCCAATCAGAACCAATCATAACCGGACGAGGGTTGGGGCCGGATTTTAACACCTTTTCAAAAGGCGGCGAGATCAAAGGAAAAAAGGTGTCAAAATATCACAGGCAGGTACAAAGGAAAGAACAAACGAAAAACTGGCGCCAGCACGCCTCTCCACTACTCAAAACAAAAATGGACCAATTTATCTCAGGTTTTTTGCTTTGTATTCTTTTAATCTGCTTTTATTTTGTTTTCCTACCGTTGTTTTCTAGTCTCTTTCCTTTTTTAATCCAGGACCTACAATCTTTTTCTGACTTGTACTGTGCGAACACATTTGGCAGAACACATTTGGCACACGATTGACAATGCGTTTCTGTCATCTACTGGTATCCTTACCCTGGAAATCATGTGGTCAGGTTTTCTTGTGAATAGCACATTTCTAATATCCTTTCTGACAGTAGGACTAGCGAAGACATAAACAAATGGATCTATTACGCTAGCAACGAAGATAGCATACGCACACATCACCCAGACGAAGTGGTGCACGGCTTGCTTTGGAACTCCGAATAAATTGTGCAGCATCAGGTGTAGGAATTGCGGCATCCCTGCGCAAAACACGACACACACAACTATCATCACCGCACGTGCGTCCGTGGAATCACGTTCTTCCTGGCTAGTCGCGTGCGCTTTTTTTGCTCGAGTCACACGTATTTGCTTAAGAACTTGACAGAACAGAACGATTATAGCAGGCAGCAACAAATTAAGATTCACAAGTGTAACTTGACGAACTTCTACAATTCCGTGAAATTTACAAATAATCACTGTCTCACCTTTGTATTGATATTGCTCTTCTCCGAAAAGAATACCGATGGTTAATGTGTAAGCGGCTATAATTAGCCAAAGTGCGGAACATATCTTTACAACAAATGTTGTCGTGATCTTGGCCCTGGATTTTAACGGGTAGACCAGCATGTAATACCGCATTACTGAGAAAGCAGCGACGTGGAACATACTCGCTTGAAAGGTAATATATTGTACGTAGACACATAGCTTACACAAATAATCTGTGTGTGGGTACCTCATTAGAGGAAAGATGAATAACACCCATGTTAGGGTAAACGTACACGACCCGAGATCGCAAATTGCCAAAGATGTTATCATGGCAAATGTTGGTGACTTGTATCGACGCGAGCGAATAAGGTATGCGAGAAGGATGAGGTTAGCCACGACTCCTAACGGGAAGAAGAGAAGAGGAAGCTCTTTATAAGAAAACCTAGGTAACGACTCAAACTTGTCCATGAATTCAACAATCTCTGAATCATCCGACTCCTCGGCTTGAGAACTATTCTTCAGTCTCGGATCGGTTAGGCTGCTAGACGATTCTACTCCATAATGCATGTACATACTTGAGAAGACTTCCGAAAGTGGACGAGTAAAATACCCTTTCAAATACTTGATAAAGTCTCAACTAAATTGAGCAAAAATATTGGTCTCCAATTATTTGTCCTATAACATATTTGATAAGATATGTGCAATTATTCACTCTATGGGGAAAACAATGCGCTTATATATCCAGTCCGGTGTATTGTTTTGAGATATGAAAAGCATGTAGCCCTCTAAATATATCCCACAAAGACGTACATATCGTCTGAGTATATGCTTTCTGAGAGCTAGTCAAAGGTTATTCTAACCCTACTCTAACCAAATTCAAAGAATCTCAATTCCACCGTAGTGGAGGATTCCAGTTTATCCATCACTCATTTGACGTCATAATCAACTACGTGACATGTACGGTTACGCCAAAATCAAATACGTCATGAATGGCATAGCTAAGTGTCTTACGAACGCTTAAATTGATGACAGTCAAAGCGTTGTTGTACGAATTGCTTCTCCTTACTATTTACTAAACATGTTGTTGAATATTTCGAAAATAAGGTGACTGGGCGCTGTTCTTTCCATAGACAACAACAGCACCCAGTAATATTCCTTTCAAAATATTCACCAGTTTACTTGTATAGCTTTCTGAAAATTGATAGGCAGGGAGTTCAGGGATCAATCGATCCAACCAAGGACGTGGTGTGTGTGGAGCTTAGCGAGAGGTCGGCGGGGCATAGTTAAAACTGGAAAGGTCCATTATGCTCAAAATATTCAATAGTTCGTTTGGGAAGGAAAATAAGTTATTTCTGAGCTGTACTGTATTATTACGATGATTGAATGATTGACTATAGAAGTTCTAGATCTTTCGACGCAATCATACTAAAGTCGTGTTCTCACTGGAGTACGGTGGCTGGTAAGTGACATTCATATATTTTAAAATAATAAATAGTTTTTTTTTTTCAATTTCCACCTCAGTAGAAATATTATCACTCGAGTGAAAATTATTTCCACCTCAGTAGAAATATTACCACTCGAGTGAAAAATTGTTCCACCTCAGTAGAAATATTACTACTCGAGTCAAAATATTTTTACCTCAGTAGAAATATTTTCACTCGAGTGACAATTGTTTCCACCGCAGGGGAAATATTAGCACATTAAGTTGAATATTTTGAAACTAATTTGACCGAGCGGCAACAGCACCCAATCAAATTAGTTTCAAAATATTCAACAGCTTACTTGTATATAGTTTTCTGCAAATTGGGATACATGGAGTTCCGGGCTGGATCAATACCAAGGCGGTCAAAGCGTGGGTGGAACTTAGCTATAGATGGGTGGGGCATAGCTAAACGTGGACTCATCCATTAAGGCAAAATGTGACAAAAAATCTCCTACTAATATTAAAACAGAGCCCACGTTTCGTGCGTCACAATTTACGTCGTATGTGCCACGCGTGGACAGAGAAATTAACGCATCAATATAGTTAGGCCTTCTGCAGGCTCCATGGGCGTCCACGTGGCACCATTCGCCTCCAGTCGTGGTTTCACACGTGATTGCGCGAAGCAAACGATGAATGTGCACAGACTGGCGGGCATAAAAGCAGCAAGATCATTACACATCCTTTACCATAGTTCTCAAATGGTACAGCGTGTTAATGTTCAAAGGTGGCCTGATGACAATGGCGTTGTTGCCCACCAATATACCTGTAGACGTCTATTGCAGCAAAACATCAACTGTGACACAATTGATCACATCAATATCATGTGACAAGCTTGTGCACCGAGCGTACACGGAATACAACGAATAAGAATCTTTATATTGATGCTAAATCGGGTTTCGAAAATGCCGTGACACACTCACTTTCTGATTGTTTCACGTGCTATATAAACGTGCGACAGGGTGATATGTGTCCCCTTTACTGTTCTATGTTCCTAAACGACTAAGAAATTACGACGTCCGCAACCCACAACGGGCTTTTAGAAATTTCACAAATGGCTACCGCAATGAATAAAACCACAGATTATTAAATTGATTTAAAGCTAGTTACGCTAGTGTACTCCGACGATACAACAACAATGACAAAATCGCCTAAATTAATATATAATGACGCGTACAGCCAGTAGAGTCAAATTTTCACTACTCACAGGAAATAAAACCCTTCGCCTGCTTATTGATATAGCCTACAGCTGACACAATGATCGTTCCTATTCTTCTTTATGGGTGTGGAATTTGGGGGTTTGAGAATAGTAACCTTGTCGGGAAACTTAATAAGCACTTTTGTAAAATTCTTCACAGCGATGGTCTAAGGTAAACTCGGCCAGTATCCTCTATGTATAACGATAGATCATAGAATGATATTATGTTCGGCAAAATTAATAACCGGCAGGAATCAGAAATTTCATATAAACTGTATAAATTACTGCATAATCTTTTCTCAAATAATACATATCAGGGGCCATGGATTCTGCATATTAAAAAGGTGTTAGAAAAAAACTGGAGTGTCGATGTTATTGACAAATCACGACCCGTGCCATACAGACTGGCTAAAATCAGATTTAAATCAGCAGCTCTCTGATTAGTATTAGGCTATAAGCAAGAGTTACGCGAGGAAATTTTCAATAGTAGATTATGCATCACTTAAATGATTTTCAAAGAGGATTTAAAACTCGGAAAATCTCTCTCTCTCTCTCTCCCTGAGAAACTATCAATTATACTAAATGTAAATTTCTAACTAGCAACCGCCGACTTCCGCTAGAAGAGGAGAGGTAAGCAGGTATCGTACACAGGCATACACATTTATGAAATCTATGCTATCTAAATACACTGGACAACGACTTCCGTGTTGTCAATATATGCATTGTCTTACTTCTGTAATACTTTAAGCAAAGTTGCTGATAACGTCTGAATAGTGTCAGTACATTATGGGAATAATGCGCGCTGCTTAAATGTCACACGGTGCGAGTATGTACATCACTGTCTTACCTCACCTTGCTCATGCTCATACTATCACACTTAGATTAAAATACCATAACTACCACTTCTCTGCCTACTGTAAAACTAATTGGAATAGGGATCTAACATATCAACATGCCACCATTAAAATACTATGTTTCAGATCCTTCAGATCCTAGTACTATAATAACTAGATTTCTCGGTCGATGACTCGTCATCGCAAATCCTCACGTTCACAGCTTTGGGGCGGAACTAAATGTAAATGTCATTTTGCACTTCGCAATCATATGGGTAACTCCCATGCCCAATTTGGTTGAATTTCGTCCAACAGTGTCTGAGGAGTAGGATTACAATTAATGTTATGACCTTTGACCCCCCCCCCCCCCCCGCTCCCCCCCCCCATACACACACCCCGGAGGTGAGGCCAAATGTAAATGTGCTCATCCACTCCACATTGATATAGGTAGCTCACATCCTAAATTTGGTTGAATTCCGCTCTATGATTTCTGAGGAGTTGCGTTACAATCTATTTCGTGACATTTGATCCCACCCCCCACCAATCCCAAAGGGGGCGGGGCAAACGTAAATCTGCTCCTCCAATCGACATTGATATGGGTAACTTACATACCAAATTTGGTTGAGTTCGGTCAAACAGGTTCATAGGCGTTGCATCAGACTTAATTCCTTAACCTTCTGATCACCATCCCCAATCCCAAAGGGTCGGGGGTAAACGTAAATCTGCTCCTCCAATCCACATTGATATGGGTAACTTGCATACAAAATTTAGCTGACTTCAATCCGATGGTTTAGAATGAGCCGTATTACAATCAATTTCTTTTACCTTTTTACTCCTACTCCCTACCCACCCCGGTGGGCAGGACAGATATAAATAGGCTCATGCACGCCACATTGATATGGGTAACCAAATGTCTTTGAATTCTCTCCAACGGGTTCGGAGGAGATGCGTTACAATCAATCTTTGGACTTTAAAACTTGACCTGCCTCTGTGGGTGTAGTCAAATGTAAATGGCATCTTGTACTCCGCAATCACATGAGTAACGCACATATATAATTTGGTTAAATTCCGTCTGGAGTTGAGTTATAAGTGATTTGACATTTTGACCAATGCCACCCCGCCCCCCCCCCCCCCCCCCCCCCCCCAGTGGTGGAGCCAAATGCAAATGTGCGCTTGCACTCCGCATTCATATGTGTAGTATACATGGAAAATTTGTTTGAATTCCATCCAACGGCCTCGGAGGAGATGCGATGCAATCGATTATTCCGCACAGAGTAACACACCACCGCACACACACACACACACACACACACACACACACACACACACACACACACACACACACACACACACACACACACACACACACACACACACACACACACACACACACACACACACACACACACACACACACACACACACACACACACACACACACACACACACACACACACACACACACACACACACACACACACACACACACACACACACACACACACACACACACACACACACACACACACACACACACACACACACACACACACACACACACACACACACACACACACACACACACACACACACACACACACACACACACACACACACACACACACACACACACACACACACACACACACACACACACACACACACACACACACACACACACACACACACACACACACACACACACACACACACACACACACACACACACACACACACACACACACACACACACACACACACACACACACACACACACACACACACACACACACACACACACACACACACACACACACACACACACACACACACACACACACACACACACACACACACACACACACACACACACACACACACACACACACACACACACACACACACACACACACACACACACACACACACACACACACACACACACACACACACACACACACACACACACACACACACACACACACACACACACACACACACACACACACACACACACACACACACACACACACACACACACACACACACACACACACACACACACACACACACACACACACACACACACACACACACACACACACACACACACACACACACACACACACACACACACACACACACACACACACACACACACACACACACACACACACACACACACACACACACACACACACACACACACACACACACACACACACACACACACACACACACACACATACACACACACACACACACACACACACACACTCACTCACTCACTCACTCACTCACTCACTCACTCACTCACTCACCCACCCACCCACCCACCCACCCACCCACCCACTCACTCACTCACTCACTCACTCACTCACTCACACACTCACTCACTCACTCACTCACTCACTCACTCACACACACACACACACACACACACACACTCACTCTCACACACACACACACACACACACACACACACACACACACACACACACACACACACACACACACACACACACACACACACACACACACACACACACACACACACACACACACACACACACACACACACACACACACACACACACACACACACACACACACACACACACACACACACACACACACACACGCCCGTACACGCGCCCGAACACCCGCCCGAACACGCGCCCGAACACGCGCCAGAACATGCACGGGTTGCATCACATAATCTTCGATAAACGTGGGCATAGGTATAGTAGAGATGCACAATATGAGCATTGAATACACCATCAGCTGCAATGCTGAACATAGCAGTATATATCGAACTAGCATGTTCTCAAAATATGAATAATCTTTTACGATTTGTAGCATAATTATCCCGTTAAATATTTTGTATATAATTTAACTGGAACCTGTAGCTATCTGTGACAGCAATAGCACCTCTCTCTAGTCAGATTGACTTAAAAATATTCAACAGCTTAACAACATAACTGTCTTGAAACAGGTTTAGGACGTCATTGATGCAGGGGTTTGAACCACATTATCTCATTAAATACATTGCATGATTATCTTTCACTTTCGTATCGCTTGATGTATCAAAATGTCAAAAAGTTTTACACTGAAGATCACATGTTGGTCATACATATCACATATCCGTGGTGCATTATGCGGACAATGCAGTTCATATCATCACATGCTCGCCTACACTGACGCAGCTCAGTGTACTGCAGGCATGATGATCTGCATTTACATTGACATCTACATCCTTTCTTGCTACAGCAGTCGACCAGTTCATAGCATGACATCGATACCTCGAGTAGTTCGGTCTAGAATGGTTTCCATTCAGAATCACAAGCCAACCTCAAAGTCTGGAACTTGGTAACTGGGAAGCTCTGACTAGAGCCCGTGACCACATAATAAACTTGATAAATAGAAGCAAAGCGGCTTTGGTTGGTGCAATATTCTCAATGGTACGAGATCACTGAGCAAAAATGATACCTACTCTTTTCATCTAAGTTGCATATTGTGCATGTTCTGCTATACATCACGAAAATTATCCTTTCTATTTCATCCAGGTTTTCAGAAATGACCCTTTCTGCTGCGGATGATAGAGCAGGAAATGCATCAGCAGCTGTTGGGCATACATCACATTCTTCCCACGCTGACCTCTTACCACGGCCAAGGAACCTAGGGACAGTATCACACCCTTTTACGCCATGAAAAACACTAATGCGAGAATATATCCTGCTTTATAAACAGAAGCAAAGCGGCTTTGGTTGGTGCAATATTCTCAATGGTACGAGATCACTGAGCAAAAATGATACCTACTCTTTCCATCTAAGTTGCATATTGTGCATGTTCTGCTATACATCACGGCAATTATCCTTTCCATTTCATCCAGGTTTTCAGAATCGACCATTTTCTGATACGGATATGATAGAGCAAGAAATGCATCATCAGGTGTTGGACATTCAGTACATGCTTACCCGACGAGGAAACTAGGCACAGTATCACACCCTTTTGCACCATGGAAAAACACTAATGCGAGAATTTTCCCAGAACCTAGCTTCTTTTCAATGGTATGTACTGGAATATGGGGATAGTATGATCCAATACTGAAACTAACCCACAATGCATCAAGTGCAAGCGCATGGAAGTGTCCTACAGCCAAGACAACCACGTCTCTACCTGCTGTCCGGATGGATATTTCTCGTAGTCCTTGTTTAGCACCATACGTGACATATAACAACAGACGCGTGTCTGCCTCCTTGTGAATAAAAGGTTGAAAGAAATCCAGATCAGCCGGGTCACTCTGAGCTGCAGTCACAATTGGGTGATCGCGCGTGATGATTAGTACTTTCCACATGGATTCGATGATCCTACACATTCAGCTAAATAATGAAATAGCTCTTTCTTGTTTTGTTTGTTATTGAGGAAACTTTACGAGCTTATTGGAATTGGAGCCCCTGGCAGAACTCACCTCCTCTGTGTGTGTCCGTTTTGCATTCTGTGCTCTCTAGTTGATTGCATTAGACTAGTCTCAATATATCTATCACACGCGATATCAATTCTACTGACAGTCTCACGCTGGGGTGTAATATATGGCATAAATACCGACGGCACCCTAGGCTAAACATATTTCAAATCACAGAACCATCAAACACGTTAGCTGTAACGTCTGGAGCATTTTGTGATGGACGAGAACAGTTTGCAAGGCAGTCGAGTAAATGTGATTTAGAGCCATGTGGGAAGTCACCCATATCAGAAATAGATGGAGGACAATTTTTATTTTCATGCTGAAAGAATGTATCACGGTTTCCTTGTCACGCCTGGCATGCAATGTAAAGCCTTAAGAAAAAGTATAATTGGGTTTTAGTTACGAAAGTTGTTCTTTGCACCTTGACTCCAGCTTTGTACAGTGCGTATTTAAGAGAGGTAATTTGTTTTAGTCACTATGGGGCTATTTGGGTTGCTCTTCAATCGTTCTTCCACAAAACTACCATATTGTATCTTTCCATTATCTTCAACACGGCTCATAATGTTCTTTGTACCTAAAGTCAACAAATCGCCACTGTCTTCAATAAATGGATTACCAATATCCTGAAGTGTTAACACTAATGATGATACATCCTTTGCAAAATTCTGTTGAGACTTGTTCATGATTTTTTTTATTGATGTTTGATCAACCAGAATCTGGAAACTCTCTTGAAACTGGTGCATTACTTTGCATATCACGGGCCCTCCAACCATTTATCTCTCCTGGGAGTGTAGATTGTATGTCAAACCAACAGCACCTGTCCACCGACATCCTTTATGAGTATAAGATTCAAGATTCAATAGTCAGTATTATTTATTTGCGTCTTGGATACCAATTTACATATTTTCAATACAAGTTGTCCGCCGAAGGCATTGCCTATAGTGGTACGGACACCTAACATTAAACCCACGTATACAATTACACACACAGCTTAACATAGAATATGAGATATACTTGTGAATGCACAAATACGGCACTGCGCTAAGTAGACACAGCAAAAAGAAAAAGAACAAACGATACAACAGATCTATGTTTTTCCTTTTAGTTATTGAGATTAGAGATTTGTATTTGGTGTTTGGGTGGGGGTGGAGAAGAAGGGTGCGTTGCCATGCAGACCAATTAACACAGCTCAACCAGCACGTTTCGATTTGGTAGTAGCACTTTCAGTCAAGTCGTTTTCAAAATATTGAGCATATCCACAGTTACATCCTATGGAGAATGTAGCTTACATAAATTCGGTAGGCAGAGGCAATGGCCTAGATTTGCTATGGATAGTGAACATCTCTCCCTCCATCCAATTGCATTTTATCTTCCTCAGACCCTCGTATATTGAGAATGTGATGAATCAGGAGAGTTACTTAGTTGTTAGGTATGTCGCACTCGCCATGGAATCTACAGGGGCTGGGGAATCCACTTCTCCTTCACCGACCGGATGTAAGGGTGTGGCTCGCGTGACTTAGCCACCGCCAATTGCTCCGAGACTTTTCTATAATAGTTTTTTTCTCTGGAACTATACAGAGTATTAGCGGACAGTATATAATACACAACATTTGCAAAGAATACAATTACAGCTATTTTTAAAACGCTGTGCCTCCAAAGAAAAGCAATTTTTTGTTGGATATTCTGGATATAACTGGATTGAAAGACATCTCCGGCAATATCTTCCAACCAGCCCAAAACATACGACAGTACGTTTTATGTATTCTTGGAAACATTGTTACGGGTCAAATGGGATAACTCTACACAAGTTACACAATACACGCTATGAAATACTTTTCACGTGGTGACCTACTGAATGTCTTTGTTAGGTGTTTAAGATTAGGATTATATGCCTCTCTTGAAAACTGTTAAGAAATTGCTAACGTGGAAGAGTACAATTTACCAAAAAAAGCTTTTTGCCACATTTCAAGTAGGCGTATTTACGACAGATAAAACACACAGTTAGCATACATATGTCATGCTAATGGATTGCTATTGAAAGGGAATTCCTTACCCGCATTAAAAGTAACATACGATATAAATTTAGCATAGGTATACAGGAAGTATAAATAGTCAAATTAGGTTAAAAAACATTAACAAATCTCATAAGATTGTCAAAGTATCAAAGTTTCAAGACAGCCAAAATGTCAAGGAAGAGGATTATCGTTTTTAAAGATAAGGCTCGCTGTTTGCCGAATAAGAGGGTAAAATGCCAAACTTTCTGTTATTTAATCATTATGGACATACATAATATTGCATAAGCATACAATGCTCATAGATCGTACACCCACTCATCCCCGTTCAAGTTATGATAAGATTCAGAGAATTGGCCATTAATAGGTATATGTTTTGCTGTAGCTAATATCATATCATTACCCACGGGTACCATTCCCACGGGATCATTTTGATAGCGGGTAATGGCGAAGCAGTGATATGCAACATTCTGGTAGTGATTCGGTATTCATCAACTTTAAAAAATTTACCCTCCGCTGGTAAGTCTCTTTCCGTGAACTATGTTTACAGAAACTATAACTAAGAGCATGGACACGTTAAACATACTATTATCTGGTTGAATATCGGGCGATGTTATTCCACCGAAAATGTTAAGCGTAAACAAAAATATTAGGTATGCAGAAATTGTAGATAATGACACTGTGAGTAAACAACTAGGAACGGACTTCAGCAAAAATAATGTAACCTGGTGAGTCAGACTATCTAACGAGTAGTGAAAGAGATATGATGGTTGATGACAGTGCTTATATAATGGATAAACTGCACATCAGACATCTGGTGACTAATAGCACCGTTGCGAGGTTGCTTTCTGTGTTTCAGTGTGGGCGCTTGCATAGATTATAGCCTGTATTTGGCCATTGGCCAAAAATGTGTCTAGATCAGCTGTTGTCTGCAATCATCACGGATGCGACATCATCTGCTATTGTGGATTGCCGCATAACCTCATCATCTGCTAATGACTCACGCTCAGAACTTATAAGCATGCCTTCATCTAGCATAGGCATACTGTCATCCATCCAAATTACACCTGCTTCAACGGACACCTCATTAGACGGGTCATGCTGCTCTAGTGGTTGTGAAGCGGATGGTTGTCCTTCGGGAATTATAGGGGGGGGGGGGTGATTCCTTCCAGAACTCAACTAATTGTTCTAAAGCATACTTTTAAAAAATTGGTTCTTCTAGGTATGGATGACTAGCGGGTGCACCTTTACCAGATTTTCGAATAGGTCGTTCTCGAATGCCAACCCAACACATCACAGAATCTATGATCTGGAGTTTGAAGACATTCAGAACTCGGGTCTTACTAGATCTGTGATGGTGGATATGAACCACTGGGCCGTTGAACCAATAGATTTCATATTCAGGATCAAAATAGGTCATAAGCTTCATTGGCTCATTGGCTACGACTACAAAAGAATCTTCTACGTGGGAATCAGCTGCGTTAGAATGCTTGATGATTGCTTGGCGATGATGTTTTCTGGAAATTGCCGTCGTTGTACGGGATCGCCCAGATCTTAATATCCATCTGGAGGCATTGCCATAGACAATCTACTGCACCAGCCAGAGGTAATATCAAACGGGGTATAACCAGTCGTAGCATGAGGAGTGTTCCGATAGTCCATAAGAGCAGATCCTAACTCATTCTCCCACACCCGAGCTTTGGGTATTAACACTTTTCTGTGCTAATTCTGTCAGGGTATGGTTAAATCGCTCTGTTCTACTATACGTCTGGCGAAGGTGTGGACTAGTTCTACAATGGTCAATCCCATATTCTTTGTATAAGACTTTCAGCTCCTTCCCAGAATCTCTGGGTGACCGTGTCCTGTACGATACTCATTAAAGAACTTGGCCTTAACCTCTTTTGTCTTTTTGGAAGGAAAGGGATAAGCTTCTACGCATGATCAACAATAATTAAGATGTATCGATTGCTTTTGGTTGACTCAATAAATGGTTCGAAAAGGTCAGCACCAATAATCTGTCTGGGATACTTGACCATAGGCATGTCAGTACACCTCGGATGCATAGTAATAAGTCGATTTACCTGGCAAGATCTAACATCTCAATAATATCCGTTCTCAAGGATTTTCCGAGAAAAGAATCATGGAAATGACTTTAATTAGGGTCTTCTGTAAACGGTCATGTCTGGCACGCCTGAGTGCCTCTTGCAATACATGCTTACAGCATCTAGATGATAAGACAAGACAAGGATACTCAGCCTCCAATGCTCATGGAGGGCAAGTGCAATATAATATGCCATTCTGCACCCCGTAATCCTCAGGAACCTCAGTGAATATCTGGGAAAACTTCTCAAGTTGTTCAACACATAACTCATTGTACAGAATGCCATAAACCTCAAACATTACATACGGCAGATTTCCGTCCTCTATATCAGGGTTTACATAATCACCAGTGTTGAGCGTTGCAGCTTCCCGAGGTTAACTTAGATGGGACAACATGTCTGCTCGGACATTATGGATACATTTAATGCACTCAATCATACACCCATATTCAGCAATTAGCACAGCTCTTTTAAAGGGTCTTGTGGTCAATGCATATGGTGAACTCAGCACGAAACAGATAAGGTCGAACATTTTTGAGGGCATAGACGACTTCGTAAACTTCCTTCTCAAAGACTGGTCAGATACGCTGGCTATCTTTGAGAGTACACTACTTACATATTGGATAACCCTATCACTACCTTGGCCATCTTCCTGAATTAAAATTGTGCCTGTCGCATAGGAAGAAGCATCATTACACAAACTGTATTGTTTCTGAAGATTTGGGTAGATTAGTACAGTCTTACTGTGCAGCAAGATTTTCAACTTGTCAGATAACAGTTGTTGTTTTTTACCCCATTTGAAGCATTTCCTATTCAGTTCTATTAGCAATCTGGCCATTTCTGCATAACCCGGTACACATGACCTATAGTAGACAGTTACACCAAATATCGCTCTGACTTCAGCAACATCCTACTGAGGTGTGATTTCATGAATGACCTTCACATTCTGCTTCTGAGGTGAAATACCTGCCACAGATATGTGATAACCAAGTAGATCAACTGATTTATTCGCGAAACCACACTTCTTCAATTTGAGCTGTAAATTCTCTCCATTACGAGAGCTAAGTGATGAGCATGCACATCAGGGTTCCTAGAGTAAACCACAAGGTCATCAACAAAAACGTGCGTCGATATCCTATATAACCATGAAAAATGGCACTCACAGCTCTCCACACCTGAGTTTCTATATACAAAGGGCATCCAGAGCCATTCGAATTGACATTCTGGGCAGGTGAAAGCTGTTTTCTCTTGGCAGGCCATTGGTATCTGCCAATAACCAGACTTCAGGACCATTGTAGAAAATAGCATTGCACCTTGCACACTGTCAAAGATATCAGAGATAATTAGTAAAGGGTAGTTATATATGTGCACAGCTTCAATCAGATACCTATAGTCTATGCAGAAGCGCAAGGTCCCATCTTTCTTGAGGACCAATAAGATAGGCGATGCTCAAGGTGACAAAGATGCCATGTTCAGACCAGCTTCTAACATCTTTTTAATTTGATCTTTAACAATATGTGCACTCAGTTAAGGGATCCTATGGACACGTTGTCTAAGGGGAGGACAATTAATAGCAATCATGCATTCAACTACTGGATTCCTATCCAGTTATTTGTGATGAGCAGTGTCAAAATTATCAGCATAGTTGCTAAGTACTTTGTCGATGACTTTATACCCTGTCGTTTCGGTGATACTGCTTTCAGCATAAGATTGACTGTGGTGCCTACAGGGAATATGTAATTTATCGGTTCTCCTGTACCACTGCATTTCCCCATTTCTATAATCTATTAGCCATCCACCGCATAGAATACATCAGCCACAATTAACCCTTCATGACTCATTTTCTCGCAATTATAATGGGTATATGGCTAGCATCTTGAAACTTGACCTCAGTTTCCCCTAGCACATCTATGGGCAAACCGCTTACAGCTAAGCGTATTTACACTTACCTTAAGTGCTTCACGCCTAGAATACCTTTCCAAATATCACACCTAATGAGCGATGCACTGACACCTGAATCCACTAAGATATCGATACTATACATACAGTTATCAGCATCTCCACTGTGACCACAACGAGCATCTAATGGTAGATGGGCAAGGTACTTCTCAGTCACTGGCTCCCTCTGCTGCTGTCTGCTGACAATTGGCTGTGTCCGTCGCTGGCTCATACCACCTCAGCATAGCTGCGTCTTCTCTCATCGTTCAAATAATCTTCCCTCATCTGCATGGCAGTGGGACTCCACAGAAGGAGTATTGCGGCCATGTCAACAACTGCTTCTACCATTGGCATCAGTGTTTGCTACTGTTAGAACAACCCTGTCTCGATCCACATACTCGTCGTCCTGCTGGGGGTGATTATGATTGTCTCGCCGAAGTCTGGTTGAACAGCATCAACTTCCATTGGCTGCGTGCCCGTTTGCCACTGATTTGCATAGTGACCAGTCTGATTGCAAGCCCATTAGTCGCAGTGGCAAATTTGTCTCATGGATCTGTGGCTGGTTCGAACTGTTGGTATAAGAATGGTTCTGTCAGGAATTCTCTTGGCCATTATTCCTACAGTTTCTTGCAAAATGTCATGCCCTACTACAATTGTAACAATTTTTCGACTTCTTATTGTTAGACTGATTCCTAGACTGGTTGCTATGGTTAATATTAAGCTTAGGGCATCTACGTTTAGTATGTTCAAATTGTCCACAAACAGAGCACTGAATTTGCCCTTTTCTTTGCCTTTTTGATGATGGAAGAGGCGTTGCTGATTGTGCCATTCCACGAGTCACTACATTAAGGGGTTCTGCTTGCATTCCTTGATCCTCTTGAAGACATCTTGGAAAGCTTGTCATGCCTTGCAATCATACTGGCTTCAAGGTCTTTTAGCTGTTGGGATATGTCGGGTGGCTGGTAATACTGTCTTGGGCTGGCTGCATCGATTTTCATCTGTTCTTCATGTCGGCGGTGGGGGTCATTTAAACTCATTGCATCTAGCAGGTCACATATGTCATCCTGCTCTACAATGTACTCGATGACCTCATCTAAGGTATGCTTGCCCTTGAAGATGACTCTTTAGTCTAATGCTACATCTGTTAATGTGTGTACATAGGCGCAAGTAATGGCATGGCAGCTGTCCTCGTTGTCTTCTCGATAGGCCTTCCCAGCCATCATTTGAAATCTCCTATTGAATGTGTTGATTGTTTTGCCAGGCTTTTGTTTCAGGTTTCCCAACACACATTTTAGCTGTTCTTTTTCATTGGCTGAAACGAAGCACTCAACTATGTTTGTACAATTCGTCTAACGTCACTATGTTACAGTCTCTGGTGACGAGATACTGCTCCACTTCTTTATGGAGCTGGCCGTGGTGGTCCAACTAATAATGTACATGGCATCGCCAGGCTGCTTAGGTTTAATTGAGTCAAACGCATAACAACATGCCTCGAAGTATTCCCACACCTATGATGGAATGCATTCATCGCAGGTCTGAATATGTCACACATGCAACAATTCATGCTTTTTGTGGCTTTCCTCACATTCAGTCGAGCTGGTGGTAGTTGCGGATACTATCTTTGATGTCGGTCGAAATTTCTGTTAGCGCCATAAAGAACTGGTTGGGTACCTGCATTTGGTGTGTCATATTTGGGTCTAGAGATTTAATGTTATCTAAGGTCTGGCAACGTTGAATAGTGGTATGGGGCTTTGGTGTCTATATATAATCCATTATGTATTAACAAAATGGTGGCTGATTCGATAAATTCAGGATTTCAGATAGAGTAGATCTGGAGATTTATCTGGGCAATTGTTCCTGAATCTCGTATACTGGATAAATGATAGCATGTACATGATGCCCCACTTCTGGAAAAAACAAGAGTGGGCATACATCGTGATTCATAATCACATTGCCTTTAATACCAAAGCCACAGAGGACTGGAAATTTAACCACGTATACCTGTTTGGGATAAATCTTGGCTCCATTGTCTTAAAACAATGTCTTAAAGAACATCATACATGATATTGACACATCAAATACATGTAGTTCTTTCTTGCGATATATGCTTGCATTGAATCTGTTAATACTGCATAAGATTGTATATCTAATCATGTATAAACCACAGATGCCTTATTACACAGTCGAACACTAGCCAGTTAAAATATTTTGTCAAGTATGCTGCTCCCTATATTGCATGTATCTAATAATGTCGCTTGATGAACACAATGCTTCTAGGCCTATTAAACCATTTATAATCGAGCATGATTCTAGCATCGTGTTATGGATTATAATATGTGTGCATTTGTAGCCGGTTGGTATTTAATTTAGCAACAGCATCAGGAGGTAAGTACCTGTCATTGCATCAGCAACGTATACTCGAGGTAAGTGAACTCAAATGACTAATAATTTCAACAGCAACTATCATAAATTTCAACTAGTAAAACATATATATCTAAATGGAACACGGATGTCTATCTATATGTCCATCCATCTATCCATCCATTCATCCATCCTAATTGTTTGTTCATTCTCATAATATGTGATGATACAATAATATACATAGTAAAATCATACAGCATTAAATACGCTATCACACCATCAGTGTAAAATGAGCCAGTCAGTGACATTTCATATGCCATGTGTAAATTGGACATATTATTTGTCTCTTTGGGGAATACCATTATTATTAGGTCAGTTCTATTTAAAATTGGAACAAATTTGTTTGACAACATGAATACGGTGACACTAATGAATATTCATTTCCGAAATTGCATTACAAAGGTTAGGGTCAAGTACAGGCTCACCAAATGTAAATGTAATGTAAGAAACGATGATCGTCGAGAATAGCTAATCCTCGAGTCCCACCATGTCCAATATGTACAACTTGTTTTACATTATTCTTAAAAAAACCCCATTGAACCGACAAACTGATCAAATGTTACAAACATTCCTTGGAACAAGCGTGTGTGGTTCAGGCCAAGTAGTTTGCCCTCTTAGTGGAGAATCCGATCTGGCACTTAAGTATATGACGGCATAATCAATTACGTCGCCTAGTAGTTAACGGTTCAATTATAACGGCCCAGCATATCTCCGTCATGAAATTATAAATATCTGTCACATGTACGAATTGTATGTTTCTGATGGATTTACAGTTTAATAAACATTTTGTGGAATGTTTTGAGATTAACTTTGCTGCAAACTTGCGGTTGTCGAATACTGAAGGATTACGACTTGAATTCTAACCAGTTTGGCCATTTGCAATGTGACAGGTGTCGTTTTTCATTGGTTGTATTGGTTTCAAAACTGCCTACAAAATTGCTGGAATGGTCAATTTCCAGTCCACGGAAATTGAGTTGCTTCTGTTCAAGGAGAAGTAACTTGTGACCGGACTACCGTATCCGTTCAGGGTGGTTAGGCACCTTATTTTCTTGAAAAGCTGCGATATCGATGTCATAGAAATCACAGTTGCTCCAGATTGTTTCTCTTTTATTACACTGGATATACCTCGAATGTTCCATGTTGCTAGAGCGAACACAAAATGGGTGTGGCGGTAATTGAGCGTTGCCATCACAGCAGTTGCTTGATTAATGAAATGTAGCCATAATCAGACTTCAACCCCAGTTGCTAGCCCGCAATCCTTGATGTCATTACTTTCCCGGAAGTTACTCTCAGAGGAGACAATTTGAAGGAGCTTTTCTACTCCTAAATTAATCATTATATGTCTGCATATTGCACACTATGATATGACAGTTGTAAAGAGCTGATTAGTGTAAACATGCATAGCTGTGATAAATATTTATTTCATATGCCAATATTGAATAAAACAATAGCACCTATATATATTCAAGTATTGACAGATTCGTGGTTATAACTGCTACATTGCTGTACAGCGCTTTTTGCCATTCTCTGTTTAACTGAATTTCACGTGGTTCTTATGTGAATATTAACTGTTAGGCAATAAGACATTAAAACTGCCGGTATTGTGCATTCCGTCTTTTGTTCGTTCTTATTTAAAGCAAGTTTTCTCATCTCATTCCATATCGTTTATCGATTTCTTCCCTCATAAAATCTAGCATTCCTTTGCAGAAAATGTCCGCTCCAAAGACGGTGTCTTTGTATTAAATAGGTCACTTGTAGTAAAAAACTAAGTATCATCCATATTTTATCTCCAAATGTTTATCTATTGGGGGACTGATTAACTACTACTACTACTACTACTACTACTACTACTACTACTACTACTACTACTACTACTACTACTACTACTACTACTACTGCTGCTGCTGCTGTTGCTGCTGCTGCTACTGCTACTGCTACTGCTACTACTACTACTACTACTACTACTACTACTACTACTACTACTACTACTACTACCACTACTACTACTACTACTACTACTACTACTACTACTACTACTACTACTACTACTACTACTACTACCACTACTACTACTACTACTACTACTACTACTACTACTACTACTACTACTACTACTACTACTACTACTACTACTACTACCACTACTACTACTACTACTACTACTACTACTACTACTACTACTACTACTACTACTACTACTACTACTACTACCACTACTACTACTACTACTACTACTACTACTACTACTACTACTACTACTACTACTACTACTACTACTACTACTACTATCACCACCACGACGACGACCACCACCACAAGTACGACCACAACCAATTAGGTTTGATAATGATCAGTCTTCTTATTTTTAATTAAAGGACTAAACAGTTCTATCAAAAGACAGATCTAAGATCACACTTTTTGACATATTGCTAACGATGCAGGATAATTTTGGAATCATCCTGGATCCAGGATAATTTTCGAACAGGTTCTCAAAGTTGAGTAACTTCATTTAGAACCAGTAAAGCTATTTGTTATTTATTTACCTAGATCGTAAACAACCCGGGATGATTTTGTATTCTACATTCCCAAGTAAAGTGAGTCAGGTTTTTGACAGCAGCGATGTTTGATTTTATTCATTAAATTAATGACAACGTGTCTCGATAATTCCTACGTTTTGGTAACTAGATACAAATTAATAAATTATCCTGGGCGATTTGGAAAATAACACTTTAGTTGTTTAAATTGGTCATAAAATGTAGGCCTGCAGTTATGGTTTTAATTAATATATATTTTTATGGAGCACTTGTGTTGACTTATATTAAATTATTTATATATGTATAGCTACACACATGACTGATGTGATAGTTTGTTTTCTTGATTTCTCTAAAGTTTTCATATGTTTACTGTTCTTTTCAGTCGATATATTTTTGGGTAGAAATGATTTCCGCACGATCCATTGATCGTGCTACAAAAAAGAAGTAGTAGTAGTAGTAGTAGTAGTAGTAGTAGTAGTAGTAGTAGTAGTAGTAGTAGTAGTAGTAGTAGTAGTAGTAGTGGTGGTGGTGGTGGTGGTGGTGGTGGTGGTAGTAGGAGTAGTGGTGGTGGTAATAGTTGTAGTAGCAGTAGTAGTAATAATAGTAGTGGTGGCGGTGTTAGTGGTGGTGGTAGTGGTAGTGGTAGTTGTAGTGGCAGTAATAGTGGTAGTAGTAATAGTAGTAGTAGTAGTAGTAGTAGTAGTAGTAGTAGTAGTAGTAGTAGTAGTAGTAGTAGTAGTAGTAGTAGTAGTAGTAGTAGTAGTAGTAGTAGTAGTAGTATAGCTGTAGTAGTAGTAGTAGTAGTAGTAGTCATTGAAAGCTGTGCTGAATTTGGCTCTGCTAATTCGACGAATATTTTCATCACCACTTCTCATTTCCACTGTATTTTTGTTTTGTTTGCTACATAAGCGCATTTAGTTGATTTGGGTAATTTCTGTTTGTGTGTATTTCGTTGATGTTTGTCATATTCTGCGGCTGTAGTTTTGAATTTTCGAAAACTAGAGTCGCCGAGTAAGCTGTCATTGCCTTGCATTGGCAGAAGTCTCGTTTTGTTTTGTACATAAGTTTAGTTGAGATCTTGTCCGCCGTATCTACATTATTACCAAGAACATCTAAACTCGGCGGGCTCGCTCTTCTACTCAGACGGTTCGCTTACCTGGCTGGCTAGCGCGCGGCGTACTTGCATTTATATTCACTATAGCAGACATGTGTATATGACAATCTAGGTCAATGTGAAAGCTCGCGTCAAGCATGTCAAGCCGCTATAAGCAGCTACTAAGCCTTCAGCTTACCACTACTGGTTTAAATGTTGGCGCTATTGATGTCTACCATGGGATAAAGACACTGTGGGCGCTGGAGCAAATGTATTAAAGGGGCTAATTAATATTAGCAGAAATGTATGGCATTAGTAGTAGTGTCGGAATTAAAATGATACCACCTTCAACTGGCCACCGTTCGGCGATCCGTGGCCCCAACCGCCCTCTCAATCTCTGGGGCATAGGTTGGTGAGACATGTGGTTGGTGTATGCCTCATTTTAATTCTGACACTACTACCAGGCAAATCTTCTTCTTCTTTTCGTTCACTGATCATACCGCCAGTCCTGTAAGTGACTATCGACATGATCATAAACGTTAAGTGCGTGGATCCATGGTTTATTAGAGTGCGCCTTGCGGCCTGGAACTGCTGTCTTCAGCACTCGAGGTTTCTGTCAGGGTTACCTCACCCTTACCTCCTTTAGTCGCCTCTTACGACACGCAGAGGATACAGAAGGTGTATTCTAAGCCCCACCTACAGGGCAACTAGGCAAATGATACCAGCGCCCTCTCAACCCCTGGGGCATAGGTGCCGAACGGCTGCCAGGGAGGTAGCATCATTACGACACTACTGCTACCAGGGTCTGAACGCCCATTTAGAGACAAGCCTCCACATGAGGTATGCCTCTAGATGGAGGCCCCAGGGATTGAGAGGGCAGTGGCGGCCACGGATCGCCGAACGGCGGCCAGTTGAGGGAGGTTGTATCATTTTAATTCCGACACTACTACTAGGCAAATGATACCATCGCCCTCTCAATCCCTGGGGCATAGGTTGCGGGGTCCAACACTTGACCGCCGAACAGCTGCCAGGGAGGTAGTATCACACTAATACTACCGGGGTTTGAACGCCAATTTAGAGACAAGCCTCCACAGTGATATACACCACTGATCGCCATCAACCACAGGGCCAGCCTCTCTCTCTCTCTCTCTCTCTCTCTCTCTCTCTCTATTCTGTGTAGGCTCAGACAAACACGTAGCCTCTGCCAGAGTCGCATCAGCATGATGGGACCACCCATAGGGGCTTCCATCTACCTTGACAACGCTCACATGGGAGGAGGCTAACGTCATTAGCATGTGAACCACGGCAGACTCTGGCATGTTCACATGTTAGGCGGAGAATCTGGTGCTGAGCAGAGGTCTCAGCAGACAACCATGGCCTACCCTCTCCACCCCATAGAAGTGGCAGATAGATTTGATCGCTTCACGTGGTTGAAAGCGGTCGTAAATGTTTCTCCGCAAAGGATCGACCCAAGGATTGTACTGGGGGTCAACCCGAAAGTGGGCCCACTTGGCATCTAATATCATGGCAGTCTCAGCGCTCTGTGCCACTGCTGTAGACGCCAGCACGAGCAGTATGATGAGAATCATGGCTATATATGAAGAGTTAAACTGAACAGAGTGAACCCCTCGAGAAATATATGTGCCAGATTGAGCCCTGTTCCATCCGGATTGATAGTGATTTCATCCCCTCAGGGGCAGGGGCTAGCTGCTTCACTCTGCCGCCGGCTTAGAAATTTAGCTCTGGGACTATATGAGTCATTTGCGGGCTAGTGAGTCTGACTCGCTGAAGCAATTTAACAGCACCATTGACTTTGGAGACATGGGACACACCATCTACCTGTAGGGTGCCCTCCTGGAGGTTAACAGCTTCTTCTGGTTCATAGAATGGACGACGCAGCAGGAGCTTTCCATCTGTAACCCCGACCCGGTGACCCACCCTCGTAAAGGAGACACCTTCACCTATGTAGATGAAGAAGGATGATCCCCGATTGTAGAGCTTTCGAACTGTCCCATCCTTTTTCACAACAATGGAGGGGGAAGTAACCTCTATGTCAACGACTGCGGGAGGCATATACAGGCGCAACCATGTTTGCCAGTCAACCCCAGGTCCAGCACGGTACCACACTTCATTCTTTTCAAATATGAACTGCAGGTTTTTTGCCAGGATCAATAGTAGACTATCATGGGCGATCGGCGGGGCACTATTCGAATAGGGTTTGACCAGATGAAAGCTGAGGTCGTTATTTAGGGTGTTGATGTCTGCCACCTCTGTATCAGAGAGCTCAATCAACGGCTCAAGGATGTACTTCCTCTTCAGGAAATCGTACCGAAACACGATCTTGTGGCCATCTATGTTGCGACCCAGGCGCTCCTTCGACACATCCTTGAGGTATGTGAGCAGCTCCACCCCATCACCACCAATCGGGTGGAGGGAGAATGCCTTTGAGTTTGCTTTGTACTGTAGGGCGAATGACTTGCCATCGCTCTCTTCTACCTTGGCAGCATCAACTGCGTACACATCTGCCAGGTCAGCAAGACCAGTCGAGTGAGCAAATAAGGGTTCCATAGCATGCTATAGGAGGGGTTTAAACAAGACATATAACCATGCCGATTGTCCGACTGCTGCTCTCCGGTGGTGAGAACGTAATCTCACCCTCTCTAGAGGGGAGATGGGTGTTACAGTACCATGTAGAATGGGTCCTGTTCGAGGTGCCCCAGCGGGGCACAACATACATACACACTGATTTGCTACATCAGCCTCTGGGCAGTGCACAGAGCAGCTCACTGGTAGAAGTCGGCCGGTACGTGATAGAGTATCTCCCAGGTGCCAACTGCAACCTATCGAAAGCTATCAGTCCTAGCCTGTTCACACCTGTAAATCACCTGTTTGACAGCCCCTCCATTAACATATATGCCAGCATGGATGGGGTATCGCACGCCCATTTAGTGTTTACCCTCTTATTACTCGTTGGCCTGACATGATATCACACCAGGAATATCTGACCTTTGCCAAGATGATGAAGAGCCCTCTACAGGGTTGCCCCTTCATGACCCCTGCACAGATGCTCACACAATAGACCTGTCAACAAAAAGGAGAGCGACTACAGCGCGATAGCTGGTATCAACAGAACATGAGCATTGCAAGGAGGCGAAGGAACAGTGAAGGTTCCTGATACTGGCAGGCCCTCCTGGAGGAGCGTAAGTTGGACAATGTCTTCACATACGACAATGAGCCAGATGTAGCAGAGACAATAGACGATGCAGCGGAGACCGCAGACCAGGATGAGCCAGAGAGTAAGCGGGACGATGTATTCACATATGACGATGAGCCAGATGTCTTCACATATGACAATGAGCCAGGTGTATTCACAGACGAGGATGAGCCAGATGTCATACAGTGGGAAGAGGAGAAGGCGCAGAAGCATAAGACCAAGAAAGCCATCCAGCGGTGGACCTACTATCTTGGTCATAATGTGAAGTTCCAGATGTCACGTCTTAGAAAGCTACTGGCACCCGGCATAGTGCTGGATGACCTCTGTCTAAGAGACGTCTGTCTCGACACCAGCAAGCTGGCATGGTTCGGCAGGCTCTCCAAAATGTACCCTTCTAAGACTCATGAGCCGATTCTGCAGGTGATGCAGCTTTAATCCCCAGGTATACTATGGCAAAATCAGAGTGGAGGAAGCAACCAGAAATATACCCCTCCCTGACAGCTGACGAGGGCGGTACCATCCACGGCTGGCGACTCCATCAGACAGAATTTCGCTCATGAGGCAGAAAAGTACAGCAGAATGCGCAGGCGATATAAGACTACAACGTCCTCGCACGTACAATCACTGCTGCGGGTGTGATTGGAGCCAATGCTGGGGTGGCAGGTGTGGCCACTCTCGCTACAGGGATGGGCCATCGTCGCCATCCCGTTGGGTGGTGTGACACTAGCTGCCGCTGTCTTGGCCACAGGCTTGGGGATGGGGCAGCGGCAGGTCACAAGGAGGCTGGAGAAGCATGGTAAGTACGTGGCACTGGCACATAGTATGCTACAGACTATCGACGAGTCCGTCAGCAAAGCTCTTGAGGATGGCCAGGTCACTGATGAAGAGTACCACCATATATTGAAGGTCCAAGCCGTGTACTGCATGGAGAAACCTAAAGTACGACAGCAATACCTCAAAGGCTCCAGCGGGCGGGTTGATATGGAGGAGTTAAAAAAACGAGATGTTAAGGCGAGGTCGCCTCGCTGGTCTCTGGAGTCGAGACAACTACACATAATGTGCTGCCTGTACGGTAGCTTTAAGAACACCAGTATAGATGGCCTTCCCACTGAACCTCACGACAGTCATCCGGAGCCAACCAGCCCTCCTGGGTACACCCTTGACTGGCCTGAGAGGTCTACTGGATGATATACCAGAGCTAACACCGTTCTCCATCACAGTGGATGGACAGTCCTGATCCACCTTCTGCGTCAACCCACTACTGCTGATCAACCGCCCCATCACCATCAAGGATGCGAAGCAAGCTCATGCTTGGATGGCTGCTCCAAGCCTCTCATACTGGAATCAGCAGCTGAACTTTGCCGTGGAGTAGGTTCCACCCTGCTTCACTCCTATTCTGGTACTCCTGAAGCTGTGCTCATCGTCAGCTGTCGCAGATTCCATGAGCTGGGTGCAAGCCTCCCTGATACAAACGTCTTCGACCCACAGCTTAACAGTCATAGCGTTTCAGCGGCCAGCAGACTACAGAGACAGTTCAGCGCTCACCCAGACTATCGGTGGCATGGTGGTGACAACAGCTGTCTAGGGGTTATGTTCGGTGACCCGAGACGTGACTACTCAGGATTCCCCTATCAAACCCCCACCCCACCGACGAGTAGGCTGTCGGAAGACAGCATCATTCTCATTCGATCCAGACTCCGACCGTGGAGTGCTGGTGCAAAATATGCTCATCACTGGCTTGCGGCAGGACTATCCAGATGTGTGGAAGTACTTTGTCTCACACATCACCTCAGGCCTCACACCAGCAGGGATCGTTTGGATCAACCAGCCCCTGGAAGCATTGTGCTACTGCCTCCTTACGGCACAGACCCAGCTGCGGCATTCCATAGATGGTGTCTGTGGAACAGAGTTCCAGCCCATGGTCATCAGTCTCGTTAAGGATATGATCATCGTGGCAGACCCCAGTAGTCTTATTGCTAAGTTTCAGCAGAAGGCCCATCGCAAACTTGACTTTGCTATTTCGCCACAGCTACGGTTGATTCCGAACAACATGATCATGAACATCGAGGACTTCCAAGTCAGGTACTGTAACAACATGATAGTCGAGGGGAGTTCCCCGTTCGGCTTCAACACTGTTATCAATGCACCTACACATAGTACGATCCATACAGTCGTTCCGACGCTGATACTGCAGCCAGTCGACATGGCAGCTCCAGGCGCCCCAATACTGCAGCCAGTCGACACGACACCGCTTCCCATGGTAGCTATACGTGTGGTCTCAGGCCTAGCTATCGTGGCGCTCGGGATCAGCCTACTCCGCCGCTAGTAAATCAGCTATAAGTCTATCCTGACTCTCTACAGTAGCAGTGGGGACCACGGTGGGAGACTGACCCAGCTTGGCATGCCTACAGTCCCTATACCCGCTGCCAACATGCACATCCATGGACTCGGGCATTCGGCAGCGCATCCTCTTTCCAGCTTGTAGTATCACAGAGCCTTGTTAAGTTCTGAGTCCAGTGAGGCCATGGCGGTCTGCAACTGCTGGAACACATCTGACAGAGCTGCTCGACGATACTCTAGCCCATGATAAGGTATTCGGGGAAGCGAATCTGCCCCTTGCCAAATCCTACATAGAGCTTCACAGCTGTCAGC
This sequence comes from Chaetoderma sp. LZ-2023a, assembly GCA_034401795.1. Lineage (NCBI taxonomy): Eukaryota > Metazoa > Mollusca > Caudofoveata > Chaetodermatida > Chaetodermatidae > Chaetoderma > Chaetoderma sp. LZ-2023a. The sequence goes on along the minus strand of CM067363.1, from coordinate 46,704,111 downwards.
TCCTCTGTCAGCTCAGCACCGTAGAGCTGAGCGAGCTAATCTGGTGTCTTCTTCTTGTAGTCCTTCAACTCCCTCAGGAAGTCATCATAGTTCCTCTTGCATAGCGTGAGCCCGGACATGTTTAAGATGTCTTAATAGAGATGAATATTCCTGAGTACCAACCCGGCCACCTGGCAAATGCAGACTGGGAAGATCTTATTAGCTCTCACGACAGGGGACGCAGACGTTTAACTGCGTTGTATACTCAGTGCTTAAACAATGACGTGAACGGTACAGATCGTGAAGCAACTGCCCGAGAGCCAGACAAGTCTTCAGAAGATGGAGAACCTGCTGTAAATCAAGACACAGAAGTTACTGACCAAAGCAAAACCTCTGGCAGTCCATGTCGCCAGTAACGTGGCAGCGAATGTGGCCATGGTGAGGATGACAGGGGGAAATGAGGTTCTTCCTGCCGCCACTGCAGCTGTCCTCGCTACAGTAGTGAGTGGGGTGGCCGGGCACTGTCTCTGAATACCTCACCCCATCCCAAAGATCGCCCTCAGTGGTGCCTACTACACTGTTGCCGCCAAGATCATGGGTGAACGTGTTACACTAATGGAAGCCGCGGTTCTAGAGCTAGCAACGAGTGCAATGGCTGAGATCATTGTTGCCTACGTTTAACCCCTCTGAATAGTGAGAGATGGATCACGAGACCCCTGCAGCATATGAGGCATGGAGTGCTGGAGGGCGGTCTGTAGCCCATAGTTGAGCATGTGGACTGAGGATTGCCAATGCCCGGCAATGGTGGACCGCCCACAAGGCGTACGCCTGCAGAGAGGTCCAGTACCCTGAGCACTGCTACCTATTCCCTTGGCCGACTGCGTGGTCCTCCTATGCCCAACTATTTCACTGGGTGTATGACTAGTGGGTTTATGCCGTCTGTATATATATATGACTATGACTCTTTCACTCACAGACCTAGAAAGCAAAGAGCTAGTCGATTTTGCTCACTTGGGCGAGGCACGCCTGGGTTCAGAAGACACTGTTGCCCCTATCTCCTTCCTAGTCTTCGATGAGAAGGGAGACCCGTCGGAGATCTGAGGTACCATCCCAGCCTGAGATCTCAGCGGTAACACTGATACGGTAGGACAATTGGCCATTAACAAGGCCAAAACTGTATACAAGGGGATGGGCATCAAGGAGAGGGCGACGATGCGAGGTATGCGAGGTTTGCTCGGAGTCGATGAGGCACATGACCTGGTTAAGGATCTCCTGAACCCACGGAGCTCATTCCGACAGGATGGAGAGAATCTCAAGATAGGCACCCTCGGCCTGAGCCATATCACTGTCGACGACCAAACAGGGTCTACCGCCAGCCTCCGGCTATCGGAGGTGAAGAAGTCATGGTTCTTTGATTTGCCGTTTAAGACCACAGGGTAGACATGGCTTCCCGTGCATGTATCATACAGATACTGGCTGTACTAGACACTGTGCGTAGCCCTCTACGCTATCGTCTCAGCAGCTGCTGCTGGGATTTCATGCTTGATGCCTCCATCGCATCCTTCGTATCCGCCGGAGGTGCAGGATTCCCCGCTCTGCAGACGAAAGAGCTGGTGCAGGAAGTACTGCCGTTTAGTCTCCCAGATATAGACGAGGCTACCGCTGAACCAGTGCTAACCATCTTCCGCAAGCATGTCTGTACCATTCGACAGTAGGCCGGCCGATGCTGGCCAGGTGGTGATCCGATCTGCCACTCAAGTATACACCATCATAATCAATTACGCCACTAGATAGGAGACATCATAATAATATATGGCTCATTATGAATATCGAAAAGCCCTTCACAAATCTACAATTACTTTACAATTTAATAAGGGCGCCATCGCAGCAACAGCCCACAGTCAAATTAGGTTCAAACTATTCAACAGATTGCTTTTATAGTTACCGTCAAATTTAGATTCTGGCATTCCAGTTTTAAATCTATTCCAACACACGTAAAAAGGTGTCCAGAGCTTAGCTAGAAATGGGCGTGGCATAGCTAGATATCATCCCTGCCAATGAACAAGACCTATCTACCGATGGTGTCGCTGACAACATTCACCGCAGTCCCAAACATCTAAGAAACCAACCATACCTCTTTCCAACCTCAGACCAATAGCACTTTTGAACAGCACCATCTTGCATCAGAGGTAAGAGTGTCAAATTTAGGAAACTGGCAGAGTGGTTTCAAGACAGGACGCAGCTGTACTGAAGTCTGGGCACAACGCATGTTGACATCAGTAGCACTCTCAAAGCATTGGGACTACACTGATATGAATCGGCATGCCACGGACATTTGATATTTCTTACACTTAAGAGACCACATTACTCCATCAAGCTGTCTGTGATGGCGAATTAGGCCTGATGAGAGTCTCCGTGAAATCAACGCTTTCTGCTGTTCAAAACATCAATAGGCACACGGCAAGGTGATGGTTTTCACCAGGGCTTTTCACTTTCCACCTCGTCGCAGCTCTATCATCTAGTCCCATTGACTCCTGAAGACCAAAGACACAACTAGTAGTAGACTAGCTAAACGCTGCAAAACTCTGTGTGAATAAAGCCAAAACAGTGTTCACTCCCATATACCTATCGGACACCACGGAAATGACTGATGATGGTACCCTCCATCAGGGGCACGAATAAGGGGACGAAGAACATCTTTGGTTCCCTCTTGAGCTGGACATTTGGAACGCTCTGTGTAACAGGAAATATCACTTTCCAGTCCTTTTGGAAGGCAGTTGTGAATTCGTGGCTCTAAAATGCTCATGAATTTCTAAATGCAACTATATAATGCTTTACCATTTAATTTTTGCTATATAATTGCAACAGCTAGGCAGCTCCAAAGCCTTGTCGAGCAAACTTGTTTCATGTCAACACAAACATCTGCACGCCATTACAAATCATCGCTGGCAACACAGTCTAATATCAAATGCAGCAATATACAAACTGTGCTATACCGGAAAATATGTGTGCTCAGAGAGCATTAGAATTTGCAGTCATAAGTACCAATAGTTATCAGGCACGTAAAGGATGCCACAACATCAACTTGCATTTTACGATCAGGCCTCTGACGTAAACGTAATCTACGAGCACAAGCAATTTGCTAACGGAACTAAATTAGGACCATCGGAGTGGACAAGACTCACTGGGCAAGGTTGAAGAATCAACATCATCATCATCATCACCATCATCATCATCATCGCGTGCCGTGCCGTACAGTGCATGCACAGGCGAGGGCATGGCTTTCTGTACAAAGCTCATGGTAAAATGTATTGTTGCAGCGTTATCTATCTATCTTCATGGGTCATTACATACATGCGAGTGGGGGAATGTCGCAGACGAGATCAAATTTGAAATATTTACGTTGTTGAAATATTTGTTCTACTACGATGTGTAGAAAATGTGGTGGGGATGGCAGCAGATTGTTGCAGTATGTCAACATTCCTTAAACAAGTATAATATAATCTTTGAAACGAGAGCAATGAAAGATTGCAAACCTCTTCCGTTTTTATCACACTGTATACATTTTTCTTTTCCATTTTTCGCATTTTTCGGCTATCCACCAAACGTGTGGAATCGTAATGTACCGCCAGCCCTTTCGGGTGTTAAATCCTTAGCCATATCAACCAAGCAGTATCCGACATATGTATAGCTTCAGACTTTGATCCGATTCGGATCCGTATTTATTAAGTAAAATATAAAGTCATCTGTTGTGGTAAGATATGAGTGAAATCGGATCAGTAAGTATGCATGATTACTGCGTTCTGTGGCTGTAGTAGTAGAAAGATCATACAGCTGCAATCAGACCGTCTTCGCCTTTGCCCACTGTGTCCCTTTCCTCAGCCGAAATCCTTAGTTTCCTTAAGTCCATTCTTGATTTGAGTGTACGAGTCCTGTTTCTTGAGGTCACCTCGTAGCACGCTTAGCAGATACATGTAATGACGTACTCCCCTGGCCTGGTATTTGTAGGCTCCGAGTAAGGTGAATTTCATTGCTCTCTGTGCTGGTGTAGCTTCTGGCATTCTTAGCACATGGCTAAACATGGAACATCTTTGCTGGGCGACCTATACAGACAGCGGCGATGTATTATTCATCTTGTATAGGGCATCATTGGAAATTATGCTGTCTGGCCATCCGTGCCCACTGGTGGTGCATAGGTCTTTGTGGGGCCAGGCATCGCGTTTGTCTAGAGCTGTTTTTTGGAGCTGCCCAACTGTTAAGGTTATATAGCATCACGGATATACAGGTTGCATTGTATAAACGTAGTCTTTTTATCAATGGCATCTTTGATCTACGAATCCATAGCTTCCAGAAGGACTGGAAAGCTAGGTTCTCCATGACGCAGCGTGAAGCAACGCCAGCAGTATTGCAAAGCAGTGAGCCCAGGATTTTACGTTTCCTCAATGGATCGCCGCCACGAAGAGGATATTCATTTACATTAGGTTGAGGCTTTGCTTGCAGCTATTGGGAGGAGTTCGTCAAGTGCTTTCTTTTCCTCATCTATGAAGTCCACATCTTCGGCTTATTCCATCTCTAGCGGCATACCAAGTATTGACACTGGGGGTGGGTGGTCTTGTGACATTTTAACACACGGATTTCAATGCAGCAGCAAGGTAACAGGTGAAAAGGACAGGGGATATACGATCTCCATGTGGGACGCCGATTGATGTCTCAAACTCAAACTGACTTGACTCATACTCTCAGCTTGGTGTCTGCAAGCAGTAGTCTCACTAGTCGTAGCTTATCTTCATTGCAACTGGCCTGGCGTGTTACATCTAGTTCTTTGAGCGCTTAATAGTGTCGAAGGCTCGTGACATTTCCAATGCCCATTTTGTGGAAATCCCAGTGTTCGGATATAACAACCGACACGAGCATGCGTTGAGCCCATACAATGTCTGCGCAGCTGTGTCCACGATTGAAGGCACTTTGACATGATCCGGGGAACCCATCGATCGTGTCCCGGATGTGGCAGAGAGTAACATTGGATAGGCTTTTCCGTATGCTGTCGAGGAGCACAATCGGTTACACATTGGCTGGAGCCATGTTGCTTCTTGGGCTTGGGTAGCTCGATAAGGGTGGCTTGGCATACGGCGTCGTTGGGCGGTGGTGCATAAAGGCTGAATTGATTATGTGCGTTATCGGTTTTGAGATAATATCATTTGCATATTTGAATAGTTCACTGCGCATGCCATCAAGTCCAGATACCACGTCCATTTTTTCAGGGCTTTAAGTGCCTTTTCAACTTCTGCTGGTTTAATTGATGTTAGTAATGGACATGAACCATGAGAACGGGCTCTAGTGCTCATCATTGCGGTCAGCGAACTGTTCCTTGAACCATTCTCGAAATGCCTCGGCTTTGCCCTGGTCAGTTCCAATAAAGTGTCATCCATAGTTATGTACAGTGAGTGGTGGTGTGTGGTCAGTAACTCTGAGCCATTTTGTGACAGTCATCCGTGGCACTGATGCCATCTGTCAGGGAGTCTGCTTGTTGAGTAGCAAGATCTTGTAAGCGTTCGCTAATGTGGCGCACAATGTTATTGCGTTCACGGCGTAGTTTAGTGCAGTCTTCACTTTGGCCAATTTGATAGATGCGCAGCCGTAGCGCTGTCTGTGTAGCTATCGGATCAGTAGATTTTAGGGATGACTCCTGAGGCGCACACGCATGCACGCACGCATACACCCACGCGCACACCCACCCATGCACGCACGAGCGCACGTGCACACGCATACAGAGTAGCACGCCGACGTCTACATATAAACAGTCTTCTCCCTTACGTGGCGATTGTAACACAATATGGCTAATCGTGTAAATCGCAGCATCTTAACCTATTTTACTCAGTAATTAAATATGATTTTGGTGTATGGTCAGTGACTATGGGCGGACGTATTTCTATGGTGATATAAAACACAGATTACATAAATACACAGGATAATAGTTTATTTGATAATTTAGTAATTACACAAACAAATATCTGTGACATTATTTCATGTGCGAAATCCCGGTTCAGCCTGCCGAAGAAAACAGCGTACATTAAGCTAAAATATTTGTGCGCCAATATATGCTTCTCTGGCTTAAATATACATAACTATTCCCCCCAATTATCAGTAAATCAATAATAGTATTTATCTATGCTTGTTTCCTTTAAACATCTTAGGGGCACACATCATAGTGCATCGTAAAATAGATAAATCCAACTTTAGCTATTTCCCGCCAAATTTTAGGTAAGACCCGCCCATGCTTTACCCGGGTTTGGATCGATCGAACCCTGAAGTCCATAGAATTCAATTTCCAGAAAACTATACAAGTAGGCTGTTGAATATGTTGAACCTAATTTGATTGGGTGATGTTGTTGTTGAAGACATACGATTCGTACAACTTGACGGTCTATTATGCGGTTATGTCAGATTTAGATCCGTCATTCATGACGTAATTGATAGTAACGCTAAAAGTACATGTGACATAGGGTTCCATTCCTAGCTAAGTTCCACCCATTTCTAGCTAAGTTCCGCCAATGTATAGTTATGTCGCGTCTATGTTTAGATAAGCTCTTCCATTCTTAGCTAAGCTCCGCCCATTTCTATCTAAGCTCGATCTATTTTTAGTTATGTCGCACCCATTTTTCGCTAAGCTCTGACCATTTCTAGCTAAGCTCCGCCCATTTCTAGCTATGTCCCGCCCATTTCTCGCTAAGTTCTGCTCACTTTTATGCGTGCTGGAATCGAATACTTTAAAGATTGACTTCCAAGAATTCCAATTTCAAAGTAATTATACAGGCAAGCTGTTGAATATTTTGAAACCAATTTGACTTGGGGCTGTTCCTGCTTTTGTCTTTCAAAATTTCAAATCGATTTCATCCCGCTAAAAACTGTTGGGGGGGGGGGGGGAGATTGGCTAGGAATGGCCTGGGCGAAGCTAAACCTGGTTCACTCTGTTCTGTTTTCTAGATTAACCCTGATTTTTCAACATGTTTGCAGTATGGCTGAGATTGTGAATATGTCTAAAACTAATACAAAGTAAAATCTCTAATGTCCAATGGCGGAATCGAGTTTTAGGTATGCCCTGCCATTCTTTACCTAAGCTCCACCCACAGTTCGCTTGTATTAGGATCGATCGATCCATGAACTCCACTATAAATTTCCAGGCACAGGTATACAGGTAAGCTGCTGACTATTTTGAAACTAGTTTGACTGGCTGCTATTGCTGCATATGTCAATCGTATGTGATGCCATCAACTACGCCACGTGCAGGATGGCATAATCAATTATGTCACAACTGCTGTAGTTCATCAGGAACGCTCAACTAATGACGGACTAAGCTTTGTTGCACGAATTATCCATCTTTACCATTTAGTAAACTTTCTTTTGACTATTTTGAACCAAATCTGACTGGTTGCTGTTGCTGTCATAGGCACCCAATCTTATTAGTCAACATCTTGACTCTATGCTTTAGAGACAGATCAAGATCTCATTCGCTCAAAGAAAAGGGAGGGGTCAACTGATCCCATCTGGATCATTTATAAGGCACCTTGACAAGCATTCGAGATGGCAAACCATACCGGTGCATATGGTACAATCGGAGGACAACCGTGGAGCAGCTCGCCAACACTGCACAGCTGCTCTAACCAGCTTTGGCCCACTCCATGTCACCTACTAACTTGTAGGCTCACTGTGCATTATACCCACCTTATAAACCCGTTACTGGCAAGTAGATGGATACACAAGAACACAGAATTGAAGGTCTTGAGCACCTAGTCATCGGAAAGATCCTGCTAATCTTGGCCCTGCTGCTTGGTCTCTGCTAAACGAGACATAGTGTGAAGTAACTGGAGTACGCGCGATAACCGCTGATGAAACAGATCAAGAACAACATTCGGGAGAACCCTAGCCACCACCATCAGCAACTCAACACACGTGCTGCCTGCTAAAAACTGAAACATAATCTGTTCATGAACTGACCGCAAGCTTCAGTAACTGAGATCATTCTCCTAGCGGATCTTTTGGCGTAACTGCTTAATTAACTGCTACGCCCCAATCTGCACCTGTCATATCTACATCGCTTGCTTTCGCTGTGTGATAAACTGTATCCTTCACATTGTGACCTTAGCTTGGAACATCCGTACCCCCTGCAAGCATTGTTATTAGCTGTATTCGCTTGTGAATTTGTTATAATTTGCTACTACATCTTTACAGTACCATAGCAGCCTATAATACTAAGTATTGTATTATATGTGTGCCAAATTGAAATAATCGTGCAGCTTCTTCAACCGTTAAGATGCCTTTCAAATATCTCACCCGCTGCTCGAAAAACGCTCACGAGGTTGCTCCGCACTTGGTTAACTGCTTACACTCTGAGACCAGATATGTAGTTGCATGTAATGCCTCCTTACTGCCTCCACTGGCAAGGCTAGCATTTTGCTTTTGCACGGACACAAGGTTTTATCTTCCTATTAGCCCAGTCATACGTAAGTAGCTTGGGAACGCACCTGTGAATTATTTTCGTACTGCTCGCCCTAATAGCCACTCATCACCCTTTCTCTCACTTTCGATTCTGCCAGCCGCCCTTTAATGATCCCCAGCCCTATTGTACTGTAGGAATCAGTACACACTACCTGGTATGTCATACATATTTTAGCCCTGTATAAGGAATTTAGCTGCCAACTACCTGATAGGACACGCACTTACACCCTTCCAGATATCTCTGCCTTTTAGTAGATTTTTTTCCCAACCTGCGAGTGGGCAGGCCAAAAGTTATGTAGGATATACGCCTTGGGGGAGTAGGTTCACTTTCCGCTTGAACGTCCAGCTCAATGTGGCTACACTGGTAACTCTTCGAGTGTGCATAGCAGCATGTCATGAAACATCCTCTGACATTCTGCCCACCTAGCGATAGACAGTTAACGTGCATGTATAGGATACCCACATTTTGGTTGCATGTTTCTGCATGATCATCACTCCGTAAATGTAACTAACCGTATGAAGTTTTCGAGTGCGCAGATCAGTCCCTGTGTCATTCTGCTTGCTCGGCGAGCACCTCTAACCCTGTGTTTAGTTAGAGTCAGCTTTCTTGTGTTCAGAGTGGCGTTGCGCTAGTTAGCATGTTGTGTACTGTATTGCATCTGTATCCATTTCCGTTCCTCGCTATCTCATTCAGAGGTTGATCAGTGTCGTCTGGTGGTGTAGAGAGTGCAGGTGTTTGTAGCAACCATTATGAGATGCAACCTTCTTGGCCAGCAGGGGGTGGGGTGGTATTCAATCAGTGGTCACTTTAAGTACAAACCTATTAAGTTAGGTTAGTGTTTAGGTCTCTGATGTACAAAGCACACACTAGCTAAACTTGTGTCAAACGTGCTTGTTTCGCCACACAAAAACCTGCAGCCAGCACACTATAGTCGCTGCGAACTGCTATTATACATCAACAATGGCAACTAGGAATTCTTCCCAGTGAATCCTTTTGCTTATGCCCAAAGCGGGCCAGGGAGGACATCTGGAAAAGTATCTATTGCCGTCTTATCTTTCTCGTCTATTTTTCTCATTCACATCGAGCAGCTACAGCTAGCTCTCACAAGTAAAATAACGTGCCTTAATTGCTAGGCATAAGCCAACCAATACGTTAGGATAGCCATGCTTTAGAGCATCATCCCTCCCTCCTCCCTCCCCCACCCCACCTCCCTCCCTCCCTCTCTCTCTTTCGACCCCACCTCTCCCTCACTCACTCCCTCCCACCCCCTCTCTCGCACTCATATCCTTCCAGGCAAGGCTGGTTGAAATTGGCCAAACATGTAATGCCCACAACACCTTCACTGCTCTTTCCCCATGTCAATCATCGACACAGATCTCAGTTCTACATGAAAGAAGTTGCAGCGAAGGGATGCGCGGCTGTTCTGATTGGCTGAGTGAGTTATGACATCATCTAATTTGCATTTTAGCCTACGCCCAGTATATGGTCAGGTACGTGGCCATTTAAAAATCGATAAAAATAGGCTACGCCGCCTGACAATATATGGGCATGTGGGCGTAGCCTAATATGTAAATGAGATGAAGTCATAACTCTTTCAGCCAATCAGAACAGCCGCCCGTTTTGTCGCTCTTGCTGGAATATAGGATTTTGCTCACTCCATACTCACGACATCGTACACCAACATCTTCACTATGAAAGCAGTTGTGATTAACGCGATAACCACAGTTATTCAAAGTAATTTCATGTCCAACACAAACGACATCATCCAAAAAAATTGGCCCTGTGCCTTGCCCGAAATGAGCACGTATTAGTGGTTCAGCACCTAGCGGTCTGTAAGTGGAAGAGCAAAGAAATGTGGTTGATGAGAGCAAATCCATTACCATATTAACATCTATATCTTTTTCTGCAGTTTGCCTTTAATTTATAAGTCTAAGCCCCTGTCTAAGGAAGATAATCATCATGTTATTGGAGTTTAGCTAGTTGTATGAACGCTGACAATAATTTATTTTATTGGAAAAACACCAATAAAAGAACTTGATTTAATTTGTGGTGTGTTCGTGAATGTAACAATTTGCACCATCCACACATGTATATATAGTGTGGATGGTGCAAATTGTCACATTCACGAACACCCCCCCCCCAAATTAAATCAAGTTCTTTTATTGGTGTTTTTGCAAATAAAACAAATTATTGTCAACTTTCACACAACGGTCTCACAGCTAAGCTCCAATATATATATATATATATATATATATATATATATATATATATATATATATATATATATATATATATATATATATATATATATATATATATATATATATATATATATATATATATATATATATATATATATATATATATATATATATATATATATATATATATATATATATATATATATATATATATATATATATATATATATATATATATATATATATATATATATATATATATGGCAGCAGCAGCACCTAATCCAATTAGTCTCAACATATTCAACATTTACTAATTTATTAAATTGCAAATTTATCAAAGATATACAATGTGTACACTATTGACAAATTTCTTGATATTTCTGACAGAATTATACGTCATTATGATTATGACGTCAGCTAACTAGTGACGTAATTTATTATGAAATCAGATATCTGGGTGATTTAAGTAAATGGAGTGCTGATATCTACCCGTCTAGTGGTCATATACATGTATGTTTGAGCATGGCTGAATTTTCCTCTGATAAATTAGGTACAATGTTAGTAAAATGCTCCTTAAATTTGTTTACTATTTCTTTTTTTATCGTTTGTGATTGTATTATTATAAACACACCATGATCAATTTCGGAGCACCCGACAGACCAGACTAGCAGGTGAATAACACAATACTTACTCGAATCCGAGCATTCGACAGACCACACTAGCAGCTGGATAGCCGAACCTGTCATCACAGACTGTACCCCATGTTCCATTCCTAAACACTTCAACTCGGCCTTCATGGAGATTAGATCCATTCACCAACCGAACCTGGTCTATTTCAGGAAACAGTGCTGCCGGGTATAGACATCTTTAACATGCAGGACAACAGGGTATGGAATGAAGTTATTGATTTGGAATTCGAATAGCAAAGTATAGCACTATGCAGCAGCAAAAACTTAGAGGTATTTTTGTACATGTCTCTTACTATTTCAGGATGTAAAATATTGATTCAATAACACTAATTAATAGAGTGCGAATTTTGTGATTCCTGTGGGTGGGCGATTTCACATAATAATAGTTGTGACCATGCTCGCTTGTTTCGAACAGGATAATTATGCTGTCAATGGGTCTGTCTATTTTACTTGAGCTGACTGTCGCACCACATAAGATTTGAAGGTTGCCTTCAGCTCTGAGGTGGCGGGTATTATTCATCGACAGTACTTTGAATTATTAGTTCAAAACTATGACTTCTCACATACGACTTTCTAGTTTTATTAAACTTATTATTATCATATATTGCAGTGCTGAATTTCAAGGAAACCCCGGCAAAAGATAAACTATATACAACATGTGCAGGGACTTCAATATGTCTTACAAGCCCTGTACGAGGCGTGGATGCTGGCATACCATCAGAGAAAGAGGCTGAAGAAGAGCACTGCCGAAGAGGAAGAGAGAGTGCACTGCTTCTGCTATTTCCCTTTTGGAGTGAAACAAATACACATTTAACCAATCAGTTAGATTGTTTCATTTTTCTATTGCTTAATTCTACCAACTCTGCCTGTAAAAGTCACAGACAGTGATTCATGCGCCAAAATCTCATTCCATTTTTCTCAGTCATCAATTGGTTAGTCGATGTGCTGTCCGGAATTACCATTGGTTCAATTCTAAAATTTCAATTGGTTAATAGCGTGAATTTGTCAATCTACAGCAGTCACGAAAATCCACAACGTGTTGAATTCCAGGTAGTTAATTAAATAAATGAATATTCAGTCATCTTAATGCAATCCTAGGCACAAATCATGTTCATTCCGTTTTACTAATGGGCTAACACTTTGAACGCTAATGTTCCATTATCTCAATTTCAAGGCAGCCCTACAGGTAAGCCGATGAAGATTTTTTAACAAACTTGACAGGACTCTGCATTAGTAGTAGTAGGTGTAGTAGTAGTAGTAGTAGTAGTAGTAGTAGTAGTAGTAGTAGTAGTAGTAGTAGTAGTAGTAGTAGTAGTAGTAGTAGTAGTAGTAGTAGTAGTAGTAGTATTTTCATCACTACTGCTCGCATTTGTTTCATTTTTGTTTTGTTTGTTGCATAAGTTGATTTGGTTGAGTTTGACGTTTTCTGTTTGTGTTTAAATTGATGTGGTGTGTCATATTTTATGACTTAAGTTTTCAATTTCCAAAACCGGAGTGGTCACAGTAGGTTGACACAGCTATTCATTAGCACACAGCTTGTGTATGTTATAGTTTAGGTTGCTGTTTTGTCACCGTGTATCTCTGTTTGATAGCTGCTTTTATACTTCGCTGAGTTGGCTTTAACGCCTTCCTCGCTCGCCTAGCAGGCAAGTCCGTAATTCAGCTGAGCAATAATATATTCGTCATAGTAGACTGGCTTAAAACTACTGGGTGGAATGTTGTCCCGATCGATGTTTATCATGGTTTGAAAGGTATTATAGGCACCGGACCAAATGTTTTAAAGGGCCTTATTAATATTAGTAAGAATGTTTAGCAGGCCACCGTTCGCTCAGAAGCAGTTGAAGAAGAAGTAAAAGTTACCGGACAAGGGGTAAATTCTAAATAGGAAGATTTGAAAGATTGAGTCTTTTGACTCGGATAAATTACTAGTGAACGTAAAGGCACCTTTTGAAATTCCCAATGAGCATATCACAGCAGAGTGTGACAAAGTCCTGGAAAATCTACTGATGTAGAATTGTGACGTCACGCATGTGAATGGTGGGCATATCAGCACCACAGTCACGCCATTGCCAATTTCAACTGTAGTGGAATTACACTCTCAACAGAATAGGGACCTTGTCCTGGTAGAGCATGTGGATGCAATGAATGTGGTGTAGGAGGGGTTATCACTGGCACCTCCAACAAATGTCGGTGATGCAATTCCACAAGATGCTGATTTGTGTGATGATAATGACGATATGGGTGCTGAGGATTCACAGCGTTTGTGCTTGGGCCAAACTACGCTTAGATCACAGTCTATTGAAAGTGAGTCTGCCTCCGAATTAACCGCTGTAACTGAATCTGTACAGCATGATATGGCATGTGGTGTCAAAAGACAAATACATGATTCAAGTTCTGGTCACGAAGATGGTGCAGAAGAGGATATAGATGATTCTGTCTCTGTGCAAAACAATCTGACGAAACGCTGTTTATATTGTTCCAAAAATGGCGAGATTTTACTGCCCTATATTACAGAGAAGGGGGTACGATACAAACACATCGCAGTGATTCTCATATTTCCAGATATCAGCATCTGGAAATTACTGAGCTGACAAACGCATAATCTATTGCTAAAATGGGAAAATGGGCAGGTGTGGCAATTTTATTTTTACCCAAGTGTCTCATTGATAAATATTGTCTCATCATCGTCTGATAACGTCGGGCCATGGGTCAGCGTGGCCTTTGAGTTCTCAGGTTCGCATATTAATATCATGTCTATTTATGCACCAGCTTCCCATTGCCACCGCACCACGTTTTTCTCTGCAATTGCTTCAGATATTCATAAGAATTCAGAGTATCTTGTTCTTGGAGGCGATTTTAACTGAGTTTTAGTGATAAGAAGGACAGACGATCGTCAGCTAATTATGGTGATACATCTCACTATCGACTAAAACAATTATGTGACGCTGAGCATCTCCTGGATTCTTATATCCTGAAGGACGTGATTTTACCAGGGTCACACCTAATGATCAGAGTGCGACTCAGTTGGACAAGATATATATATATATATATATATATATATATATATATATATATATATATATATATATATATATATATATATATATATATATATATATATATATATATATATATATATATATATATATATATATATATATATATATATATATATATATATATATATATATATATATATATATATATATATATATATATATATATATATACAAAGAGGACTAAAAGTGAATTTTTTAAACTCAAATATATATCTAGCAACACTTTCTGTTCATAGCCTGGCAACTATTACTCTAGATAATGCAGACTGTATTAAGCATATCCCCGAGATTCTGGAAATTTAATAGTTCCCTTTTGAATGATATTGACTATCACCATAGTATGCAAAGCTTTTGGCAATTTGAGCTCCGTAGGAAAAATGAATCAGAGGACGTGATTTTCTGGTGGGAAGATGTGAGGTCAGGCTTCGCTCATATATCGAAACAGTATTCCATTCAGAAAGCCAGGAAGCTACGCAAAGATAGAACAGCTCTCGATCACTTGCTGATTCTGATTTCATGCACAGTTGCAAATGATGATGTTCATTTCATAGAGTATTTAAATGAGACCATAACAAACATATCTGCAATAGAAAAACATAAAGCTGAATGTGCCAAAATAAGTGCAAGGGCTGAGATGGATGTTGAAGGTGAAAATCCTACAAAGGTGTTTTTTCCCGGAAATTTGACCAAAGATGGTACGAATTGTACGTCTCAAAACGAAATCATGTCAACTGTTGAGAACTTCTATAAATCATTGTATAGTAGTAGTGTCGGAATTAAAATGATACCACCTCCCTCAACTGGCCGCCGTTCGGCGATCCGAGGCCATGGAAGGCCGTGGCGAATATAAAACTCCCGTGTGGAGCCCACTGTCCGGGAGAACCGCCTCAGTATACCGGCCAGTGGCCTCTTTCTCTCTAATCTGACCGGTATCCTGAGGAGGTTTTTCTATCTGTGGGACACTTTTCTACCTATCCTACCTATCCTACCTATGTACCTATCCTACCCCACCTATCTCCTACTCCACCCTGTTGCTATTCCAGGTGGCTGGTGTGTGTGTGTGTGTGTGTGTGTGTGTGTGTGTGTGTGGGTGGGTGGGTGGGTGGGTGGGTGTGTGTGTGTGTGTGTGTGTGTCTGTGTGTGTGTGTGTGTGTGTGTGTGTGTGTGTGTGTGTGTGTGTGTGTGTGTGTGTGTGTGTGTGTGTGTGTGTGTGTGTGTGTGTGTGGGAGTGTGAGTCTGTGTGTGTCTGTGTGTGTCTGTGGTGCTTTGACCCCGCACTGGGGAGTGTCGTGGTGGGTCTTTATCTAACCTGGTCATATTAACCGGGCCCTAGTGTTTTACCTAGTTTCGAAATTTCAGGTAAGTTGTAGCGAGGTCTTTTGAGCGGATTTGAATGCCAGTCAGCAGCCTGGGAATCCTATGCAATTCAATACAATAATTATTGACCCACCGCAACACCACTAAAATCTCGCCTCTTAGTAATATTATCTCTAAGCGTGAGTTGTAAAATTGCTGTTACTGCGTTATCTCGAAGTGACGTCAAAATCTAGAGGGACTGATAAGCGCAGCAATACAGCAATGAGAAAACATAACTTATCAGCTATAGTTACCAATGCATACATGGCCAAGGTAGTTAATGTGGGGGATCCTTGTTTTGTGTTTATTAGCAAACTTAAAATCATTGGTTCAAATCTTACTATTAGCATTTGTGCCTAACTCGGCCATTTCTGGTCCGATTTTAAAATGGTAAACAGTTTTAAAATTCTCGCTTCATTCAGGTCCTAATTGGTGAGAGAATGAAGTGATTTCTCGGTAGAATATAAGCATGCACTCTCTCACAATACTGACACGTGGATATGACATGTGCATATGCATGCTACGCGTTCTTAAGGACTTAGCCATACCTCTCTCATAGAGCTTTATACACGTGCACGTACTATCCTATCCAGGGGGCATGCATGCGCACCACCCATTTAGAGACAGGCACCCACAGGGATATACACCCCAGCACTGATCGCCAGCACCACACATAATAGGTTTTGAATGCCCATTTATAGACAGGCATCCACAGGGATATACACCACCTACAGGTAATGATCGCCACACATAATAGGGAATGAACACCCCAGACAGGCATCCACAGGGTTATACACCACCCACAGTACTGATCGCCACACATAATAGGGTCTGAACACCCAATTACAGACAGGCACCCACAGGGATATACACCACCCATAATATGGTCTGAACGCCCAGACAGGCATCCACCCACAGGTACTGATCGCCACACATAATAGGATCTGAACACACATTTAGAGACAGGCATCCACCCACAGGTACTGATCACCAGCACCACACATAATAGGTCTGAACGCCCAGACAGGCATCCACAGGTACTGATCGCCACACATAATAGGGTCTGACCGCCCATTTAGAGACAGGCATCTGCAGGAATATACACCATGAGTACTGTTGCATAGATTCGCGCTATTGCAAAGCAATTCGGCCTTAGAGCCTACTCTAAGGCCAAGAAAGCCGACCTGCTCCGGATGATCGACTAGATCCATGCCGAGGAGTGGCAGAAGCGATGAATACAAGAAGGTTTCGAGCGCTTACCGAGGATCCTTGGAATCCCCACAAGAGAGCGCAGTGGATACATGAGTTTAGTCAGTTGGACGAGGAGGTGACTGCTTGCATGCAAGCCAAGACTGTACCGAGGCAGATGGAGGCCCATTCACTGGAGCACTTAACTCTCCAACGCAGGGTGCCCCTGCACCCTATGCAGGCATCAACAGGGATATACACCATGAGTACTGTCGCACAGCTTCACGCTATTGCAAAGCAATTCAGCCTTAGAGTCTACTCTAAGGCCAAGAAAGCCGACCTGCTCCAGATGATCGACCAGATCCGTGCTGAGGAGTGGCAGAAGCGACTCTCCCGAGCAGTGAACATGGGAAGGTTTCCAGCGCTTACCAAAGAGGATCCTTGGAATCCCCACACAAAAGCGCAGCTGATACGTGAGCGTCGTCAGTTGGACGAGGAGGTGACTGCTAGCTTGCGCGCCAAGACTGTAGTGAGGTGGATGGAGGCCCATCCACTGGAGCTCTTAGCTCTCAAACACAGGATCGTTAAACAATGCCGAGGTCTGTGTCCAGCCCGGAGCATAAGGGGGGGGGGAGCCGAGGTCTGAACCCTTAGCCCGGAGCATCAGGCAAGAAGGCGAACACATTCTTGACCAGCGTCTCAGCGAAAGGGAGACAGAGGATTGAGGATGTCGGTCAGTACGCTGGACATTCTTCAGAGGTCTAGAAGGAGACATCACAGGCCAGATCATGCAAAAGATCCAGCAGACTGTCCACAACGCCTTCTACCTCCGCTACACCCATACCTATCTCATCCGTCACATCGAAGACGGTAGGGTTATGCTCTTCCACAAGAATGCTCCATGGAGCCCGTGGCTGAATATGATAGGAGTAGAGAGCAAGCCCGCCTCGACACAGACAATATCGATAGACCCAACACCAAGTGGGCTTTCATTCGATCAATCAACGTTGAGATCAGGACTGTCATTGACAGCCAACCTATGCTAGAGACAGGCCCCCTCACAGACTGGCTATGACAGAAGAAGAGTATGACTGCCCTCGACACCTGCATGGACAACATGTGTCTCTGGATATGTCTAGCAGTCCACCAAGGAGCGAGAGCGGCTAGAAGTACAGCTCTTGCATGAGAGCTTGCCACACAGTTCTATGGCAAGACAGTACCTGATGTCCGCAAGACCTCGCTGGATCAGCTGGACACGGTAGAGTTCTTCGGCAAGATCGGGATTCGCATGTATGAACCAACCAAAGAGGGCACCTGGCACATGATCAGGCAAGCAGCTCCCTACAGTGACACCATGACCATCGGAGTGTGGGACCACCACGCCTTCTACATCAACAACATCTCCAAGCTGGCACATACACTAGTCTGCAGTCACTGTCAGCAGAGGTTTACACAGGCATGCAATCTTCAATGCCATGCTGATCACTGTACAGGTGGCAAAACAAAAATCGTGTGTCCTGGCGAGAAGGTTGAGGCGCCACAGTCTGCGTATGAGAAAACCTTCTATCCGCCCCAACCATCGAGTTCAGCGGCTACTCGTTGGATCGAGTATGAGTCGAGAAACAGAGGCGTACACATACACCATGTAGAGTGTGGGCACGGTGGCGAGCGTTGGATCGAGGGCGCTCCTGTAGATGGTTATGATCCGACCACCAACACCGTTTACCAGTTCCATGACTGTCACTGACACGGGTGTCCACAACACCAGCGAGGTGAGGATGCCGAACAAAGATACCGCAAGATAGTCCTGAGAGAGAAGAAGCTGAGAGCCTCTGTATGCACGCTTGTGGTACATTGTGAGTGCCGTATAAAACGCTGCCCAAGCGTCCCTAAACGAGTTCGGACTGTCACATACCCACACTTCATGGTTCAAGACTTCGAAGCACTCCTAGATGGTATGAAGACTCATCCTACGGAACCTCTCACGATCGAGAGTACTCACATACCTATCTCTGTGTCAGTTGGCTGCTCCTTAGAGGGCGCCACGAGTGAGCCCACTCACCTCTGCACTCCTGATCCCAAAGAACAGATCAGCGAGTTCACGACAAGGGTTAGGGCACAGTACGTACCGACAGACCTGGGCAAGCTCCCAAAGCGAGAGCAGCGACTGATCAACGAGTGGTGTGACCAAATGACTGTACTGGGGTTCAACTCTGGGTGGAATGACCTGAACCTCATCAAGAAGTACTTTGTCGAAGAGCTGACTGACAGTACAGGTACAGTGAAAGTCGCCAAGAAAGCTAGTCAGACCATGTTCCACATAACACCTGAGATACGGTTTCTCGATGTGCTGAACTACCTCGGCCCAGGAGTCTCGTACGAGGTATGGGTCAAATCTTATGGGTGTACATAGCAGAAGAGCTGGCTCCCGTATGAATGGTTTGACACAAATGAGAAGCTCAACTATCCAGGGCTTCCTGACTACTCAGCATGGACATCTAAGCTCAAGGGTGGCTACCTCTTGACGCGAACAGAGTGGGAACAGTGTAACCAGATATTCAGCGAGCATGGAATGCGGACATTCGCTGACTGGCTGCGATACTACAACAACCTGGACGTCAGTCCATTCACCTAGAGCGGATGCAGGAGTTCTACACAGAATGAGAAATAGACATCCTCAAAGATGCGGTGTCTCTGCCAGGTGTGTCACTGCAGTACCTCCAATGTGGATGCGCTCAGCACATGCCGGATGTTAGCCTCTATTCACTGGACAAGGAAGCCTACGAGATGCTGAAGGGTGCTGTTGTTGGCTGTCCCAGCATCATGTTCACCAGATATCACGAGGCTCGTGTGACTCGAATCCGCCAGAGTGATCATGTCTGCCTACATCTACTCGGCTATGATGCAAATTCCCTGTACCTGTCAACGATGGCCAAAGAGATGCCATGTGGTAAGAAGAAAGTGCACCATTGGTCTGGTGCCAGTGGGGTAGCTAGCTTTAAGGAGGCTCTCCTAGCAGACAGCTGGTTTGGGTTTGCTGAGGTGGATATAGATGTCCGCAAGGCTCTGTGGACAAAGTTCGGGGAAATGCCTCCTCTCTTCTATAACCGCGAGATCCCGGTAGAGGCAATCTCGTCTGAGATGCTGGCATATCTAGGGCAAACAGGGACGAAGTGGCCCACCACCCAGAAGCTGGTCGGTGCCCTCTCTGTCAAGAAGCGGCTGCTGTACACCCCGACCCTCAAGTGGTATATAACCCATGGCCTGGAGATCCCTGCTGTATACCGCACCATAGACTATGAGGCCAAGCGGCCATTCGAGTGGTTCGTGGAGAATGTTACGGAGGCCCACTGCTCGGGAGATGTAGATAAGAGCAAAGCACTCTTGGCAGATTTATTCAAACTCCTCATCAACAGTGCCTACGGGAAGCTCATTGAGGCCCTAGAACGTCATAGCAACACCAGCTTCACGAAGGATGAATGCATGGTAGACAAGGCCCTGCGTAGTCCATGGTTCGAAGATCTCGAGGAGATTGGTGAGTTATACGAGCTCCAGAGTCGCTAGCTGAGAATCACAATTCGAAGGCCCTTCCAGGTGGGGATAGCCGTTTATGAGCTCACGAAGCTGCGAATGCTGGAGTTCTACTACGACTTCCTCGACCACTACTTAGCTCGTGACAGCTTTGAGTACCTGCAGATGGACACTGACGCCGCGTATATCGCTATAGCAGGCTCCAACCTCGAAGACGTCATTCACCATGAGATGCGAGCAGAGTACCAGGCTCATAAGTGGGACTGGCTAGCTTGGGACAAATGGTCTGGACGGACTCCGGGACTGTTCAAGCTCGAGTTCAAAGGCTCTCGTGTCATCACTCTCTGCTCCAAATGCTACTACGTGGACAGCGCAGCTGCAAGTAAGTGCTCGGCTAATGGAATGTCAAAGCGGCAGAATGAGGTCTCTTGTCAGAGGTTCTACAGCGACCTACATGGCAGGGTGGACAGAGCTAAAAACCGAGGCCTACGCATGCGCAACTAGGGTATGGTGACATATGTGCAGGAAAAATCGGACTCTCCGCTTACTATGATAAGCACCATGTGCTGCCCATCGAGTATCATGTTAGCACGATAGCGGGTTGCAGCTGTGTGTCTTCAGTGACTAGCTGAAGCTCTTCTACGACAAATGGTCGCCTAGGCACTCCGTGCTGACGTGCCAGGTAGTACATGAGGGCCGCCCCTCCGCCTCCACATACCTGTCAAGCCTGTGCACATTTATCGACCAGTTAGGATCTCTTGCACGCCATCGACCACCTTCCAGCTAACCAGGCTCATACAGGTAGCAAACCAGAGCATCAGGTGGTAGGCACTCCTCTCTCTTGTTCGCTCCTCTAGAGCTGTGACAAG
The DNA here is from genome assembly GCA_034401795.1 of Chaetoderma sp. LZ-2023a. NCBI lineage: Eukaryota > Metazoa > Mollusca > Caudofoveata > Chaetodermatida > Chaetodermatidae > Chaetoderma > Chaetoderma sp. LZ-2023a. The sequence continues at coordinate 46,682,742 of CM067363.1, read as the reverse complement.
CAGAGTGTCTGATAGCCTCTACCGGCTTCTTCCCGATTAGCCTAGTAATCTCGGCAATGGATCTCTACACCACAGCAGGCAGCCCTCTCACCCATACTCTAGAACGTTCACTCGGCACAGCCATTTCCTGGGCGTATTGGTGTAGGAACAGTCTCTCTGCCAGTATCCGATTCCACTGCTCAACGATAGCCTGGGCACGGTGATGCCCTACCTCGCCTTGCCTAACTGCCACACCGTGTTTCCACATGAGGGCTGCAGTCTCCCCTCTGATCTCCTTACCCTCATCCACCTGCAACAATTCCGGCCACTGGAGGGGATTTTCCGAAGCCTCGTAGACACCCTGGAATGCCTGGGCCACCTGGCCAGCTGACTTGTCTGTGAGCGGTACTGCCGGTTTGTACCTACTGGCGACATCGACGATGGTGAGGGCATACTTGTAGGTCTTACGACCAACCGAGTCATGTGGAAGGAATAGAACATCTGCCTTGTGAACTCTGTTCGGGACAGTTTCCTCGAAATGGGCATGCCCGATGTGCCATGGACGAGGTCTGTATATCTGCCACATTGCCTGCTGGCTGATCCACTGGCTTACTCTATCCAATGTGAAGTTATGGCCCTTGCGACGTGCAGCCTCGAGTAGTTGAGGGGGCTCATGGTAATATCCACCAGGCTGATAGTAGAGTTCCTCAAGAAAGACGGTTGATAAACTCCCGGATTTCATCACTGACATCCACTCCCGTCCTGTCATGCACGGCCTGGGTGAACTCTAAACAGACGAACAGACAGCCGTCATTCATTCGACCATCACTGAAGACATCCTCAAACACCTTCGTACACTGGAGTCTAATCTCTGCTGGATCCTCACTGAACGGTAGTTTATCGATCAACCCTCGGAAGTTAAGTGACTTGACCAGGTCGTACAGAGACACAATACTTATATAATACGGCTTAAATGTTCGGCGGCCCAGATGGCTGTGAACCTGCGACTCCGAAGAACGTACCTACTCCTGAGGGGATGGCTGGTATGGCTTCAGAAATCTTCTCCACCCCATGGAGGGCATTTTTGGCGATCTTGCGGACCGTCTCGCCAGTCTTCGTTGTGAACAGAGCGATCAGAGCCCCAACTGCTGCCAGTGGACCGATATAACCTCTTCGTAAGTGCGATAGATTCCTTTCGCTCTGTGTACTAGCTTGCGGAATTCAGACTCTACATCATCATACTCACCCACGCTCTCCGCTACATCGTAGTCGTCTGCATCATAATCATCCCCCTCATCATAGTCCTCCTCATAGTCCTCGTCATCTATATCCTCGACTGGATCAGCCTCTGGTTCATACATCGCTCTGGGGATCCATCACTGGGGCAGTTATATAGTAGCTTTAAACTGTAGTCTATAGCATGGCCTCTGCAATCTTGAATGCGGGCATGTTTGCCTTAGCGAACTGGGGACTCAGCTTCGCCGACAAGAAGGCAGCAGAGGTCGAATGTGAGCGTCATAACCAGGTGATGGAGAAGCTGTCTAAGAAGAAGTTTGAGTACAGCAAAGCACTCGAGTATATGCGGCAGAGGGAGGCACGCCGACGACAACTCAGAGCTCAGGCCACCAAGAGCCTCAAAGAGGCAAATGAGAGTCTCGATGAGTTCTACGAGGCTGTAAAGATATCTGAGCCAACGCTCGACTATGAAGAATCGACAGGTCAGAATACAGCAGAGATTATCGTAGTGGTGGCAGCTCCAGTGATGACGACACGAGTCGTTCTCTATGCATGCTCAAGCTGAATACCTGATGTGTTCGACATGCATATCTTAGCATAGCCAATGTAAAGTACCGTCACACCTAATGAGCGAGTCCCAGCTATGAGGTTTCCAATGTTGAATCTGAGCCGGTTGCCCTGATTAGGTGGGATGTCCCGGCCCCCGAAGCTGACTTGAGGTCGTCGCTTCCACTGGTTAGGCGCAGAAATGCATATGACTTAGGTTTCTGTCTGTAGAGTTGGCAATCAGCCAGCTCGCGTACCTCATCACGAACATTGGTCCCAGCAACCACATGCTTGAAGTTGTTTAGCTTATCCACCTGCTGGATGGCTCCTCCCTTCTGAACCAGGACCGCAACAGCGATACAGTCCAATGCACCACGATGCAATGTCAGCTCTACTCGTTGGTTAGCTGTGGCTTGGACCTGCTGGTGTTTACGCTCCACTTGCATGATCTGTTGTTTGGAACCCGTTTGCCTCAGCTCCTGGTCATTCTCATCATGCCAGACATGAAGTCTTGGAGCATTCATTGTCGCATCTGCGAGCTGCTCAGTGTACACCCGGAGGAACAGCCTATCCTGCATGGCAGCCAGATTCACGTATGTGTTCTGGAGGAGGGTTAAGAGTGAAACTGCCACGGGCTTCTCGACAGCTACCCGTAGTTCGAATTCCGTGGACCCCTCATTGCACCCCACCGCGTAGTACCCTTTCCCTTCGCATAGAAGGTTGGGCCATGAGCCAGCGGACCTAGAACTCGGTACTTATCGTTCACATAGGTGGTGTCCATGATGGTGCTGGTGCTCTGCATGATCGCCCACCTGTTCAGAACCTGCGGGAGCTCTACCATCTGTTCCATTGTGCTCTGAAGCTTGAACTCGAGTGTCAGGCTCTTGATCTTATGGATATGTGCTGAGATTGCAAAGTCAATGTACTTCCCAGCAGCGGACAACGGGTTCTCATCATGTATACTGGGTCGAATGACCATCAGGCAGACCTTCCGAGGATCAGTGCGGTGCGATGTCGTGTGTTCAATGGACCCATCTGGATGTTGCACATACTGCAGCATGTTAATGGTCTGGGTATATAGAGGGATTAAGCGACTGCCATGTTTGGTAAAGTTCTCCAGCAGATTGTTTATAGGCAGCAGGACAAGTTGGCACGACAGTCACAGCCACGGCGTGCACTGTCCCACTGTGACAGTGTCCGAGGACTGCTTCGTGAAATCAACATTATCCACGAGCGAGCCAAGGTCACACCTCTGTCTGATGCGGAGATACTGGCCGCCATAGAGGAATGAGCACCAGGTCATAATACAAAAGAACTCCTGACTCGGATACTCTACCGGAAGTTTGACAGCACCCAGGGCATGGCACTCAACCTACCTCCTGTGTCCCAATCCAACAGTCCTGTTATTCTAGCTCTCCAAAGGGCGAGGGTCGAACCCAACGATCTACTAACAGGAAAGTGGGCTGCCGTATTTAGCCTCCATAGCTAGGAAGAGCAAGATATGCTGGATAGCCTCCACTCTGGAGCAAATAAATCCTTCAGGGAGGAGGTCAGTGCCTCTGTGGCGGAGAGCCATGACACAGGTCATGCAGAAGGTACTCAGGAGAGGCTCACTGTTGGCCGCAAGGAGGCTGTTGAGCACATCTTCAATGAAAGAGGGTGCAGGAGATTGGACAGTAATCTGCCAGCCTTTCTGAAATTCCCAGATAACTACCAGGACTACCTCATCAAATCCGCTCGCTTGTCAGATGCTCGTCACGCATGGACAAAGTGGCTCTTCCATGAGAAGTTCCAGTAGAAGAGAGCCCTAGACTCTGAACCTCAGTAGGTAGAGTTTAAGCGACAAGCTTCTGACGAAACTGACGAAGTTCCTCAAGCTGCTGACGAAGTTCCTCACGCTTCTGACGAAGGTACTCATGCATCTGACGAAGTAGCGGAGACTGCGGACGAAGTTCCTCAGCCCTCTGCTGAATGAAAAAAAGTTGCGGCAGCTGCGACAGTCTTTCAGTAATGACACGTAGAGCAGGCTAGTTTCCTGGCTGGATTCACCTTGTAGGTGAAGGTCTGCACCTTTTTCAGAGATGGCTTGAAGTGTGACAGCTCACCTGTCTCCTTGTTGCTGAAGATGAAGCAGTACAGCTCAGCTGCCCTCTGTACACCTGCGATAAAGTTCCCTTTGGTCTCCTTGAGGGCTAGGCTGTCGTATATGGTCTCGAGCAGCGCACGTTCACACTTGGAGCTGAAGCATAGCAACCTGGCATTGTGGCGGATGTCCGGAGAGATCTCATGGGTGTACCTCTGAAAGAGGATGAAGACAGTTATCTTTGGATGCCGGATGCGCCTGGTGATGTTGCTGACGTAGGTGACTGTCTGCTGGTCCATTGCAGGGTCATCGATAACTAGAACAAGTGGTTCTGTCAGTCGGGCTGCCAGCAGCGTCTCCATCGGTGCTTGCAGGTTCTGTGCCTTGGTGATTGGGCCATTGTACCATTGATCATTACTGTCAACCGCCTCGGCGGTGGAGTCAGACACCATAAGGATGTATTGAGAGTGTAGATGTTCGGCCAGGAGAGCCCACAGCAAGATGTTTTTCTCGTGTCCTGACGGGGCAATGGTCAGCACCACCTGGCCAGCATCGGCCGGCCTACTGTTGAATGGTACAGACATGCATGCGGAGGATGGTTTGCACTTGGTCAGCGGTAGCCTCGTCTATATCTGGGAGACTAAACGGTAGTATTTCCCACACCAGCTCTTTCGCCTGCAGAGCAGGGAATCCTGCACCTCCAGCGGATATGAAGGATGCGATGGAGGCATCAAGCATGAAATCCCAGCAGCAGCTGACATGATAGCGTGGAGGGCCTAAGTCAGCACCCACAGTGTCTAGTACATCCAGTATCTGTATGATACATGCACAGGAAGCCATGGCTATCCTGTGGTCTTAAACGGCAAACCAAAGAACCCTGACTTCTTGACCTCTGGTAGCCGAAGTCTGGCCAAAGCACCTGTTTGGCCGTCAACAGTGATATGGCTCAGGCCGAGGGTGCCTATCTTGAGATTCTATCCATTCTGTCGGAATGAGCCCCGTGGTTTCAGGAGATCCTTAACCAGATCCTGTGCATAGGACTCAGCCATAACCTTGATGGTTCCAGCCTCATCAGCTCCGAGTATACCTCGCATCGTCGCCCTCTCCTTGATGCCTATCCCATTGTATACAGTCTTGGCCTTGTTAATGGCCGATTGTCCTACCGTATCAGTGTTCCCGACGAGATCTCGGGCTGGGATGGTACCTCGGATCTCTGGCGGGTCTCCCTTCTCATCGAAGTCTAGGAAGGAGATAGGGGCAACAGTATCCACTGAACCGAGGCGTGCCTCGCCCAAGTGAGCAAGATCACCTAGCTCTTTGCTTTCTAGGTCTGTGAGTGAGTCATATATATACATCTGTATAAATATATACAGATGGCTTAAGCCTACTAGTTATACCCCCAGTGAAATAGTTGGGCATAGGAGGACCACGCAGTCGTCCAAGGGAATATGTAGCAGTGCCCAGAGTACTGGCCCTCTCTGCAGGGGCACACCTTGTGGGTAGTCCACCATTCCCGGGCATTCACGATCCTCAGTCCGCGCACTCTCCGGAACGCCATGCCTCATGTGCTGCAGGGGTCTCGTGATCCATCTCTCACTATTTCGGGGGGTTAAACGTAGCCGACGATGATCTCAGCCATTGCACTCGGTGCTAGCCTTAGAACCGCGGCCTCCATTAGTGTAACACGTTCACCCATAATCTTGGCAGCAACAGTGTAGGAGGCACCACTGAGGGCGATCTTTTGGATGGTGTGAGTTATTCCGAGACAGTGCCTGGCCACCCCACTCACCACTGTAGCGAGGACAGCCGCAGTGGCAGCAGGAAGAACCTCATTTCCACCTGTCATCTTCACCATGGCCACATTCGCCGCCACGTTACTGGCGACATGGACTGCCATAGGTCTTGCTTTGGTCAGTAACTTCTGTGTCTTGGTTCGCAGCAGGTTCTCCACCTTCTGAAAACTCACCTGGCTCTTGGGCAGTTGCTTCATGATCTGTACTGTTGACATCATTGTTTAAGCACTGAGTATACAATGCGGTTAAACGTCTGCGTACCCTGTCGAGCGAGCTAATAAGATATTCCCAGTCTGTGTCTGCCAGGTGTCCAGGTTGGTACTCAGGAATATTCATCTCTCTATTGAGACATCTTAAACATGTCCAGGCTCAAGCTATGCGAGAAGTACTATGATGTCTTCCGGAGGGAGTTGAAGGACTATAAGAAGAAGACACCAGATGAGCTCGCTCAGCTCTCCCGTGCTGAGCTGACAGAGGAGCTGACAGCTGTGAAGCTCTATCTAGGATTTGGCAAGGGACAGATCTGGTTCCTCGAATACGTTATTATGGGCGGGAGTATCGTACAGCAGCTCCTGCGAGCTAAAGGTTTCTACAAGGATCGGGAGAATCTGTCAGATGTGATCCAGCAGTTGCAGAACACCATGGCCTCATCGGACTCAGAGCTGAATAAGGCTCTGCGATAATATATGCTGGAAAAAGGATGCGCTGCCGAACCCTCCACCCCTTGGATGTGCATGTTGGTAGCGGGTATAGGGGCTGTAGGGCATGGCAAGCTGGTTCAGTGTCTCACCGTGGTCCTCACTGCTACTGTAGAGAGTCAGAATAGTCTTATAGCTGATTTGCTAGTGGCGGAGTAGGCTGATCCAGAGCGCCATGATAGCTAGGCCTGACGCCACAGATAGAGCCACCACGGGAAGTGGTGTCATGTCGACTGGCTACAGTGTCAGGGTGCCTGGAGCTGCCGTGTCAACTGGCTGCATTGCCAGGGTCGGAACGACTGTATGGCTCATACTACACGTAGGTGCGTTGATGGCAGTGTTGAAGCCGATGTGGACACCGGGGGAACTCCCCTCGACTATCATGTTGTTATAGCCTCTGACTTGGAGGTCCTCGATGTTCACGATCATGTTGCTCGGAATCAACAGTAGGTGTGGCGAAATAGCAAAGTCAAGTTTGCGACGGGCCTTCTGCAACCCCTGCTGGAACTTAGCAATAAGATTACTGGGGTCTGACACGATGATCATATCCTCAACGAGACTGATGAACATGGCCTGGACCTCTGCTCTGCTGACACCATCTATGGAATGCCGCAGCTGGGTCTGTTCCCTAAGGAGGCAGTAGCACAGTGCGTCCAGGGACTGGTTGATCCGAATGATCCCTGCTGGTGTGAGGCCTCAGGTGGTATGTGGGACAGAGTACTTCCACAGTGATGTGCATATTTTGCACCAGCGCACCAGGGTCGGAGTCTGGATCGAACGAGAATGTCGCTGTCTTCCAATGCCCTACTCGTCGGGGTTTCGATAGGAGAATCCTGAGTAGTCACGTCTCGGGTCTCGGGTCACGTACATAACCCTAGACCGCTGTTGTCACCACCATGCCACCGATTGTCTGGGTGAGCGCTGAACTCTCTCTGTAGTCTAATGGTCGCTGAGACGTTATAACTGTTGAGCTGTGGGTCGAAGGCGTTTGTGTCAGGGAGGCTTGCACCCGGTTCATGGAGGATTCATCGCACCATGAAGTATACCTGGAATTTGAGACAACTGGCGGTGAGCACAGCTTCAGAAGTACCAGAATAGGAGTGAAGCAGGGTGGAACTTACTCGACATCCTGCCGTGACACCACAAGGCAAAGTTCAGCTGCTGATTCCCATATGAGAGGCTTGGAGCAGCTATCCAAGTATGAGCTTGCTTCGCATCCTTGATGGTGATGGGGCGGTTGGTCAGTGGTCGTGTGTTGATGGAGAAGCTGCTTCGGGACTGTCCACCCACTGTGATGGAGAACGGTGTTAGCTCTGGTATATCATCCAGTAGACCTCTCAGGCCAGACAAGGGTCTACCCAGGAGGGGCGGTTGGCTCCGGATGACTGTCGTGAGGTTCAGTGGGAAGGCCATCTATACTGGTGTTCGTAAATCTACCATACAGGCAACACACTATTTGTAGTCGTCTCCACTCCAGACACTAGCGAGGCGACCTCGCCATACCATCTCGTTTTTTATCTCCTCCATATCAGCCCGCCCGCTGGAACATTTGAGGTATTGCTGTCGCACTTTAGGTTTCTCCGTGTGGTACAGGGCTTGGAGCTTCAATATATGGTGGTACTCTTCATCGGTGACCTGGCCATCCTCGAGAGCTTTGCTGACAGACTCGTCGATAGTCCATAGCATACTCTGTGCCAGTGCCCCATACTTAGCATGCTTCTCCAACCTCCTTGTGATCTGCTGCTGCCCCACCCCAAGTCCATGGCCAGGACAGTGGCGGCTAGTGTCACGACACCCAGCGGGATGGCGACGATGGCCCCAACCCCTGTAGCGAGAGTGGTCACAGCTACCACCCCAGCACTGGCTCCAATCACACCCGCAGCAGTGGTTGTATGTGCGAGGACGTTGTAGGCTGTCTTATATCACCTGCACGTTCGGCTGTACTTTTCTGCCTCATGGGCGAGATTCTGTCTGATGGTATCTATCTGCTGGAGTCGCCAGCCGTGGATGGTACGGCCCTCGTCAGCCATCATGGAGGGATATATTTCTGGTTGCTTCCGCCACTCTGATTTTGCCATAGTATACCTGGAGATTAAACCTGCATCACCTGCAGAATCTGCTCATGAATCCTAGCAGGGTACATTTTGGAGAGCCTGGCAATCCGTGCCAGCTTGCTGGTGTCAAGACGTCGTCTCTTAGACAGAGGTCATCCAGCTCTATGTCGGGTGCCAGTAGCCTTCTGAGACGTGACATCTGGAACTTCACCTTATGACCAAGATAGTAGGTCCACCGCTTCTGCGCCATCTCCTCTTCCCAATGTATGACATCTGGCTCATCCTCGTCTGTGAAGACACCTGGCTCATCATCGTATGTGAAGACATCTGGCTCATCGGTGGATGTGAGGGCATCGTCCCACTGACTCTCTGGCTCATCCTAGTCCACAGTCTCCACTGCATTGTCCGCGGTCTCTGCTACATCTGGCTCATCATCATATGTGAAGACATTGTCCTGCTTACTCTCTGGCTCATCCTCGTCTGTCGTCTCCGCTGCATCATCTGCGGTCTCCACTACATCTGGCTCATCATCCCACTTACTCTCCTCCAGGAGGGCCTTCCTGTATCGGGAACCTTCACTGTTCCTTCGCCTCCTTGCAATGCTCGCATTCTGTTGATACCAGCTCTCCTGCTGTAGTCGCTCTCATTCTTGTTGACAGATCTGTTGTGCGAGCATCTGTGCAGGGGTCATGAAGGGGCGACCCTGTAGCGGGCTCTCCATCATCGCGGCAAAGGTAAGATATTCCTGTTGTGATATCATGTCAGGTCAATGAGTAATAAGAGGGTAAATTATAAATGGGCATCCGATAACCCATCCGTGCTAGCATATATGTTAATGGAGGGGCTGTCAAACAGGTGATTTACAGTTGTGAACAGGCTAGGACTGATAGTTTTTGATAGGTTGCTGTTGGCACCTGGGAGATACTCTATCACGTCCCGGCCGACTTCTCCCAGTGAGCTGCTGTGTGCACTGCCCGGAGGTTGATGTAGCACAGGGGCGTGTATGTATGTTGTGGCCCGCTGGGGCACCTCGAAGAGGACCCATTCTACACGGTACTGTACCACCCGTCTCCCCTCTAGAGAGGGTGAGATTACGTTCTCACCACCGGAGAGCAGCAGTCGGACAATCGGCATGGTCATATGTCTTGTTTAAACCCCTCCTGTAGCATGCTATGGAACCCATTGTTGCTCACTCGACTGGTCTTGCTGACCTGGCAGATGTGTACGCAGTTGATGCTGCCAATGTAGAAGAGAGCGATGGCAAGTCATTGACCCTACAGTATGAAGCAAACTCAAAGGCATTCTTTTTCCACCCCATTGGTGGTGATGGGGTGGAGCTGCGCGCAGACCTCAAGGATGTGTCGAAGGAGTGACTTGGTCGCAACATAGATGGCCACAAGATCGTGTTTCGGTACGATTTCCCGAAGAGGAAGTACATCCTTGAGCCGTTGATTGAGCTCTCAGATACAGAGGTGGCAGACATCAACACCCTAAATAACGACCTCAGCTTTCATCTGGTCAAATCCTATTTGAGCAGTGCCCCACCGATGGCCCATGATGGTCTGCTATTGACCCTGGCAAAAAACCTGCAGTTCATATTTGAGAAGAATAAAGTGTGGTACCGCGCTGGACCTGGGGGTGACTGGCAAACATGGTTGCCCCTATATAGGCCTCCTGCAGTCATTGACATAGGTCACTCCCCTCCCCACTGTTGTGAAAGAGGATGGGACAGTTCGAAAGCTCTACAATCAGGAATCTTCCTTCCTCACCTGCATAGATGAAGGTGTCTCCCGAGGGTGGGTCACCGGATCGGGGTTACAGGTGGAAAGCTCCTGCTGCATCGTCCATTCGATGGACCAGAAGAAGCTGTTATCATCCAAGAGGGCACCCTACGGGTAGATGGTGTGTCACATGTCTCCAAATTCAAGGGTGCTGTTAAACTGCTTCAGCGAGTTGGAGTCACAAGCCCACAAACGACTCATCTATTCCTAGAGCTACGTTTCATAGCCAGCGGCAGAGTGAAGCAGCTAGCTCCTGCCCCTGAGGGGATGAAGATTACTATCGATCTGGATGGAACAGGGCTCGATCTGGCACAGCTATTTCTCGAGGAGTTCACTCTGTTCAGTTTAACTATTCATATATAGCCATGATTCTCATCATACTGCGCGTGCTGGCGTCTACAGCAGTGGCACAGGGCGTTGAGGCTGCCATGATATTGGATGCCAATTGGGCCCACTTCCGGGATGACCCCCAGTACAATCATTGGGTCGACCCCTTGCGGAGAAACATTTATGATCACTTTCACCCACGTGAAGAGATCAAGTCTCTCTGCCACTTCTATGGGGTGTAGAGGGTAGGCCGTGGTCGTCTGCTGGAGACCCCTGCTCAGTACCAGATTATCTGCGTAAAATGTGAACATGGTAAAGTCTGCCGTGGTTCACATGCTAATCACTTTAGCCTCCTCCCAGGTGAGCGTTGTCAAGGTAGATGGAAGCCCCTATGGGTGGTCCCATCATGCCGATGCGACTCTGGCAGCGACTACGTGTTTGTCTGAATCTACACAGAATAGAGAGAGAGAGAGAGAGAGAGAGAGAGAGAGAGAGAGAGAGAGAGAGAGGCTGGCCCTGTGGTTGATGGCGATCAGTGGTGTATATCACTGTGGAGGCTTGTCTCTAAATGGGCGTTCAAACCCCGGTAGTATTAGTGTGATGCTACCTCCCTGGCAGCTGTTCGGCGGTCAAGTGGTGGACCCCGCAACCTATGCCCCAGGGATTGAGAGGGCGATGGTATCATTTACCTAGTAGTAGTGTCGGAATTAAAATGATACAACCTCCCTCAACTGGCCGCCGTTCGGCGATCCGTGGCCGCCACTGCCCTCTCAATCCCTGGGGCCTCCATCTAGAGGCATACCAACCAGCTGTCTCAACAACCCTGAGCCTCCATCTAGAGGCATACACCAACCACATGTCTCACCAACCTATGCCCCAGGGATTGAGAGGGCGGTGGGGGCCACGGATCGCTAAATGGCGGCCAGTTGAGGGAGGTGGTATCATTTTAATTCCGACACTACTACTTTGTATGAATCAAATGGTTATGATGACAAAAAAGCATCTGAGACTTTTCATAAAACAGGAAACGATGCAAAGCACCCGGTGGAGATGGCCCTACCATTGAGTTTTAGCAGACGTTTTGGCAACTTATTGGAGCAGAATTTATTCACGTTGTTAATGCTATTTTTGCACAAGGCACACTTCCGCCTACGATGTCTCAAGCTTTTGTACGATTAATTTTCAAAAAAGGGAGTTGAGAAAATTGAGGAAATTCTAGACCTATCTAGCTCCTCCATGTCGATTATAAAATTATTTCGAAAGCACTTGCCAAACGACTTATCAGTGTTTTGAATGAGGTCATCAACACCGCTCAGACATGCTCTATACCCGGCCAGTTTATCTTAACCAACACATTTTTATTTAGAGATACCATTCAATTGATTGGAAGGGATAATATTCCAGGAGCAGTTATTGGCTTATATAATGAGAAGGCTTTTGAAAGATTGCAATGGAATTTTCTGTTTAAATCCCTTGGACATTTTGGGCTCGGTCCTAATTTCATCAAATGACTAAGGATTATGTATGATAATATCAATAGCAGATATTTGGTTAATGATTTTGTAAGTCTGCCCATCGTTTTGGAGCAGAGTGTGCGCCAAGGTTGCTCTTTATCGCCATTGCGATTTATAATTGCAATGGAATTATTAGGAGCAGCTATACGAGAGGATATTCTCTTTCAGGGCTTACATATCCATGGCGTTGTGAAGTCAATAAAGGTATCACAGTTTTGTGGGAGGCAATTATGGTATACGGCTTCTCTCATTTATTCGCCTCAGCATGTTAAAAATGAGATTAATAAAATCGTTTTGTATTTTTATGGACTGGTAAAATCTCTCCGTTGTCAAGAGAAATTTGCTATACCAAAAAGTGTGAGGGAGGTTTTAATCTTGTCTATATTAAGTCTAAAAGTACGTCATTGCACTTCAAATATTTTAATGATTTGCTTTCTTCTGATATCCAGTGGGCAAATGTTTAAAAAGCATTAATAGAAAGATTTATAAGTCCATTTTCTGCTCGAAGTTTCTTTTGTGCAAGTGTCCCACCTAAAAATTATAAGCAAGTTCCTCCACTGTTTCTGGAGCTTTGACAAGTATATTAAAGTAGAAGAACATCCGTCATGCTGGAAGTCAGCTCTGTGGAGCAACAACCAAATTGTTTACCAAGATACACTTTTATATTATCCATCTATGGCACAGAAAGGAATTAAATGCGTCTCCGATTTAATTGACCCCATTAGTTGGAAATAGAGATCTTTAGATGAGATTACTAACGTCGCAAATCTCCGACCAATTGCTGCTAAGCGTCCGCTAGATTGGATTCAGAGAGCTATACTGAAGGAATGGCTCTCACTATGTAGCGCACCTATTAATCAAGAACCTGGTAAGTTGAGAATTAGGTATGACGATACAGAACTTTCATGCAAAATGTCAGCTAAAAATTGGTGTATGTTACTATTATCAAGGAGGATTAATCCTCCCACGTGCATTGCTGCTTGGGAGCAACGTGGACACATTAATCTAGACCGGGAGATGATATGGCAAAATATACACTTACAAAATATCCCCAATCAGGCAAAAGATGCTGTGTGGACATTAATGCATAGAAGGCTATGGGTAAAACATTTCATGCTAAAAGTCAAATTGCCTTGTGACCAAGATAATAAATGTGTATTTTGCTTGGCCTTTGTGGAAACGCTGGCCCATCTTTTAACTGAATGTCATATAGTGTAGCGATAGAGAATATCTTAGTCAATCTTAAGATACCTAGAAGCAAGACAACAGCTAAGAAGATTTTATTACACGACCTTGACGATATCCACATACTAAAAATGAATAAAGTTGTTAATTGGTTTAGCATAAGCATTGGCATTTGAACTATTTGGCGGCATAGATGTTCATTAGTTTAGAATAATAGCAGTAGCATCACATTCGATCACATGAAGGCATTGGAAGCTATGGTTCATACTATGTGGTCACGTAGTATTAATCGAGAATACTAGAAATTCGTTAAGACCCGGAAACCCCAGATATTCAAGTACACATGGTGCAGAGATGAACTGATCTATGTTGAAAATCAAAATCTTGTTATTAAGCCCCTGTTATTATGAACGCCCTCAGTCCTTTATAGATTATTATAGATGTATGTGTCTTGTCTCTGTTATGTTGTTTTGGTAATTTAATGTTGATTGAAAAGGAAATTTTTCATAATAAATTTTTAATGTACATTGTCACAATACATGAAATGTCTCACTGGAGGCTGTTGTTGCCTTTTGAGTATCTGCTGCTTCCGGTCAAATAGGTTTGATAATGATCAGGTTTCTTATGCTTAATTAAAAGACTATACAGCGCTATCAAAAGACAGGTTTTGAGATGACAATTTGTGTCAGCTTGTTAACGATTCAGGGTAATTTTGAAATTACCTTGGATCCTGGATAATTTTCGAATAGCTTCTCAAAGTTGAGTAACTTCATTATAAACAGCAATGCTATTTGTGATTTATTTACCTAGATCACAAACAACCCGGGACGATATTGGAAACTACATCCCCTAGTAAAGTGACAACAGCGATATCTATTTTGGTTCATTAAGTAAATGACAACGTGTGTTGATAATTCCTTCATTTTGGTAACCAGATAAAAATTAATAAATTATCTCGATTTGGAGAATAACATTTTAAGTCTCTAAATTGGTAATAAAATGTGTAGTAGCAGCAGCAGCAGAAACAGCAGTAGTAGTAGTAGTAGTAGTAGTAGTAGTAGTAGTTGTAGTAGTAGTAGTAGTAGTAGTTGTAGTAGTAGTAGTAGTAGTAGTAGCAGTAGTAGTAGTAGTAGTAGTAGTAGTAGTAGTAGTAGTGGTAGAAGTAGTAGTAGTAGTAGTAGTGGTGGTAGTAGTAGTAGTAGTAGTAGTAGTAGTAGTAGTAGTAGTAGTAGTAGTAGTAGTAGTAGTAGTTGTAGTAGTAGTAGTAATATTAGTAGTAGTAGTAGTTGTAGTAGTAGTAGTAGTAGTAGTAGTAGGAGTAGTAGTAGTAGTAGTAGTAGTAGTAGTAGTAGTAGTAGTAGTAGTAGTAGTAGTAGTAGTAGTAGTAGTAGTAGTATGTATAGCCATCAGCTTCCAGTCAAATTAGTTTCAAAATATTCGACAGTCTTTTTCTTACATTGTAAACTATGTATTTGGGCTTTCAGCTTCAAAGAGTCTAATTCTAATCTGCCATAGGATCTTCCAATGACAGAATGTGGCATTGTCATCAATATATTGTTTCACGATTCATATAATTTTTCGATCATTAACTTTGTCATAAAATGTTGTTGCTGGATCACCGACTGTTCTTGTGTACTGGCATATCTTTATTTTATTATCAGTTTCATATTTGACCAGAAAACAGCAGAAATAGGCAAAGCTCATTAACCCTTTGAATCAAAATCAATTTAAAAATACAGATAAGCTGTTGAATATTTGGAAACTAATTTCCAAGGAATCTGTTGCTCCCATAATAGACATCAATGCGACCAACTCAAATTAGTTTCACAATACTGCACAAAATAAGTATTAAATTAAGAATGAGTCTTTTAATTAAGATGTTCGTGGTCAATGGCTTAGCATTTTAAACTCTGAATAATAATATATACACTCACCACACTGCATGTCAACATATTCACCAGGAAAGCAGTTATTTTGTCCTATCGGGCTGTGCTCACACTCAGCAATTGATGTCTCATTACCAAAACAACTGACGTCAGCGAGCAGAATTGGGAGTGCATCGAGATACGGGTGAGGTGGATACATATGATATCCAGTGCCATACCGTGGTGGTGAAACAAATCCAGCGTTCTCCCTGATATGTAATCAGAATGAATGCTAATTCAGAAGGCATGAGAGTCATATCAGCTACTGTTATTAATCTTTCAGAACACTCACCACCATTCCTAATAAGAGGTTCCTTTATTCATCTCTCGTCCATATCAACTATGGGATAACCATTAAAACTTGACATTAATAGAAATGCTCTTATATAAATTCTATCTACTAAAACGGTTTTCATTTTATGCCACAGCAACATAAGAAGCAGCAACAGTAGCAGGAGCAACCGCATCTGCAGGATCATTATCAACAGCAGCAGCAGGTGCAGCAGCAGCAGTTGCCAGAGCAGCAGCAGCAGCAGCAGCAGCAACAACAGTAGTAATAGTAGTAGTAGTAGTAGTAGTAGTAGTAGTAGTAGTAGTAGTAGTAGTAGTAGTAGTAGTAGTAGTAGTAGTATGGGCATGGCTTACTTACGGGAAACCCAAAGAGCGGCATACCACATTAGCTGCACTTTTCACAAAATGGTGTTGACATACAACTCCCCAAACACCTTCTGACATAACTTCTAGTCGCCCTGACCCTGCATTCTGAGCACCCATGAGACGAATGTTCTCAATCCCCTCAAATCCTAGAACCGGGAATTATACAAATCATGCTATATAGGTTTTCAGTCTTCAGCAAACTTCCCATAATTCCTTGTAATTACCATTGTTTAGCAGTAAGCGAAATCCGTACCTCTGATACAGCATTAAGTGAAACCTGTACCTGTGATAAAGCATTAAGTGAAACCTGTGCCTGTGATACAGCATTAAGTTAAACCTGTACCTGTGTTACCGCATTACATGAAACCTGTACCTGTGATATGGGTTCCAGTTAATGTTAAACCGTAGTAAGCACAAAGAATTGTGGCATGTTCCCTGAACATCAAATAAGGCATTGATTGTACAGACCACTTCATTCCATGGTATCTACTGACGGTGTATAAGTATCTTGAATTATTTCTAAGACCATTAGGAAATGAATTTTCAACACAGCTCTTAAAATCTCAAATGAAGCTGAACAAGTAATTTCATTAGGTAGAACATTATATGTTATTCATAATCATATATTTTTACTTATAATGTATTAAATACCCATAGTAGCGGTGGGACGATATGGCCCAGTTTTCACTCCTTCTTTTGTTCTTTACTTTGTTCTCTACATTGTTATTTTGACACCTTTTTTCCTTTGATATCTGCCACATTTTGTGACAGTTTTTCCTTTGAAGCATCCATATCTCCACCATTCTGATTGGATGTTAGATGTAACGGGTGTCCATAAGCCCGTTACCCTCATGAAATAACATGATTCCTGTCATCCAATCAGGTGAGCTTACGGGTAATTATCGCAATGATGATTGGCATGTGTTAATGCATTGCATAAGGATGATTGACACGTTACATCTCCTAGCATCCTATAGTGTAATGATGCTTGGCAATGGCTAATGAGTGTAAGTAAGCACTGATCTCTTCGAGCCAGGACAAACATGCAAAGGGTCATGTATTGCCTAATGATTATTGACCGGTTGCATGTCTGAACTCATTAGTTTCCGGACCGGGTGACCTTATTCTATCTAGAAGCACCTGCCTCCTCGTTAAATCATGCGTTTCCATGCATTATGCCATGAATGACTCGAGATGTTCCATTATTAATAGGCCATCAAGTTGTACGAATTGTATGTCTTTACTGTTTAATAAACATTATGTTGAATACTTTTGAAATTAATTTGACTCAGTGTTGTTGCCACCATAAACAGTAACATCAACTGGTCAAATTAGTTCCAAAATATTCAACAGCCTACTCATATAGTTTTCTGGTAATCGAGATTCAGATAGTGTATGGATTGTCATAATTATAAGCTAGAATTATTGTATTCGTTTTTCTCAATCAATTTCACATGTATTACCGATATTAAAGGTGCATATTCACACCAAAATCCTTGAATATAAAATTGTTGAATTTATATACTTTTAGATACTTCAATTGTGTATCTAGATATAATGAAACGAAATAAATCTTAACATATGATTATTTACTTCCATATAAATACATTTCGTAGGTTTAGTTGTGAATTTGAATTAGTGACAATTTGACAACTTTATTATTATATTAATTTATAAGATTTTCTTTCGTTTCATTACATCGAGGCACACGATTTAAGCCTCTAAAAGTATATAACTTCAACAATTTTATTTGAACCATTCTGTTGTGCCTGTACACCTTAACAATTATCATCCAGTCTCAAACTGTTGTTTCTTAGACAAGTTCCTTGAGAAGTGTGTATTTTTTCGTTTGCATCTATACTTTTCCACTAATATTCTTTATAGCACAATTCAGTTTGCTTATCGAGAGGGGCATAACACTGAGACGGCACACCTTCGAGTCCTGAACGATGTTATGCTTGCTCTCGACAGGCAGCATGATGTCATACTTGTGTTACTTGAACTTTATACGGCCTTCGATACCATCGATCACGACATTCTCATGAATAGATTGTGCTGTCGCTTTGGCATCTGTGGACTAGCCTTTGATTGGATTGAGTCCTTTCTTCGGGCTAGGACCCAGAGAGTGTCTTTGCGGTCGGTGGTGTCAGAGGACCATATCCTAGAATTTGGAGTTCCCCAGGGCTCAGTCTTAGGACCAGTCCTGTTTGCCCTATACATGACTCCGATTGAGTACATCACCAGCCGCCATGGTTTAAATGATATGATTTATGCTGCCGACTCCCAACTGTGACTCTCGAACCAATGCTGCCACAGTCAGCCATATTGGGGCCTGTGTAGATGAGATACATGATTGGATGCGAGCAAATCTGCTCGCATTGAATGATGGTAAGTCAGAAGTAGTCTGGTTCTCATAATGCAGCAAGGAAGCGGGTCTTCGGGTGTCCACATGTGATGTGCGTGTTGGTGAGGTGTATGTTTCTCCAGCTGCATCCTTTCAGGATTTGGGGGGTGATGATGGACTCGACTTAAAAAGGATATATTAGCTGTCTAAACGACGGGTACTCTATTTGTTAACACAGTATCAACAAGTTTCAAGTTTATTACAGCCTACTCCAGGGTCACTATAAGAATGCGTACGTTGGAGTCATGAAAAACCCCACAATTAATAATTGAAAGATGATCGGTCTAAATGCGTGTTTCTGTATTCACTAACCCTACACTATGACATACCCAATCATTGTTTTGAATAACAATCATGCACCCACTCACACTCGCTATTAATTCAGACCTTTAATTTGGGATGTGTCATTAGTCAGGTGTGCCAGGTTTTGGGGTAGCTCTAGAGACTATGTCAAAATTATAGCTGGGAAAAAACTAAAATCGCCTTTGAATGATATCTTTAACCTACAAATGTTAAAAACAATCTAAAAACCATATTGCTAAAACATCTGCAGACAAAAGGAAATATGAAAACTAAAATATTGTACGTGAAACATCGTTTTTTTATTACAACTTTTCAAGCTGAATTGCTATAAGCCTAAAATCTAATAATTTATGGGCTACCATTGGTTCAGGGCATAGAGTGAAGCCAACTGAGGCAAATTATTCAGATTTTGCATATTTAACGAGAATGAGTGCCTGGAAGGTTCTCTGGATCTGCATTAACTCTAAGGAATGCTGGTTTTCCCATGCATTTATGAATCATCGACTTCCAATAGAAAAAGGGACAATGGGAAAGAATCGCTAAAGAAGAAAGAATTTGACCTCTTTACAATCATAACAAAATGGGAGACGAATTCCATTACATATTTATTTGCGATTTTTTAAAAAGATAACCAACTAGAAATCCCTGCCTATATATTATTATAATAGACCAAAAAATATTTTCAACAAAAGTCTACTAATAAAACTATGCCATGTGATTGAAATAATTAATAAACGGCTCCAACGTTGAAGAACACTATATAAATAGTGCTGACACCATATCGCACATACACATAAGTACCCAAATGCAAGTGAACACAAACCAAGACGACGATGACGACGACAAAAGTAACAACAACAATACAAACAAATACAACAAGAACAACAATAACTACTAGTGTCATATCAATATGCCTGCAAACGTTAAATAAATAAATAAATAAATAAATAAAATGAGAATGAACGATGACAAAAACGACAACAAATGCAGTGCCAAGAACAACAACAACAACAACAACAACTGCAACAACCACAACAACTATTGCCATATCAATGGGCATGCACACGTTAAATAAAAACATAAATAAATAAATAATTAAATGAATGAATGAATGAATGAATGAATGAATGAATGAATGAATAAATAAATAAATAAATACATAAATAAATAAATAAATAAATAGAATGGTGGACAGTGCATGTCACAAGATTTTGCTCTGTTGGCTTTCTTGATTTCGGAAGGAATTACAGCTTTGTTCTGGAGAACCGTTAGATTTATTTGAAGCTGAATACGTGAGGAAGGTGATGAGATTATTAATATTGTGAAATATGTGCTGGTTGATGTTTTGAACAAGTATTTAATTTGAATCGCTGGTCAACATGGATACTGCAAGCCCCCCCACCCCCACCTCCCCCCCCACCCCCACACATACCCTTGATTGGGGAACAGGTTGTAAAAACTGTTACCCAGTATAAGAAAGATATGCGTGTTACGTATCCAGTCTTGAAAGGGATAAATATGAACAAATATAAAGATGAGACTGACAAAATAATAGCTGAATCAAATATCTGTTGTGTACAACACATAAAAGCGAGTATATTTGTATATGTTAAATCAGAACCTGACATGCCTGATTTATTGGGAAATTGACTCAAACTTAATGGTTAGAATGTCACTGCGTGGAGAGCCTACATGAACACTGAGTCATGGTTGTGTAAATATCTACACCATTTTCATCATCATATGGACATTAGAGAAGGTCTTTCAAAATAAGGGACTGTAATGGACATGCACGCATTATCTGAACTCTCCTGTTGATACAGATGATTGGGTTATCAAAATTCGTCCTAATAAAAAGATCCCTGCCAAAATCAATGTGAGATTGAAAGACTGTGACATTTGTATTTACAAATATTTAAGAAATTACTGTTGGAGGTGTGACTCTGTTGGCCACACCCCTTCCAGGTGCCCAACTGTATCGTGTCGCCTTTGTAATGGAGTTAGCCATATAGGTAGAGATTGCAAAATGTGTGAGAGGTGGGGCATATATGGCCATAAATCTGCTGATTGTGTCAACGTGAAAGAAGATACTGATACAGGGGACGAGGATGATGCTGCTGAGATGCAACCAGATGCAGAATTAGATTCCCATGTCCGTAATGGGAACTTTACTAAGCGTTTTGAATGGAAAGTAACATAAATGTGCCAAATGTATGATACACGTGCTGCTCGTCTAGATGGGAAAGCTGGGAATGTAACCATTTTGCTACCATAGAAGCTGCTAATCAGGATGTTGGTGCAGACATATCTTCGTCGTCACGTGATGAAAATGAGCTATCCTAAAACATGCAAGGAGATGCGCCATTATTATTATCAGTGGTCGCAGATGAAAACACACAATTAGCTTCTCAAGATTTTCTATTGAATGCGAGTGATCAAATTGGTGAAAGCGGTATCGTTACTACAAATGATATTAATGATTTATGGACTGATGTCGGGTAGGATAAGGCTAGCGAGAAGGGAAATAACTCTGATGACATTTCTGCAGATGACGCTCAAGAGAACGAGGACATGGTATTGTATAGGGATGAGAGCGATGCTTAAGAGAAGTTAATGCAGGGATGGATTGTGATGCTCTGGCACGCTTAAGCATTCTCGACCGGCAAGCTCCAGTGGTGCAGACGAGGAACTTCCACCAATAAAACGAGGGCATGGTAGGCCGAGGGGTAGCAGAAATAAAGGGAAAATAATTGATATAAAAAGTAAAGACCCCGCCCCCTCCCCCCGCTGATAACTGATAAGTAATGGCTTTCTTATTAGCTTTATTATGGAAATGTATGTGAATTTGTACATTTAATTGTCAAAGTCTATGGAATGATGATAAACGGCTAAGCACCTGATGATTTAAAATTAATATCGCTTTTTCACAAGAAACACATTTGGTAGAATATGATATGAACTATATTAAAGATGATTGGCAAGGTGAGATTTTTCTGAATGAGGGCACTACCCAATCATCTGGCATTATCAGCTTGATAAGAAATTCTGTTGATTTAAAAGTATTCAATATAGCTAAAGACGAGTATGGTCGTTTTCTGCAAATCACATACGAAATTGAAGAAATTCAATGTGTACTTACCAATATTTATGCGCCAAAATCTGCAATCTGGTAGGTATGCTATTTTCGAAACTGTGAAGCTAATTCCATCCAGAGGGTTATCCATCATGGGTGGAAATTGGAATTGTATCTTAAATCCACTCGATAAGGCCGGTGGTATATCCTCATGCAAAATTCCAAGTAGTAATTTATTGAACGATATTTTGAAAACAGGTTCTTGGGTGGATTGTTATAGGTTTATTTATCCATCGTCAGCAACGTTTTCCTGGCATCGAAGAGGGCTGAACGGCAAGCTAATGTACAGTGGGCTTGATAGGATTTTAATTAATTCAGAGACCAAGCATATGATTAGTAAATGTGTCTATAAAGTAACAGCACAATCCAACCACAGCTTTCACGTGGTGAATCTAGGCAATACAGTTTCAACACGTGGTCGAGGAATATGGATTTTCATTACATCATTGCCAACAGAAATGGATTATGCATCAATGATTGCAAAATTACATGGCGACAACGGATAAATGGGTACGATGACAAAATTACAGTATGGGAGGAAAATTAAATGTTGGTGATGATAACGCATATTTAGTAGTACAGGAAATTAAGAATAAATTGTCGGAAATCGAGATGCAAGAGGCCGAATGGTTTCAAGTTGGGGCCGGTGGGCAATGGATAAAGATGGGGAGGGGGCGGGTGGGATGTAGTGGTAAGTATTTCATATCGCTTGGAAAGAGAAATGCTAAAATGAAAGAAATGAAAGCGATTAAAAATGAAATCTGTATACTGATGAACCAACAGATCATGAATGCCAAACTATTTTTATTAACAAAATTAATAAGCAAGTGTCTGCTGATGATAACACATTTCTGGATGATGATATAACACTTGAATAACTAGACATTGTAGTTAAAAGTTTGAAAATAAATAAAGCTTCTGGTTTCGATGGTTTGAGTACTGATATTTTAAAGCACTTCTGGCATTTATTACGATTTGACTTTGTGGAAATCTGTCGGAAAATTTATGAAACTCGTAAATTACCAAATTCCCCAAAGAAAAGTATAATTGTAATGATATACAAAAAGGTTGAGAAAGGTTCCTTATCCAATCGACGTCCCATATCACTGCTAACGTGTAACTACAAGATAATTTCTAAGACATTAGCAAACAAATTGACGAAAGTATTGTCAAGTATCAGTCATCCTGGTCAACATGCCTGTATTCCTGGGAGGTCAATACATCAGAATGCATTTACTATGTTTCATATGATTCACTGTACCAATACATTAAATTTGTCATTTTCACCATTTTCAGTTGACCAAATGAAAGCTTTCGACAGAGTGGATCATAAATATTTAATTAATGTATTGTATGCTTTTGGTTTTGGACAATTGTTTGTTTCATGGATTGAAATCCTGTACAGTCAGCCACATCATTAAAAGCCTACTCCGCATTGAGAGCATTGGCCACATTCAAACAAACTTGTTTTAAGAGCCTATTTCATTAGGACTTATATATAATCTAATAACACAGGTTACTGGGCCATCACTATGTCAATGCGATGCGACATGGCATTTTTTGCCACGCTTAACATAGTTTCAAAATATTAAACAGTTTTTCCTGATTAGGCATCTTGAAATTAAGAGTTAAAACACGTTGTCGCATGCAACGTTTCTTAAAGAACTGTCACCTGTTCGCCCCAAAAGGCATATCCTGTTGTAATTGACCTGTATTAAGAGACCACCTGCCTACAGTGACCAATTGTTTGTGCACCATAAGGCAGTCACCTAGTACACAGGTATGCAGTGCTTCGTACAAACGATGTGTGAAATAAGGCCGTACTCTGGCAGCAAGTTTTAAGTAGTTAATTATTTGCAATAGCATGTGTTGGTCTTAATCCATTTACTGCAAGTCAAGCATGGGGTGCCAAGAACGGTAAATGTTTCATTTAAAATGGAATAAATTAAGAATATGCCCTACCACTAATTAAATAGACTATTCACACATACCATTTGACCCGTAATACCATAAATGACAAATTCTTTATGTAAGGCCTATTTTATTGAATATTTTGAAACTGATTTGACTGGTAGCTGTTTCTTCTTATGTGTTTATAATTGTGTGATGCTGAATCCCAATTGGAGACACCCACGTGTTTATACGCATGCACATATGTAGGGCAGCAACGTTTTCCAATCAACAGAACATTTCGTACATCGTGTTCAAAACTTATAAAACATATTAGGCCTATATTAGTAGTACAATGAGCCGCCAGACGCCTTGACCTATTTAAATACAATGTTTGATTGGTTGATTTGAATGAGTGGGTGGAGTCCATCGTTCTAAATGAGTGGCTGCATGCTATTATTCTAAATGAGTGGGTGGACGCTATTGTTCATGCAGGCGTCCACGCTAAATGTCCGGCTAGACGCTATTGTCTGTTAATGCATAGCTTAATGTGTTTTTAAATAAGTGACTCATGTGTAACGTATTAATTAGGTGGGCGGCGGCAGCCCACCCACCCACCCCCACCTTCGTGGTTAAAAAAATATTTTTAAACAACCAGTCATTTAATTTTCAGAAAAATCAGATGGCAGTCATTTAATTATTAAATTTTCAAATTTGCTATGGAAATGTGAACAGTGTAAACATTTGAAACACGAATATGCTTCTGAATGGTGTTGGGGTTGGTAGGTTACTGTCAACTTACATCTAAAACAATGTACATGTCTGTTTACTTTGAAATTTACATATTGTGAATGCAGACGCCAATGGGTTAATCGGCCACCTGCATGAACAATAGGCACAGCCAGTCATTTAGAACAATAACATACAGCGCCCACTTATGAACAATAGCGTCCAGCCGACATTTATGAACAATAGCGTTCAGAGGCCACCTGCATGAACGTGTTCCCAGTCATTTAGTTTTCAAAAAATCAGTGTTAGCTAAGTAATAGGTAAACTTATCGATGTTGTATACTATTATATAAATAATAATCATGTATACATCGTATTTAAGGAAATTCTTTAAAGTTGCTGTCATTTAATTATTAAATTTTCAAAAATATAAACAGAATTTGTTCCCAGTCAATTAATTTTCAAAAAATCAGAGCGTAACATGGTTAATAGGTAAACTTATCGATGTTGTATGATATTATATAGATGATAATCATGTAGCTATCGTATTTAAGGAGATTCTTTAAAGTGGCAGTCCCTTAATTATTACATTTTCAAAAATGATGTACGTCAATGGGTTAGTCACCCACCTGCATGAACAATAGCAGCCACCCGCTCATTTAGAACAATAGCATCCAGTGCCCACTTATGAACAATAGGGATAAGCTGACACATATGAACAATAGTGCACAGCGACCACCTGCAAGAGCAAATGGGTTCTAGTTAGTATAAAAGCGATATTACTTAACATAAATGTATTGACTGCTACATGCTATAAAATTGATTGAAGACGTTAATATAATTGTGTTAAAATAAATAAAGAGAGTTTAATGTACAAAGAAGTTGTCAATATATAGTGAACTTATTCACTGGATAGTAATCCTGTTTCTTAAAGCGAGTGGTGAACTATATTTGACCATTTAGCATTAGGATATCGATTTATTCACACAATTATGGATGATAAACTAAACGAACAGGAGAATGCTATTAATGCGATCTTACAGCAGATGGCCGATGAGGATCGCATGGCATTATACAATGACACCACACAACGCATGTATCGGACCCCATGTGAAAGCATACTTCACCATGCTCATCAAGTGCCTATCTTCGATCAAACAGAACAACGTGTTGTTCAAAACTAGACTAACGATGACATGGAGAACACTATGCAGCACATATCTGTATGCATTCCATTCACTAATGACGATCTTAATCAATATTTGTAGCATGTTTACCCTGAGCTATTGTGCAATAATGAACACTTTCTATTAAAGCTGTTGGACAGTGACATTGAGCCCGCTCCTAATACCATCTCGATGGATGCGAATATTGTACAGCAAATATCTGACTGTTTACCATACGAAGTTGTACCTTCTTCTACACAGCCTCAGTTCGTTGATGCATTAGATGTAAATGAGCTTGCATGACAAGTACCTGTCTTCGATCAAACAGAACAATGTGTTGTTCAAACTGAAACTAGCGACAATGTGGCCAACATTATGCAGCAAATATCTGCATGCATTCCATTCACCGATGACGAGCTTGATCAATATTTATAGGATGTTGACCCTGAGCTATTCATCAATAATGAAAAATATCTATTAGATATGTTGGATAATGCAGCATACCCGCTCCTAGCGACATCTTGATGGGTGCGAATATTATACAGCAAATATCTGACTGCATTCTATTCACTAATGACGATCTTAATCAATATTTGTAGCATGTTGACCCTGAGCTATTGTGCAATAGTGAACAATTTCTATTAAATCTGTTGGACAGTGACATTGTGCCCGCTCCTAATACCATCTCGATGGATGCGAATATTGTGCAGCAAATATCTGACTGTTTACCATACGAAGTTGTACCTTTTCTACCCAACCTCAGTTCATTGATGCATTAGATGTAAATGAGCCTGCACGACAAATGCCCATCTTTGATCAAACAGAACAACACATTGTTCAAAATGAAACTAGCCACGACGTGGCGAACATTATGCAGCACATATTTGCATGCATTCCATTCACTAATGGCGATCTTAATCAATATTTACAGCATGTTGACACTGTGCTATTGAGCAATAATGAGCAATATCTATAAGATCTTTGGATAATGGCAGCGTACCTGCTCCTAACGACATTGGGGCTGATTGTAAATATTATGCAGCAAATATCTGACTGTTAACTACCCCCTGATGTACCTTCTTCTACCCAACCTCAGTTCATTGATGCATTAGATGTAAATGAGCCTGCACGACAGGTGCCTATCTTCAATCAAACAGAACAGAGAATCACACAAAATGTACCAAACATTATGCATCAAATATCTGCATGCATTCCACTCACTAATAATGATCATAATCAATATTTGTTACATGATGACAATGTTCTATCGATCAATAATGATCAATTCCACTTATATAATGACGTCACATAAGCTCCTATCCAACCTCAAGTAGGTGGTGTTCTGATCGATTATTCAGACTATATAACAACAAAGACTATACGTAAGTTCTGTAGTAAAAAAATATCATATTGATGGTAGTGAATATAGCGTATCATTTAAGAAATATCCTATTGCTGATTCGCCATTAACTTATTCAGAGTTTATATCAGGCATGGTTCAAACACTGCACCATACGTATAGTGCCTATAGCAATGTTCAATCAAATGACCACGTAAGAATTGAGATCATTCAACCGGCATTGAATATGCCTATCATGATGGATTTTATGATGTGGAATAAAATTACAACAGATCAAATTTTGGATTCGAATGAAAAATTAATTCAGTCAAACACTAACTGCAAGCTATCAGATGGCTTTGAGTTTCACGTTTTTCGTGTTGAGGACTACAACTCTGGCGGTCGGCATGATATTCACTGCACTGCTATCGGTCATAAGCATTTAAATCTGCTAAATATACAGTGCGATGATAAAGTCGAGTACAAGTGTATCAAAAAATGTATTATGCCTGTCCGTGCGGAATATCCATTCTGTTTCACAGCCAATTTATATTTAGGCATAAAATTTATCGAGAAAACAAAAGATCAGATCACTAAACACGAATGGCACAATTTGAGACGAAATAAAACATATCAGATGCAAATGGCGTGCGAATATCCTGCAGCATGTTATATTCCTGAACGCGAGATTAATAGTGCTGTCTGGTCGAAATTTCATCAACATTTCGGCAATGAATTTAGTATCCATGTCTACTCTGAGTCAACGCACGAATGTCTAATCGGCAGTGACTCTACTACTACTAATACTCTACCATCAAAATATCTTTTACATTCGGAACACCGTAATCACATTTCATTAATAATGTCCATTGCAGCATTTCTTATGTTTTGCAATTACTGCCCCCCCATTGCGATGTATCATATGGTAATAGTCATGATTACATAGCACTCTGTCGCTGATGTTTCACTGCTAAATCAGATTTTAATGCATGTAATTCTCCAGTCACATCGCATATGATAATATGTAATGATTGTCATTGTAAGTTTTATAACGAGCGATGTATGACAAATCATCGCACAGATGGTACATGCGAAATCATAAAGGCCTGTCTGCTCTGCTTCGTACATGTACTTAAAGGGGATTACCAACTCGTATGCAGAATGACTAAATGTCACGCATGTAAAGAGAAATTTAATGTTAATGAAGAACATATTTGTTTTCATAAAGTAATTGAAGAAACTGTTATGTCATTATCGCATGCGTGTGCCATGAAAATGAGTGATGAGGCTCTAACATACAAATCTTATCAAAAGTACATCATTTATGATACTGAAACATATTTATAACCCGTTAACAATGCCAACACTAATATTGTCGGAGAGCATAAAGTCAATCTTGTGGGAGAGAATGTATGCTGTGACACATGCATTGAGAAACCACTCAAAGCTGAGTGTGCTACGTGCCATTAAGACATGAATAATGGATATGTTTGCTTTAATGGGTTAGACACTATGGATCCGTTTGTTAAATGGTTAATGTGCATACAATCTAAGCGTGGTAATAAATGTATCATTCAAAAATATGTTTTCTCTGACCACCTCATTATCACACAAAATGCGCGTGCATATGATTCGCTTTTAACCATTCAATGCATATGCAAGTGCGTTAACCTTCATCTTAAACCCGCAAACGTCATCATGCATGACTGTTCAATTCTCTAATTTGAAATAGGAACAATTCATTTCATTTATTCCATTAACATTTTTCCTCTTTCATTACGTAAGGTTGCCGATACTTTTAATCTTCCTGTGCGCAAGGGAATATTTCCCCATCAACTGAACTCGCCTCAGTATTGGGGTAAGGTAATACACTTTCCGGAGAGGGAGGTATTCGGTTTACAATATATGAAAGTGAATGAAAAGCTCAAATTTGATTGCTGGTACAATGAGCAGATATCTCACACAGAGATGCACACTACGATGTCGATAAAAATCCCATCGAATATTGTAACGATGATGTAACCATCTAGATTTAAGTCCTTATTTTCTGAATCAATGGATGGACAAAATCCATTTGTATCAGTGATAATTCTAGCAGGTGTGTGTAATGTAGCACATCACACTTTTTGTCTATGCCCTGATAGCATTCAGACTTTACCCGACTACTCGCTAAGAGCAAAACGTGCATATAGCATGATCTCTGTTGAATAGATGGAATGGGTTAGGTTAAGCGAGGGTTACCAAATCTTACACACACTAAACAAGGGTGAGCAACAGGTTTGTGGACATTATGTAGATGGCTTCGCTCCACGCGAAAATATTATTTTTGAGTTTTGCGGGTGTAAATATCATGGTCACGCTCCATGCGAAAATATTATTTTTGATTTTTGTGTGTGTAAATATCACGGTCATGAGTCTGATTGCTGTGGCAATAAATGTGAGCAGACATATACACCATACAGTAATCAGACATATGAAGAAGCATATTCCACTCTTCAATATTGCATTTCATTATTCGAATCACATGGATATACAATGAGAATTATGTGGGAATGCTAGTTTAAGAAACTAATCACTAATACCCCATAGCTCCGCATGACGTGCTATTTGATGGGCGTACATCCGCAATTTGATTATTTCTGGAAGCGGATGAACATACTAAGCTAGAATATTTAGACTGCATTTCCATGTACCCATCAGTGATGAAACAATGTCGTTTTCCAGAAGGTGCATATGAGGTAGTAAGAGGCGACAATTTGAATAAGATGGTGCATGAATTCTTCGGTCTTATTAAAATGCAAGTTTCTCCCGCCTCGTGATTTATAATTTCCAGTATTACCTACTAGAATAAGTAAGCGGCTCATGTTTGTACTTTGCACTGAATGTGCAAGAATCGCTCAATCTACTGCATGTGAACATGCAGAAGAACAATGTTCCTTATGCGGGATGTGGACCACTCCTGAGCTATAGTTAGCTATTCACCATGGTTATATCATTAAAAAGATGTACAAAGTCTGGCATTATCCTGAGTCATCGCAATTTGAACAACATGGCGATAAGGGATGATTTTCTGAATACATTAACCGCTTCCTCAAAATTAAGCAGGAAAGTAGCAGGTATCCAAACTGGGTCTTTAATGAAAGCAATAAAGAGCGCTATATAGAAGAGTACTACACACATGAGGCTATTCAACTTGGCCCAGTCAAAATATCAAATAATCCGTGTCTACGTTTTGTAGCTAAATCTGGATTGAATATTTTGTGGGGCCGTTTTCCGGTACATGATTACGCCAAGAATAAGATGGTATCAATGCAAAATTTAGCTACTAGGGCTTTTGAGGGATAAAAGTAAATCTGTCAGCAGCATTTCATTCCTCAATGATAATCTTTTAATTATGGCGTACTCAGTCAATAAAGAGTATGTCGAGTCCCCATTAAATAGCAACTGTATTCTTGCATCTTTCGTGACAGCTTCTGCGTGAGTAAAACTGTATGAAGTCTTGTCCTTACTCGATCATCACATAGCCTATCATGATCTGGATTCTGTGGTATTTAGTACCAATGTAGGGAGCCGACCATTCGAGATCGAAGGAGGTATCTAGTTTCATGAACGAGTGAAATCCCCTCCGACAATGAGTTAACAAGTTTTTGCACACTCAGGACAAAAACTATATTCTTGAAGTGAAGCATCACGATGATCCATCGATTGTTAAACAGTTATCAAAGGTTAAAGGTTTAATGCTGGGTACTGAACAATCAAAACAAGCAAATTTTGATGTGATGAAAAAATCCATCGAACAAATTATAAACGATGGTGAAATTATGGATAGTAATAGCGTACTACTAAACTACCCATCTAAGATCACACACATGGCTCAATTTAGAATTCTTTCAGTCAATAGATGAAAAACGAATTTTGAAACTGGGCGATTTATCTTCTGTTCCATATGGTTACACTAGCATAGTATAAATAGTAACAATGTACTGCTATCGTTCAAAAGTGTGTATGCTGTCATGGTTAATGTACAACGTCGATGTAATATATGATAAACAACTGTTAACGCCATAATAGTGATGCCTTTAATTAATATATCTGGCTTAACCCTTTAATGGTGAAACCATCCATATCCTCCCTCCTGTGCGGCCTATCAACTATATATCTATGCTGTTGAATATTATGAAACTAACATGAATGCGAGTTTCTAGCTTCCTATGTCATCGTACAGTCAAATTAATTTCAAAATATTCATCAGACTTAAATAACCCTGCGCCACGATTTAGATACCTGTGGCAGTCATTATGGTGTTAAATTGTCAAAATTAGTCTTCTCTCAGCCCGCAAATGGGGATTCCTCTAGCCCACTAAGGAGGGTGGCTATGGACGTTTTCACCATTAAAGGGCTAAGCACGATATATTATTTTCAGGACCAAATTTGGTCACTAAAGAGTTAATAACTGATTTGTGCTGGTTGTGTATGACGTTGTGGATTAGGCACATCACCGATGTAATATATGTTAAACAATTGATAACACCATAATATCATTTCTTTTAATTAATATATTGTCTTAATATTGCAGTATTAGTAAACATATCGTTGTATCACAGTTTGATGCAGGACCAAATTTAGTCACTAACGAGTTAAGTACTGATTTCTACTCGTTCTATATGACATTATGGTTTAGGTGCGTCACTGATGTAATATATGTTAAACAATTGTCAACACCATAATATCGTAGCCATTTATATATTGCCTTTAATTAATATATTGTCTTAATATTGTAGTATTAGTAAACATATCATTGTATCACAGTTTGATGTTGCATACTAGAATCATATCAATGTAATAATATGTTGTGTCATTTGACGATGTCAGTATTAATAAAAAAAAATTAAATGATTTCATTTGTTTACTCGTTGTCAATTATGCCATTGAATGGTGCACCCACCATCACCCCACCTTCATAATAATCTTCACCTAACCATAAATGTTCTTAGAGATAAAAACAGGATGAGTGAAAACATATTTTATATGTAGAAAATGTTTTTTGAAAATTTATATATGAAATGACTGCCTTCATAATAATAGTATCAGGATTATATACTGAAAAAGCACTTGAATAGCATATGTATATTTTTACTGAAAAACGGCATAATTATTTTATGTTGATGGTTTAAAATGGTTTACATACCATTGAGGGAACTATTTTCGAGTATAGGAAAGCTTATTTAAAAAAATTTTCAACTGGAATGACTGGCTAAAACATATACCCAGCGGGCACATGGCATTGTTTCAACATTGAATCCACGTTTAAATCACGTCATGTACATCATGTGCCTGTTGGGATATTTCATGCGCTTAACCGCATCTCGTTACAAATCATTACTTTGAACGAGCCAGACACCTCCCACCCGGGTCAAAATACAGATCCGCATGTATTATCATAGCACGCAGCTAGACACACACCATTCAGGATATTGGAACAGCTGACGCAGAGCGTGTGTTTATGCTTAGCCACTCTCCACAGTAAAATCCAGCTCCTAAATAACTTTTTTCAAAGCCGAGTAAAAATGTGCTGTTACAAATTTGAATATAATTGGATGCCAATGGTATTATGATCTTTGTAAAATAATGACTGGTGAGTGTGCATTATTGATGTAGTAATGGTTCAAAGATTAGCGCATTCATGCACATTTCAGACAGTCATGTCTCATAAAGGCAAACGCGCATCATTACGTCATAGTATCATGCTTCTGATAGGGGTGCCACCAATATATATATATATATATATATATATATATATATATATATATATATATATATATATATATATATATACACCTGTGCAAAAGTTAAGCACCAGCAAAAACAATAGAACGTAGAAACATGATGGTACAACTAGGCTGCCATACTTTTTGTCCCCGCGTTAGCTGACATAATTCCAAGTACGAAATGCACATGCATGCATGACTTCACGCCGCTTGATGTCCGTGCGTGGCGGGAAACAGCACACGTGTTCAGTTATGTAAAAGTCCAGTTTGAGGTGTAGAACATTACATACAGATTTAGGCGACAAGATTAGGAATTTTGTGTTCATGACCGTGGTTTATTTGTACAGAGAGAATTAGCTCTTGATTGTGAACCGCTATGGCAAGACGAAGGTTAAGTGATCGTATGAAATGGCAAATCATAGGCATGCATACCACTGGTATGTCATGCAGAGAGATTGGCAGACAGCTGAACATTAACCATACTGTAATCAGTCGTTTGATTGCAAAACATGGGCAAACTAATGAGGTGAACGACAGGCCTAGATCTGGAAGACCGAAGAAGACTACTGCCCGTGATGATCGAGCCCTAGTACGCATTGTTAGGAGATCTCCATTCACCAACAGCAGAGTGCTCAGCCAGCAATGGGAAACGCGCAATAGAGTGTCAATGTCTACCGTCAAAAGGAGACTGTATGCTGCTGGCATGAAATCTAGGAGACCTGTCAGACGTCCTCTCCTCACTGCACACCACAAAGAGGAGCGTCTGAGGTGGTGCAACGAAAGAAGACACTGGAACATGAGATCCTGGAGACGGGTACACTGGTCCGATGAAAGTCGGTTCCTGCTTCATGCCACAGATGGTCGAACTCGTGTATGGAGGTCCAGACGCACGGCGTACGACCAACGTAACATCATGGAAGAAGTTCCATTTGGTGGAGGTTCCATTATGATATGGGGGTGATTGTAAGCTGGATCTGTTGACTGTACCTGGAACACTAAATGGACAAAGATATCAAGATTCCATACTGGATAGAGTTGTGGTCCCTCATTTTGTAAATCATGCACCTGGAACCCACCCTATATTCATGGATGACAACGCCCGACCACATCGTGCTAGAGCTGTGCATGAATACCTCTGCCAGAATGCCATCGAAACCCTACCATGGCCAGCAAGGAGCCCTGACATGAACCCTATTGAGCATATCTGGGACATTCTGGGAAACATGGTGAGAAGGAGGGATCCTCCTGTGCAGAACCTACAGGAATTAACAGACGCACTCCATCTTGAATGGCAACGAATACCACAATGGCGTATCAGTCGGTTGGTGACCAGCATGAGACGTCGTGTCCAGGCCGTCATCCAGGCACAAGGTGGATATACCCGTTATTAATAATGACAGTCTCAAACTCGTGCACAGATGTTAAACTTCGTTTTCAGACACCATTAATGACAATCTAGCCACGTGTGTCAACTGTAGGGCAATAGTTGTCAGTTGTGTCAACGTAACCATATGCAGGCCTCGTTTTCAAGTTCAAACAAAAACATACAGTGTTTCCCCACCATCATAATCAGCATTCCTCTAGTTGCATTATTACCTCTTGCACTAAGTTGGATGGGTACATAAATGTTTATGCTATTGCTTTCTTCATAGCACATGAATATACCCTCGCATGTGCGTAAAAATAGGGTGGTGCTTAACTTTTGCACAGCTGTATATATATATATATATATATATATATATATATATATATATATATATATATATATATATATATATATATATATATATATATATATATTATGTTACATATGCGAGTGATGACCGTCAACGCTTGACTGTAATATGACATTACGTCACCCATTCACCATAATTGTCTATGTCCGACGCAGTGTGGTACGACTGAAATGTTAAAAGCATTAAGAAGAGATCCAATGGCAATTACTCCCCCTCCACAGAGGACCGTGTACTGCTATGATGTGTGGCAAGATGGATATACTGATTTAGCACAAGAAGCAGAATTTAAAGAGGGGGTAAATGTTGAATTAGACAGAAGTTGTAGGACATTGGTAATACTGGACGAGTTGCTTAATAAATGTGATGAAAATGTGTTATACTTATTTACAAAACGTTCTCATCACGAGAACCGTAGTGTTATCTTTGTAGCACAAAATCTTTTTCACAAGTCATGTAATCAGCGCAACTTCTCAGTTCACTGGCACTACACGGTATTGTTTAAGAATCCACATGACGCATCCTCTATACGCTCTTTATCCAATCAGTTGTATCCTTGTAATCCAAAGTATTTGATAGAAGAACATATGGATGCTACACGGACACCTCACTCATATCTACTTTTGGATTTGAAACAGTCAACACTGGACAATATTAGACTCAGTTCAGCTGTTCATCCAAAGGACGTCTGTCTGTTATGTGTACATACCAAAGAACTGAAAAATGGCACCACATAATATAGGTAAGCATTTACCTATGCTTCAATATCTGGCCAAAGTAAAACCAAAGATCAGAAATGATGTACTCAAACACTGTTCAAATGAATTGATAGATGTGCTATGCAAGTCATGCCTTAATGTATTATGCGGAAATTCCCGGCTTACTAAATCACGAAACAAGTGACTGAGTAAATATATATGTCATATGCGTGTGCTTTGAGTACCATTTATGCGTAAAAGATGTCTGTTACAGACAGGTGGATTTTTGGGAGCCATATTACTCGCAGTGATTGGCACACTAGCACCATTAATTGGTAAGCTGTTCACGTGAGCAGATGGAACATGTACGTAAGATGGCTTTGGTACCACACGAATTGATAGGCAATTTAAATGAACAGTGTAAAATATCTCTGCTGCAGACAGACCCAGCGATACGCAAGGCTATTAGTCTCGACAACGAGATATCCAATATATTAGCTCGACAGGATATGTCTGATCATGAAAAGTCAACATCGTATTTGCAAGTATTGGATACATATAGGTGCTACTATCAGCAATCAATAGGGCAGCAATATTATGTGCCACCTCTTCAACCCTTACCTACATCAGATGCACTGCTACACAAATACTTGATCATACAATGAGGGGAATACCAAAGACATATAAGACAAATGTCAGCAGAATAATATATATTTTGCGCTCAGTTCCAGAACGTTTTAATGTTAATGATCTAGGCGAAGTAATGACAGAGGCTATGTTTTACCCAAAAGGTAGCATACTGCTTACAAATGTTGTTGCCCATGGGCACAAACCTCGACATAGCGGTATGCTTGATGTCGCAGAGGACAAGTTTCTTAATCTTAAAACTTAAACATACCATGCAGATTTGTCGGCCATGAGAAAACATTGCAGCAGATATATAATGTCAATGATAACGATGATAGCGTCAGTGAGTACACACCTTCTGTCGCAAGAAAAAGGATGCATACAAAAAGTACAGGTACACCGTCTGTTAGTGAGTACATGTCTTCTCTAGTGGGTAACAAGAAGAAAAAGAGCGGAGCAAAGAGATATACTGCACTGGTGTGGGTGAATTTAGTGAGGTAATGAATGATGCTAAATTGGCGAAAGTATATTATGATCCGAAGCATTCTGCCACCATTGGTGGAAGGAAAAAGCTATACAATGCATTTAAAGGTAAAACATGGCGTGTCTATATTGAAGAATGGTTAAACCGTCAGGATGTATACACCCTTCACAGACCATGGAGAACACAGTTTACCAGATGTAAGATAATAGTAATGGCTGTCGACGAGTTATGGCAGGCAGATCTGTGCCCGATGGGAATGCTAGCAAAGGAAAACGATGCTGTGTAATACCTACTCTGCATTGTTGATGCACTCTCGAAGTATGTGTGGTGGAAAATCTGTATAGCATCTGCATCAGTCAAGAAAGGATTAGAAGCTATTCTGTTGTGCTGACTGACGGCCACACGCTATTCAAACCGTCACAGGTGGTGAGTTCGTCAATGAAGTAGTCAAGAAATATTTGACTAAGAATGGAATACATTTCTATACCTCACAGAATGAGCTGCACGCTGCTATGGTGGAACATGTTCAGCAGCCGATAAAGGGCCGAATATATAGATATATGACGCATAAGAATACGAAAATGTATATTGATGTATTACCTAGTTTAGTCGCATTGTACAAAAAATCTTTACACACCAGCACACACATGCCACCGATACATGTTGATCATAGTACTGAGTTGATCGCATGGAGAAATATATATGTAGGGAAGAACAAGAAGAAGAACCCTAAACTAAAGAAAAATACACCAAAATCTGGTGATCATGTGAGAACCTCGCAAGCAAGAATGCCATTTGAGAAGGTGTATCATGGGTAGTGGTGCCGTGAATTGTTTAAGGTGAATGATGTTCTTTCTGACAAATATCCGATCTTATGTAAATTGGAAGATTATCCGGGTGATCCAATTATTGGAACTTTTTATCGTGATGAGATTCGGAAAATTGGTGGCGTGAAAGAAGACAGAGAATACGCAGTGGAACAGATAATTAAGATTAGGAAGGGAGCGAAGGGAGTACGTGAATATTACGTCAAGTGGTTCGCCTATCCCTCCAAGTTTAACTTGTGGGTTACTGAGCTCAACACTATACAACATTAATACTGGATGGGTATATAAAGAGACGTTCAGATCAGGGAATGTGGTGCGTAATGGGTTCACGTGTACCAAAGTAGGAGATAGTATACCTAGCGCAAGTCATAATCATTTATGTCATGATCATAATGTGTATCGTAAATCTGAGTATACAGAGTAGTCAGCCAGGTATCTGGATATCGCTCTTGAGTGGTTGCTTAGGGTATATATTACCCAGTCCATGCACTAAGACATTAAAGATACCGAAACTGTCTTTGGAGAATGAACGAGGGCCAGTTTTACGTGACTCTTCCGAGCAATAGTAGTATGCAGTACTATCCTAACAATAAGATATCCAAGTTTAGAACGCAGCTACAGACGCCATTGTCATTAGATGGAGAGTGGGAAGTGGGGATCTCAAGCGTACTATATCCAAGAAGCTGGCTTACTATTACTAGAGAAAGTTATGTACAAATATATGCATGGAGTAAGACAAAGAAGAAGAAGGTTGAGGATAATACCAAATCTGGTATTGCAGTGATGTTGGTAAACCAACACCTGTTGATCTGGACAAACTCAAAAGAGGGCCGCAGAATGATCAACCTAGCGCTCAGGCAAAAAAACGTATTCGTCGTAGTTTTCTCGAACTTAGTGAATCACATATTGTAAAAGTACCAAAGGGATACTATGCGGTGAAGAATATGGTAGACTATATAAATGGACAGATAGAAAATAATCGGAAATTTAGGAATAAAAAAATCTTTCTCAATTTTTATTGACATCGCATGAATCTTGTATCTTCTACAATTAGATGTAATTCTGGTATTAAATTTGGCCCAGAAGTATCTAATTTCATTGGCTATGACGAAAAAATACATACAGGACCAGTAGAAGTATTAATATCATTTCGAAAGAGTCACCAGGGTGGACCAACGACAGCATATATATACTGCGATGTTGTCTCTCACAGCGTAGTAGGTGACATGTCAGCACCACTGCTCAGAGTCATTCCACTATCTAGTACTGATGGTGGGAAAGATATTTGCCAGTGAGTGGATGTTTCCCAATAACTCAGTATCACTCTGTGTCAAAGAACTACATTGTTACAATAGGAATACTTATAACTGATAGGTCAGGCTCAAATATACCATTCAAGGATAGAGCATCACCAAGTGCACTCTGTCTACATTTCAGATGACGACGACGATGAGAAGATTGAGTAATGCTAGTGCATTGGGGAGGTATTATGCCAGTCAGGTGGGTTATGGACATATGCCAGTATTTGTAGGTGCACAATACCAGGTGTGCCATGCATTAGGTAATATTCTAGGTGGACTACTATGCTCAGCAACACCATTCGCAAAAACTGCGCCAAGACAGTAGGTAAACATGCTCTTAGTGTGGGAGTTGGACTAGCACAGGATGAAATGGCGGGAAAGAATGTTAAATCCTCATTGAACTCAAGAGCGCATGATGTAGCCAGGGTTCTGATACCAGAGACTGTAACAGCAGTACGTGGAAGATTAACCAAACCTAAACCAAAACATAAAAAGAGGAGTAATGTACGTAATGCTCAGTCAGTGCATGTGACACCGAAGAGGAAGGGATGCAATAAAAGTCAGCACAAATACACAGATATCTTCGATTGACTAAAACCTGGAACTTAGTCATGCATGTGAGTGTTCAAAGAGCGAGTTGGACATCTTTCAGACACGTCCCATAGTAACGACGTTGGGGTCAACAAAATGGGAACGGTTCCAACGTGTATTGAGATTATCAGATTCTTGTCCGATCGAGTTTTACATCAGCAGATCTTCAGATATATGTTTAGATCTTACCCAGTCTTACATCTCGATTAAATTTAAGTTAATAAAGCTAGATGCAACTCGTACTGAGACACGGCTCCCAGTTGATGAAAAGATGGGTCCTGTGAACAATCTCCTTCATACGATGTTCTCACAAGTGGATGTTTTTTTAAACGGAAAATGTGTCAGTGACTCGAACGAAAATTATGCTTACCGTGCTTATTTTGAAATATTGCTTTATTATGAGAGCGATGCCCCATCCTCGCATCTCCAACTTGCCGGATGGTGAATGGATGATGCTGGTGAATTTGATAATGTTGCTGACATTAACTTAGGATTTTAAGCACGTAGAAAAATGATGGCTGAAAGTAAGACAGTGCAATTAATTGGTTGCATACACACTGATATGTTTCTGCAGGATCGATTTCTAATTGGATCTGTTGATTTGAGAGTATGCCTGCAGCGGAGTAAAGATGCATTCGCCATTATGTCTACAGACGATCTCGAACCTAAACTGAAGTTATTGTCGGCTAACTTAGTTGTACGTAAAGTTATACCATCCTCTGATCTGTTAGCATCGCATGCGATTACTCTGAGAAAGACGAGTGCTAAATACACTGTTTGTCATGTTGTATGTAAAACCTTTACGATACTGAGTCAAGTTATGAGCGTGGATAGAAATAATATATTTATCAGACAGCTTCCTACAATAGTATTATTTGGTTTTGTGCCTAATGCCACTTATAATGGTGTTGTTACTAAAACCCATCCAGGTTTTATAATAATAAAACTACTTATGCTACATGCTATATTAATGGGGAAGAGGTGACAACATCGCCAATATGCCCATCATTTAGTGACGACATTTACTCTGCTGCATACTTTTCACTGTTCAGTGGTACTT
Organism: Chaetoderma sp. LZ-2023a; assembly: GCA_034401795.1. Classification (NCBI taxonomy): domain Eukaryota; kingdom Metazoa; phylum Mollusca; class Caudofoveata; order Chaetodermatida; family Chaetodermatidae; genus Chaetoderma; species Chaetoderma sp. LZ-2023a. The sequence goes on along the minus strand of CM067363.1, from coordinate 46,642,911 downwards.
GAGCACTGTTTAAAGACCATGGGTACCCGATTGATATGGCATGACACTATTGGCATGGAATTTTACTCCTGATTTAGCTGATTTGGAGCACCAATACCCTATACGTACTGGATCGTTAAGAGTCATCTTCCATTTTAGTGAAACACTACCTGATACAACAAACGTGATTTGCTATGCTGAATTTGATAATACAATAGAAATCAGATCCGACTTTAATATATTAACAGATTATTAAAAATGCTGAATACATTTGAAATAGAGCATCTATTATTCGGTGACGACAAAATGCATGAACACGTCCTCAGAGTTTTTCCAATTGACAATGTACCTGTTCATATTAAATATCATCCATCTTCATTAGTGATAAACACGCATCCCGGTAATAAAGGCAGCCAGTACTGGGTTGCGGTTTATTACACATCGAGTGGAAAAGCAGAATACTTTGATCCTTATGGAAGACACCCTTCAAACAGCAGAATGATATCAATGGGCGTCATGTGTGTACTTATTCCTATAACACTGAAAGTGTTCAACTGGCACTGACAACGACATGTGGATATTATTGTGTATATTTCCTATATTATCATTCTAGAAGTGTACACATGAAGCATATACTATGGACGCTAAGAAACCGTGATTGAAACGATATGAAAGTGAAATGTTTAACTCTAAGACTGAGAGAAAAGATGCGAAAAAATAATGGATAATTAATAATAATAATTATTGTTTCTCATGTATTTAGAGAATAATTGATGCCATTAAATGTTGTCGCTGATTTAGTTTATTATTGTATCTTCTTATTTGCTTCGATGTGTCAATAAAATTTAAAAAAATAAAAAATTGTATTATTTCATCCCTCTATGCTGTTGCCCCAATATCGGAGTGCAATATGCACACGTACTAATGGAATGATATCATGTTTATACACATGCACACATGGCACACAATGCATGCACACACCATGGGGCACAAACAGGGGCGCACGGGTATGCACCATGAGGCATACACAGGGGCATACACAGGCACAGGGGCATGTACGCATGCACAAGGGTACATACCAGGCCACACATGCACATGGGGGCATGTGCATGCATGCACATGCACAGGGGCACAATGTATAACTAGCAATATTGCATATGGGCCCACACATGCTGTCACACATACATACACACGCACGCCCCCCCCCCCCCCCCCCCTGCACAGACACGCGCACACTCGCACACATGCACACACATGCGCACACATGCGCACACACACACATGGACGCATGCACGCACAGACACACGGACGCACGCACGCATGTATGCATGCACGCACGCACGCACGCACGCACGCACGCACGCACGCACGCACGCACGCACGCACGCACGCACGCACTCACGCACGCACGCACACACGCACGCACACAGATAGACACACGCAATGATACCACCTAACTTTAAAGACATATATCTCCTTAAATGCACTAGATACCTGATTATTATATTTATAAAATTATACATACAACGTTGCTAGGTTTGCTTATATATTGGATGTGTAACGCTGTACTTAAACTCTGACATCGAGTTGAAAATCATGTGCGGCATACATACACGCATGTATACCTCATATGTACAGACAGGGTGCGCACACGGTGCATACACGCATGTACATTATCCTATATGCCATTTTTTCACACATCACGCTCTCACACATTCCGACCACAATGTCTTGACAAATGGATAGCCGTCATTCCCATGATACATTTTCAAAAATAGTCTTCTATAGGTCTGCAAATATGAACATGAAGAAATTCGATAGGGGTGGGTGGGTGGGTGTAGGTGGTGAGTGGGATTAATGCATGGTGTTGGGTGTAGGTGGTTAGTGGTGGTGGTGCTGCTTAGTGGATGGCGGTGTATGTCGTTACTGGTGTTAGTGGTGGTAGTGGTTCTGCTGGTGGTGCTAGTGGTGGTTGTGGTGAAGGGTGTGAGTGGTGGTGTTGATGCTGGTGGTGGTAATGGTAAAATGGTAATGGTGGTGGTGGTGGTAGTGGTGTTGTGGTGGTAGTGCTTAGTGGTTGGTGGTGTATGTCGGTACTAGTGTAGTGGTGGCAGTGGTTCTGGTGGTGGTGCTCGTGGCAGTGGTGGTGAAGGTGGTGGTGTTGATCATGGTGGTGGTGATGGTGGTGTGTGTTGGTGGTGATGCTGGTTGTGGTTGGTGTAGGTGGTTGGTGATTGGGTGTTTGCTGGCGCAATGTGTAGACAAATGAATAGCCAGCAGAGCCAGTCATTCAAATGATCATTTTTTTTAATAGTCTTCTCTTGGTCTGCAAATGGACGTTTTCTATGAGAAAATTGAAATTCTTTTGAAGAAATTCGTGGGTTAACGGGTTAAAGGGTTAAGAAAATCTATAGCGCCCATGTAATAGTGTAACATGAGGAGGTCGCTTAGGGCAGGTTTTACTGAATTATATAGTAAAAAAACATGGTTATAACGTATCACTGCTGTGTAGCCCAAAAGGATATATTTACATTTGACTTGTAGTAAACGACCATCTATGATTATGTTACTATACCTGTAATGTGGCTCTTAATTGTTGAAATGTAATGGCATGAATGATAAGACGTACAGTCTCCAACCATGTCACCACAATGACTACTGTTAATGTATAACTGCTGTGAGTTAATATTTAGTGGTAAACAACAATAGCCAGTGAGCGGCTTCATGCGTTATTATCGATTAAAAAACAACTTTACTCCCATTGAGCACATTGTAATATATTGCTAAATATCAATCTCATGTCAATTGTTCACCAAGTGCGCTTAAATAATCAAGTGCTAACACAGGTTCATAAGTGTCGGTCGGGTACTATTGTTCATAAGTGGGTGCTGGACGCTATTGCTCTAGAATGACTGGCTGTACGCTATTGTTCATGCAGGTGGACGATGCACTTTAATGCAGTATAATTAATCTATTTTATAGTATGGAATATGAAAGCTGTATTTTATGAAAAAAACATTCAACAGCGATCAGAAAAAGGTAATAAAACTAGGAAAAAATTACTGTGTCTGGGTACATACACATGTAGCCACCTGTTTAAAATTGCACAACATTTTTCGAAAATTTAATAATTAAATGACTACCACTTTAAAGAATCTCCTTAAATACGATAGATACATGATTATTATCTATATAATATTATACAACATCGATAAGTTTACCTATTACCCATGTAACGCCCTGATTTAAAAAAAATTAAATGACAGGGAACACATTTTGATCATATTTTTGAAAATTTAATAATTAAATGACTGCCACTTTAAAGAATCTCCTTAAATACGCTAGATACATGATTATTATCTATATAATATTTTACAAAGTCGATAAGTTTACCTAATACCCATGTAACACTCTGATTTTTTAAAACATTAAATGACTGGGAACATGATCATGCAGGTGGCCGCTGGACGCTATTGTTCTAAATGCACATCTGTGCGCTATCGATCATAAGTGACTGCTGTGCGCTATTGTTCATGCAGGTACCTTCATGCGCATAAACGCTTCAAAAAGCACTGTTCTACGACATAGGAAGCCAACCGCTTAGGTTCAAAATATTATTTACTACAACCACGAGGGGGCGCCACCTAATTAATACATTAAACGCTACAAAGGGACGTCATTATTCGTCAACGATGACGATGGTGGACACTATTTCCATAACAATTTTGAACATTTAATAATTAAATGAATGCCATCTGATTTTTTTGAAAATTAAATGACTTGTAATTTCATAATATCTTTTTAACCACGAATGGGGGGGGGGGCGGCGTCGCCCACCTAATTAATACATTACGCACATGTCACATATTTAAAACACATTAATCTATGCATTAACAGACAATAGCGTCTAGCCGGGCATTTAGAGCAATAGCGTCCACCCGCTCATTTAGAACAATACCGTTCAGCTGCTCATTTAGAATGATAGACTCCGCCCACTCATTCAAAGCAACCAATCAGAAAGCAGTATTTAAATAGGTCAAGGCGTCTGGCGACCCTCTGTACTACTTATATTATCTAATAAGATTTCTATGGTTCAGAATAGTATTAACTAACATGCTTCTGTTTTTTTGGTTTGTTTTGGAAGCATGTTAGTCTAACTTAGTTACTGTACGTAGCAATGCAGATTAACCGTATGCGTAACTTTGGTCAAACAGCCAACTACCCACATTTCTGGCGACAAAGTGTACGAGGAGATTCACAATTACAGTATAGCTAGCCACACACACACACACACACACACACACACACACACACACACACACACACACACACACACACACACACACACACACACACACACACACACACACACACACACACACACACACACACACACACACACACTCCACCCCCATGTTCGCTAAGAGGAATTTGGAGCAGGAACCATCCAAAAATGTGATGTATTTATGGAAAAATGTCTAAAACGTGTGTTTGAGGTGTAATAATGATGATATTCTGGTTATTCACACGATGTCATGGACAACAGCAGTTCGACATGCTATACATTTCCTAACTTTTTGTCAGCGCTTTTAACTTGCAGGTGTGATTTCTTGAAATAATGTTGTTGAAAGCAGTCGTATATTGACACTGGTCTAACTGATGCACTAGACTGTCTACGATTATTATTATTATTAGCGCCGCGCTTCCTGTTAGCCATTTGACTTTCTTACCCTTTCTTCAGGTGTTTTGGTGTTGTCTGACAGAGGTCTATGAGCAAATAGCTATAAGCGCTGTTAGTGGCATCAATATATGAATTCTGTAATGTTGAGCTACACGTACGTCTAGGATACATTTGGCGTGCCAATGTCGTTATACTCGAAGCGTCTGGAGGATTTTTAAATAGGATCATGTGTCGACAGTTTAATATTTCTGTGATGTTTATTTTTTTAGAAGATATTCTGAATCAAATGAATTATCATTGAATTCTCGTGATGTCCTCGTCTCTTAATCAAGGCTTTAACCCTACTATCTGCGTGCTCCATCGATGATAATTAGATTAACGATGCTGGAATCTATTTCTAAATCTTGAACTCCTGAATATAATTCTGCATCGGTCCCCGTATTTTTCATAATCCGGTTGATAAGTGCTATGGCATAATATGATTCGTGCAGGTGGTTTTTTAAATAATTGCTGCCTGAATCTTATTATTTCACTTAACAGGGTCGATTTTCCCACTTGGGAGTGTCTGCTAAGTAAGATATTAGCCGGATTTTTAAATTGAGCATACAGTTTTTTTTACTTATTACCAACATAGGAGAATACAGGCAGTATACCGAGCTATACTGGATTACTATATAATCTGGCTATAATGTTACAGAAATCATGGAGGTATATGCTCGCATGTGTATAACTTAGATCGTCGAGGTGTATGCTGGGGATAAGCTTAGAATTGCTGAGACAATCTGCTGAACGAGTAAGTTTATTCTAGATTCACGTGTGAATTTAGGGCCAATATTAGTTATATTGAAAATGTGTCAGATGCTATTAGAACCGTATAAAATCAACATATGCCCTCGGGCAAGCACATCGATCATTTGCCATTCAAATTTTGATTAATTGGCCGAGGTGCGGTAGCGGACTAATCCTGTAGGTGTGCAACTCAATATTAAGTCGAGTAGAACTTATTAAAAACACATCATGTACATGTGAACCCATTAACGGTCAATAACAGAGCCATGTACCCGATGTGTGTGGCTAAAATACAACCGGTGTAGAGTCATTAACAGCTTAAAATATAAAGAAATGTGTTAAAGTTAGCTAAGCAATGTACGTCATTTGTTTTAAAAACACATCTATAAGCATCGTATATGGATCTTGTGATTTAACATAAGGTCGGTAACGTATTCTAATTGTGATGTCTATAGAGTTTATAAGAACGTGTTTATACGCATTCGATTAGTTCCCGGTATCGATTTGCTTTAACGTACTTTCTTACCATTTCTTATTCTCTGACAGACGTCTATGAGCAAATGGCTGTAAGCCCTGTTAGTGGCATCAATATATGAATTCTGTAATGTTGAGCTATGTCTAGGATACATTTGACGTGCCAATGTCGTTATACGCTCGCTATTTTTCGTAGCTGGGATTTTTAGTGGTGGAATATTTAGTTCTTGATGGAGCGGGAGAAGGAGGTTGAGGAGGAAGGTGAGAGAGCGCATGTGGGAGAGGGGGAAGAATGGAGAGAGGCTAAACATTTGGAGTGGTGGGAGATAGAGAGAAGAAAAAAAGGTTTATTGATATGACCATAGTAGTAGTAGTAGTTGTTGTTGTTGTTGTTGTTGTTGTTGTTGTTGTTGTTGTTGTTGTTGTTGTTGTTGTTGTTGTTGTTGTTGTCGTCGCCGCTTTTGTCGTCGTCGTCGTCGTCATCGTCATCGTCATCGTCATCGTTCATTCTAATGTATTTATTTATTTATTTGTTTATTTAATGTTTGTAGACCTATTGCTATGACCATAGTAAATTGTTGTTGCAATTGGTGTTCTCGCCGCTGCTTTTGTCGTCGTCTTCGTCATCGTTCTAACCCTAGGACCCTAACACATATCTTTTACCCATGTGAATTTATCACGTGTGTTTGCATGACAGACCTCTCCACGTCGTGGCCTAATCTAGTTCGCGTGAGAACCTCTATAACATAGACAGAAGTAAGATGGTACTCCATTACTTTTCTTTTAGGCTATTGATGTCCAGACTGAAGGCACACACTGAAATATTCCAACTATATGGTAAACATTATGCCAATTCTGTAACATGAAAAGCTAACTCCAAGTGCTCATGAATTCTCCTAATCGAATGTTCCAAAATGTATTCCAGAGTTGATACATTCCATGATAATTACTCACCACAGCCAACGCCAACATCCTCACCATGGCGGCAGTTATTCTCTCCAATTGGTCGGTGTGAACACTCGTTTAGTGAGGACTCGTTGCCTAAGCACCGGACATCATCGAGCAGAATAAGGGTCTCGTTATCAGCAATGGGAAATGTTCCTGCACGTATAGCGAAACCAGAGTTCCCTCTAATAACAAAATATAGTTTTAGTGGTAGAAGACAGACCGGGCATACGTGGAATACATTTTCCGACAATGAATAATGGACCTTTCCAGAGTAATGACATCATATGACGTCATAATCAGTTAAGCGGAGTGGAGGATGACGTCATAATCATGATGTCACAAATGATTCAATATGACTTTTAACTCTCAATACTCCGACACGTTGTAAGAATGGTATGTCGCTACTATTTAATAAACATGCTGTTGAATATTTTGAAACTAATTTGACTGGACGTTGTTGTTGCCATAGGCAGCAAGAGCACCAGTCAAATTCGTTTCAAAATATTCAGCAGCTTACCTGTATAGTTTTCTGGAAATTGATAATCAGGAAGTTCATAGATCGATCGATCCCAACACGAGCGAGGTATGGGTGGAGCTTAGCTAGAAATGGGCGGGCCATAGCTAACACTGGAAAGGTATATTAATTCTAAAAGAAAATATCCACGAAACTTAGACCGAGTTGAATTATAGGTTGTACCAATGTGGTGCAGGTTATATTAGACAAGTGGGTGGAGCAAGTCTCCACCGGCACGTTACTGAAACAAGATAATTCCGGATGAAGTCGATTTCCATTATTACTAATAATTATATAGTAATAATGGAAATCGACGTCATCCAAAACCAATGTTAGCTGCAGAACAGGTGGGTTAAAGTAGTACATGTTTTACACAAAGGACTGGTTATTAACCCTGTGCTTCTCGATGATCGACTTTATCTCAAAGTGACAGACTCAGACATAAAACGTTATTAACCCTGTGATTCTCTATGATGGACTTTATCTCAAAGTGACAGACACAGACATAAAACGTTATTAACCCAGTGGTTCTCGATGATGGACTTTATCTCAAAGTGACAGAATCAGAGATTGAAGTTATTAACCTTGTGCTTCTCGATGATGGACTTTATCTCAAAGTGACAGACTCAGACATAAAACGTTATTAACCCTGTGCTTCTCGATGATGGACCTTATCTCGAAGTGACAGAATCAGAGATTGAAGTTATTAACCCTGTGCTTCTCGATGATGGACCTTATCTCGAAGTGACAGAATCAGAGATTGAAGTTATTAACCCTGTGCTTCTCGATGATGGACCTTATCTCGAAGTGACAGAATCAGAGATTGAAGTTATTAACCCTGTGCTTCTCGATGATGGACCTTATCTCGAAGTGACAGAATCAGAGATTGAAGTTATTAACCCTGTGCTTCTCGATGATGGACTTTATCTCAAAGTGACAAAATCAGAGAGTAAAGCTAACCTGCTCTTTTAACGCTCTTAGTACGACTGATGAGGATTCTGCCCAATGTGAAAATGTGTTTTAGCTGAACGAACCGATTTCACATAGGAATGCTGGTTGTGTGGCACCTCGATTAGATAGGATATATTGAAATCAATTGTTTAAATGCAGTCTAGATTAGGTAATCACTTTCCAATATCATATTCTGATCATGATATGGTGTATATTAGTTTAGATTGTTTTTCAATTAAATAATTCCCTTTTAGAAGACATTAATTATTATCAGCGCATTCAACAATTTTGAGCATATTCGGTTCGGAAAAGAGCCGAATATGACAATCTGATGAAGTGGTAGGAACAGTGCAAAGCTGGTTTGGCTCATATTTCTCAACAGTTTGCAAATAAAAGGCCCGTGGTAGGCACAAACGTAAAAATGCCTTGTAGAAATTTTTTAACTGAATTTCTAATAAGGTTATATGGTGTTGAAGCAAGTTGCAATGACATCCTATTAGAGATAAAGAATAAAAGCACTGAATCAAATCACTATGCTTTTGAAGGCGTGAATATTCGATGACGATGATATGTGAGAAGCCTACTAATTCTTTTCTGTAATTTGGGGAAAAAAGAAGTTTTCCGAATCTCAAAATCTTAAGATGGTGATGGGGCCAACCCAAATAAAGATGTTCATTTATTTTACGATGGGTTGTATACATCCGAAGGTAGTGACGAAACAGCAATAACATATCTTTTAGGCAATATAAATAAACGAGTGCCTTTTGGGCCTACTACTTCATAGTGAATAGTTATACCTTTGTTGAATTTCATGTTGCTATCAGGTTTTCATCAGGCTTATTTTTTAGCTATACCATCTCATTGGTATGCAATTATACAATATTTATCTTTTACTGATTGGATTTGTTATTTACTTTTTGCTATTGATATAATTTTAATCGGGCTTACTATTTCATCGGATTTCTTTTGTGGTGCACATCATTCTTAACGGAGTTCCTCCGTGAAGTTTGTCTGACTACGTTAGCATCGGATTTTCAAAATAATGATAGTAGCAGTAGTTTTTAATATTGGCAAGCAATGTTTCTAGTAACCATGACGACGTACTGGCCCTGGGATATAGAACAGTCATCATCTGGAATGTAATTTTACGTTTCTCAATTTTCGACCTGCATGGGGTTCGAACCCAGGCAATTATGCGGTACCTTCCGCCTAGCGTTTGGGATGTGAGTAGTGCTCTACCACTATCCACCATCCGGCTGAAAAATCATCTTTGCTCTCACATGTATGCAGTTTTATTATTGCCAAGCATTAGTTCTATGAGCCCTGTCATTGACGCCGTACTGGCACCCGCCTATAGCGCAGTCATCATCGGGAATGTAATGTTTCTCTTTTTAAATCTTCGACATAAGCCGTATTCGAAACCAGTTAGTAGTAGTAGTAGTAGTAGTAGTAGTAGTAGTAGTAGTAGTAGTAGTAGTAGTAGTAGTAGTGGTAGTAGTAGTAGTAGTAGTAGTAGTAGTAGTAGTAGTAGTAGTAGTAGTAGTAGTAGTAGTAGTAGTAGTATTAGTAGTAGTAGTAGTAGTAGTAGTAGTAGTAGTAGTAGTAGTAGTAGTAGTAGTAGTAGTAGTAGTAGTAGTAGTAGTAGTAGTAGTATTAGCAGCAATATTAGCAGCAGTATTAGCAGCAGCAGCAGCAGCAGCAGCCGCAGCAGCAGCTGCCATGTTAGTGGTCGTTGCAGTGTCGGTGGTGATGGTGTTTGGCAATGATGGCAGCGTTTGCGATTGAGGTCGAGGTTGAGGTGGCAGTGGCGGTGGCCGTGGTGGCGGTGGCGATGGCGCTTGCTGTTGAATTCGCGGTTGAGGTGGCTGTGGTGCTGGCGGTGGCAGTAGCGGTTGAGCTGCTGGTGCCATATTACTTACGAGAAACCTAAGGAGTGGCATGCTGCATTAGCAGCAGCATGCCTAAAGCCGTCATCGCACACGGTTCCCCAGACACCCTGTGACCTGACCTCTAATCGTCCTATCCGAGCATTTGGACCATTCACGAGACGAACCGCTTCTATCCCTCCAAATACTAGAAGCAACAAATAGATACCACAGGTTTGCAATATAATATTGCCTATTTGAGACATGTACCGACATGATAACAGTCTGGTTTATTCATCCATAGCTCTAGCTGGATATTGTAACGTGTTCATCATGTACCTAGCCTGGTAATAAGTATACAAATATGATACTAGGAAAGTACGCTATACAGATTACTTCCATGAAACAACGTAGGTTTTATTCATTGTGTTATTTGTGGTATGCTTGTAGTCCTTTCGTTGGCGCAATATCGACCTTGCTTTGGATGATTTGTAGAAAAGGAATTACGTTGAGTCAACGCTGTATTTTCATTGGCGGGTTGGTAGTAAGTTAGTTACGTTGGCGCAACGTTGTATCTAAGTGGGAAAACTGTGATACGTTTGGACAACAAAACCCCAACGAGGAAAATTATGTTGGGCCAACAAATACACATATGCTGGCCTAATATTGGTCCAGCGTAGAATGGTGTGCTGGGTAAGTAAGAAAACCTTCCAAGATTAGTGTTGTGCAAGAAACATGCCTAGCAGTCATGACATGGTTGCCTTAAAGCTGATCTGTCATGATAAATGATGCGATGTTTAACACCTAACAGGAAAATAGTGCTATCATAAAAATTTCCGGTTTCAGTACCTCTATTCTTGGTGAATGGACCTTTCCAGTTTTTACGTAAATCGTATAACGTGAAAATCAACTACGTGACGTGTAGGATGACGTCATAATCAATGCCGTCATGAATGCGTAGATAAGTTCGTCACGAGTGCTTATTTGATAATGGAGCGTTGTTGAATGAATTATATGCCTTTAACATTTAATAGGCATGCTGTTGAATATTTTGAACGTAGTTTGACTGGGCGATGTTGCTGCCATAGATAGAAGCAACAACACCCAGTCAAATTAGTTTCAAAATATTCAACAGCTTACTTGAATAGTTTTCTGGAAATTGAGATTTAGGCAGTTCATGGATCGATCGATCCCAACACGGGCAAAGTGTAGGTGGAGATTAGCTAGAAATGTGCGGGGCATATCTAAAACCGGATTCGTCCATTGAAAGTGCATGTATTGTTGCTTTAAACAAGACTAACATTCCTCGTTCATTATAAAATGAGTCACTGAGTACATAGCTCTCATAGTCACCTGGCAGGTGTTGGCGTGTGCGCTTGGTAGCAATGTGCAGGTGTACTGCTTGCCTGTCAAATGTGCACATAATATATCACTACATTCTGTAGTGCTTATCTATCAAATGTACACATGATTCAGTACTACTCTGTGTAGTGCTTACCTATCAAACGTTCACATAATACACCACCATGATGTGTCATTATTCACTGCTGGAATATTACCGCATAATAAGATATATTATTTTTAATTATTATTTGGCAGTATTGTAGATGTATTTATTATATATTCTACAAAAAAATATGTGTGGCGCTTAACTGGCAAATGTTCACATAATACAGCACTACGCTGTGTAGTGCTTACCTGTCACATGTGCACATAATATGTCACTACCCTGTGTAGTGCTTACCTACCAAATGTGCACATAATACATCACCATGCTGTGTAGTGCTTACCTATCAAATGTTCACATAATACATCGACTGGTTAACTGATAACCCGCTGACGTAGTAATTTTATACTGGCTGAGAGCTGTTGCTCGGATCTTGTTTAATATCCATGTTCGGACTCAGAATAAAGTTACCGAAAATGGACATTTGTTGATGGCACCATACTACTAGTGCGGGTTATGTATTGAATAATGTATCATGACTGGTCAGCTTTAAAGAAAAATTATCAAATGTGGCAACCAGGTGGCGATATAACATACATTGCCAGTGGCCTAATAATACACGATCGACGACTCATTATGTGGATTTTCTCGTATTAATAACTTAATAGTGTGGAAAATTATAGCAAATGATAAAGAAATGGTAGACGAAACGGTTCTGAAATAGAATCTGACATCATAATTAATTACACAACTTGTAAGCCGGCCAACCGTAGGAAAAACCAGCCTCTGGTCAAATTAGTTTCAACGTATTAAACAACTTACCTGTACAGTTGCCTTGGAACTTAGATTCTGGGAATTCAGATAGATCAGTCTATTATGCCGAATGCCAATCTGGCTGTGACAGATATAAACAGATAGCAAGAATACACTGCCGAAGGGAACAACTCTAATGACAACAGATGAAGATACCAAATATCGAGTTCAAACCCTAAATGAGATAAAAGCTTTCAAATTTTTTTCACAATCATACCTATAATATTAGAAAATGTGAAATAAGTGAATACACACAGTCACGATTCAATTGTACGCAACCATATAATAGCCCCAAATTGGGAAGAAGAAATACATAGGTGAATAAACACAGTTGCGATTCAAGTGTACACAGCCATATGATAGCCCCAAATTGGGAAGAAAAAATCCATCATTTGGTGGACCATATCCAGGAATTTGAGCCACGTGTTGCGCTAGAAACCATTTTGAATGGGAGTAAAAATCATTCCGGAGAGATAAATGCAGAGCTGGCGATGCGTATGCACCGTTTTATATGACAGACGGGCGGATGTTGATGCATGGCAGGCTGTCTTGCACGAGGAACACACTTGTCAACAACTTTCTGCTTGTCTCCTCCCACATTTGGAAATATAATTTAAAAATGAAATCTTATTAATAAACACGTTATTTCTGTGTTGTCAAAATTGGGTTTTTTCAATCACAAGGCAAAGCACAGGTATTGTAAAAGGCAAACTATCTGACTGCGCATCTCTCTCTCTCTCTCTCTCTCTCTCTCTCTCCCTCTCTCTCTCTTTCTCTCTCTCTCTCTCTCTCTCTCTCTCTCTCTCTCATTACCTCCCTCTCTCGCTCTCTCACCCCCTCCCTCTCTCTCTCTCTCACTCCGTCCCTCTGTCTCTCTCGCTCTCTCACTCCCTCTCTCCCTCTCCCTCTCTATCTTTCTCCCTCTCGCCCTCTATCTCCCTCTCTCTTCCTCTCTCGCCCTCTCTCCCTCTCCCGCTCTCTTTCCCTCCCTCCCTCTCCCTCTCTCGCCATCGCTCTCTCGCTCTCCCTCCCTCCCTCCCTTCCCCCCTCTCTCTCTCAATCTCTCAATCTCACAGTCTCTCTCGCTCTCTCTCTCTCTCTCTCTCTCTCTCTCTCTCTCTCTCTCTCTCTCTCTCTCTCTCTCTCTCTCTCAGTCTCTCTCTCTCTCTCTCCTCTCTCTCTCTCTCTCTCTCTCTCTCTCTCTCTCAATCTCTCTCTCTTTCTCTCTCTCTCTCTCTCTCTCTCTCTCTCTCTCTCAGTCTCTTTCTCTCACAGTATGTGTTACATGTAGGCCTATAATTTTATTTACTTTAATTTTTTTATTTTTCTTCTGCCAATTAATAATTCTGTAGGGAGAGTGCGTCTGTAAGTTAACAGAACGTGTGCCCAATCCCATTGTACAGATATGTTACAATAAAATACGTCAAAATGATAACGTGTAAAGCAATGATACTGCAATTTATGGGAGACTGTGCATACATTATGCTGTTACCTTGCCGCGGTACTATGTTTTCAGCCAGCACCTGAAACAGCAATATAAATACATTGATTATAAGTCAGTCACGTAATCTATATGCACGTGTGTTTATTTATTCGTATATTCAGAAAATTATCCGACGTATAGCATAACTATGAGAGAAAGCAAATCCGAAGTCTTGGCGTACGGGTTGTGTCGACTGAATGGCCCTTTCCAGTGTATCCATCAATCATATGACGTCATAATCAAATCTTGACGTGTACGATGACTTCAAAATCAATTACGTCATGAATTGCTTAGATCAGTTCTTCACAACTGCTTAATTGACGACGACCTAATTGTACGTCTACTATTTAACAAAGTTGCGGTTGAATATTTTGAAACTAATTTGACTGGCGCTGTTGCTGCCATAGGCAGTCAAATCAGTTTCAAAATATCAGACAGCTTACCTGTATAGTTTTCTGGAAATTGATATTCAGGCCGTTCAGGGATCGATCGATCCAAACACGGCAAAGTATGGGTGGAGCTTAGCTAAAGATGGGGGGTGGGGGGGGGGGTGGCATAGCTAAAATTGGATTCCTTCTTTAACTTGGAAATGAACTTGGCCTGTTTTAATGCAAATCGATCACTCGTTTTCAGGCAGTGCCTGATCAAAACACCTGCTTATTGAATGCTCATTTGCTGGCCAAGAGAATAATATGGTTGAAAGATTTTACCACTAGAATGATTGGCACCGTTATCGTGCAATTCATTCCAATATTAAATAGACAGAGGTTATCTTCTCCTGGCCTGCTAATGGACATTCATGAAGGCCACTGCAGATGTTGGTTTTGGGCGGCTTCACCATGTAAGGGTTAACACAGGTATGACGGTATATCTATAATAGCTTAACACTTACCCCGCTCTGACACATGATGACTACGACACATATGTTCAGCATTCTGAGGTGACGGTATATCTATATTAACTTAAGACTTACCCAGCTCAGACACAGGATGACTACGACAAATATGTTCAGCATTCTGATGTCTATTCTCTCCGCGCAGAAGGTGAATATGGTCGTCTACTGCACGGAGTCAGGCTTTTATCAGCAGTCTACGGCCAATCTCCATCTGTTGTTTCTCAGCAACTGTAGGCCCTACCAATGGCGTGTGCATAGGTTCAAAGATTCGTGCTTTTAGATAATCTAAGAGTTTCAGACCAACTGTTCAATAATTTAATTAACTAGAAACTAATAGACGGCTCCATTCAATGGCGCAAGTATTTGACGACATACCCGACGCATTGCAGAGATATGTTGGATCTGATCCTAACGAATGAAGAAAATATTGTGAGCAAAATTGAACAACTACCACCGCTCGGGAAAAGTAACCACACCACCGTACTATTCACATTGAGCTGCTATAAACAAAATAACCCAAGCAGTGCAAAGGTTTCAACTACGACAGAAGGTCTTACGACAGTATGAGAGGCATGATGGAAAAGATAGACTGCGACAAAGAATTACATGGAAAAAATACAGAACAAACATGGGAACTAATCAAGACACAAATCCTAGAATCGGTCGATAAATGTATTCCTCAACAGACAATATGTCAAGAACGGCAGTACAAACAGACGAGTAGCAAATGGATGACCAGTAGCATCAAACCAAATTGAAAAATAAAAGACAGGCCTTTGACAGATTCGGACTCACCAGATATGAAGCGCACTATAAAGAATATGTGAAACGTCGAAATCAATTAAAGTGGTGGAGGTGGGGTGGGGTGGGGTGGGATAAAGAAAGCAAAGCAAGATTTTGAAAACGGCATTGCCAAGGAATCCA
Organism: Chaetoderma sp. LZ-2023a; assembly: GCA_034401795.1. NCBI lineage: Eukaryota > Metazoa > Mollusca > Caudofoveata > Chaetodermatida > Chaetodermatidae > Chaetoderma > Chaetoderma sp. LZ-2023a. The sequence goes on along the minus strand of CM067363.1, from coordinate 46,627,148 downwards.
AAACCAATCCCAAATAACCACTTGTCTTTCGTTTCTTTCATCCTTCCACCCTACCCCACGTCTACCACCAATCCACCCCACCACCACTACCACCCATCCACACCAGCCCACTACCTCCATAAACAGCAGCATGAACACCATGTTCAGCAACAGCAGCACTGACATCATCACAACAAAATCTAAAAATAGAGGCATGTCTTCATGCCGAGAAAATGCCGTTAATGTTATGGCCGGGCTATCGTGTTACATCATCAACATGACTAGACCTTTACTTCAGAGAGCAGACGGTTCGGGACCAGCTCTATACCGCTAGTGGACTGCTACCACTAGAGCTTATGTTGCTTTTGGTATCATCTTAATCCATGAATCACTAGCTTGAGACAGATATAAAAAGTGAGCGGATCCATCCAGTGGTTCATGTATTTATCAGCATCTAGGCAATGTTCGAAAATTCTTGTTCGCCTTTCGTGTGCATAAGTTATACATTTTAAGGCGAATTAAAAGGTACTATTTTTCTGTTAACTATTCCTTTAAAAATCAAAATAACGAGTCTCTGTTGCCACTAATTGAACAGGGAATAGATTCCCCTCACATTAAAATTCTAAGGTTTTCTGCAGTGAAGAAGCCTGCGTATCTCAGGCGTAATGGGACAAGGATACTTACTCTAGAACTCCGAATAACGCAGCTTACTGGCACGATGCTGAGCCGATACTCGGCCACGGCCTAGCATGGGCCCAGTATGCTGCATTCTTCGCACACCTTTAACGAGTCTCTGGACCTGTTCCTGGATGAAGTGTGACATTTCTCTAGCACTATATGTTAGCCTGTTTAATCCATTTCCCTCTAAAATACACGTGTATGGTATACAATATACTTTGCAGATAAGACGACGATGATTATCTTGAACACATTCTGAACAAGAAAAATTAGTATTTGCCGACCCTCGTCCTCCCATTTTTGTCACATTGTAAAGTGGTTTCGGATTTTCCAGGTTTTTTTTTATCTTCCGGTGTCTTTTCGGACCATGTCCACAGTTGTGCAATCCTCGTATACAATCACATTTGCTTGTGCTACAACTTGAGCCAAATCGGGCCAGCAGATTATCCATAGAACTGTAAGATACCATAGATACAAAAGTTAATCTGACCCAGATCCGTGTTCTTTAATACGGATCCCAGCCAAACACTGGAAATCCTCTTTTCTGTATGTTCTTGTGTTGTGTTAAAATAGTGGCCAAATCAGATCAGTAATTTTTAAATAGGGGTCTGAACAGACAGAGGGATGCATGGGCGGCCGGCTGGATGGATGGACGGGCAGACGGTTGGACAAACAGACACGATTGTAATACCTAGTTTCATGTACATTTATAGGGCGATGGTAATGATTACCGTTGCAATCATATGTCCTGTTCTTTCTGGTAATGAACAAAGGCACGCCACCATGCCATTCTGCGAGTACCCGTAGTGCACTTATGCCTGTTCGATGCAGGTTCGCTGGTTCGCTGGTTCGCTAATACATATAAATGAGACTGAAGATTGTTTGAATCGTGTCACCCGTTTACGCAGTTATCTATCTCCGGATGACAGACACACTTGTTATCAGCTAAGAATCGAAATTTATTTACAGATGTCAAAATATGAGGCAATTGCAAATTGTTGCTTCCCATTACAGCAACGTTTTTCCCGACGAACATCTCTGGGGCCACCAGGAACCATGAACTCTTTGAGGGCGCGGCCTGGAGCTTAGCATGCCTGTCTCCACCAGTGTCCAGAAGATACTACCCCTAAGATAAATGTTAGAATCTTAAGTTGCGAGAAAGCTATTTCATGTCCTATTACTGGCAGAAGATAGTATTTATGTAGCTACTCAAATTTATATTTTCTTTGCCCTTGATCCTTAAAATGGCAGTCAGTTCCTCAATTTTACTATAATCGTGTAGGAACTTTGTTGGGGTTTTTAGGCGGCAACAGTGTCTGGAAAATTTAATTTCAACCCATTAAAGTTCATATTTGGAGAAATCCCTTTTACGTACAATTTTGCAAGTATTTAAGGCAATATTGTATAGTAATTAATAACAAGCCAGTTGTATGTGTCTAACATTCGCCAAATGGCTAATATTAAGACGCGAAGTCGGCGTAGGATCGAATACGCGAAATTACGTGATGACTTACTTCCCTTGATTTTGAGCTCTTCAGAGTCAATAATGACGTAATAGTGGAACACGCTATTATACCGTAACGTTGAATACATGCAGCTTCGTTCAACTTCAGCAGGAAATATTGGTTGCATTTTCCCGATCAGGCAAAGATAAAAATAGCTTTTTCAGGTCTTATGCCAATAGGAATAATAGAAAGTTATACGTTGATTGATTTTAACCCTAAATAAACAACTGACCATAGAGGATAATGCGCGCTCTTACTTAACATATACACCTGTGCAAAAGTTAAGCACCAGCAAAAACAATAGAACGTAGAAACATGATGGTACAACTAGGCTGCCATACTTTTTGTCCCCGCGTTAGCTGACATAATTCCAAGTACGAAATGCACATGCATGCATGACTTCACGCCGCTTGATGTCCGTGCGTGGCGGGAAACAGCACACGTGTTCAGTTATGTAAAAGTCCAGTTTGAGGTGTAGAACATTACATACAGATTTAGGCGACAAGATTTTTGACAGAGTGCGTATTTCGCGACCAAGATAGGACGGCGCTTTTAGTGTACCGAGTAGGTACATTGTAATCCTTTCTAATTATTTGTTCCCGCCGAATCTGGCTTCAGTCAAGACCAGAATTCGACGGGCTTTCCGAATCTGTAAACCATTTCAAATTCGGTTAGGAAATGGCTGAGTTATCCACGGAAACCCCCTTTTTGATTATCTTCAAAATATTGCTGTGACGTCGTAACCACGTGTACGCAGAAATTCTAGAATGTTCTAGAGTATTCGACTGCGTCACTATTAGCTAGGCGATGATTGGTTGAAACATGCGCCTATGACGTCACAGGTAGTATAAAAGGAGATGAAATCCAGAACTCGAGAGCATCCTCGGCCAGGGGCCGAATAGGTTGGATCTGTATGCAGCTACTATCAGCAAGACAGGCATTAAGCAGATCACTTCTGTCTCGGGAGGTTTCTCTTCCATAGCCACAGCAGCAATCCAGCCCACCGCACTAAAAGCAATTTTGTATCTCCCGATTGTGCGGGAGCATTTTTGGATCTTTTGAATATTGTTCACGAATACATCAAGAACTAACTCGGAACACAAACTTGCTGTGAGGCCTTTCCCAGCCTGAATATGTGATTCTACAGATGTAGAGGCAGCGATGTTCTTTGGTGGATGACTTGCCGGATCTGCCGGCCACGCCAAAAAGTGGTTATCCAACCTACCCAGCACTGATCTCGTGCAGATTTATTTTAGCCTTTTGACCGCAGTAAGTGAACTTTGCCCGGTACGTCTGCAGAGCTAACTGACGTACCCCGCACCGTTAAGCTTAGTTACGTATCTGCCTCCGTATTCAACAAGCCCGTCTTATGAACGGGTTGTTATTAACTTCCATCCATACCATCGGTGTACGAGAACTTTCGTCTTAGCAGTAATGTTATTGTATCTCTTACTGACTACTCGTTAGACATTCTATATTGTGATTACAGTCCTGAGTTCGATCCGCTCCCGTACTGGACTGCATGCGGAAATCCTGTTTGAGGGAACCAACATGCGGGAAGTTTCCAGCTTACAGAGAACGCGTCAACTCACGTCACACCAAGAATGAAGTATCAATTTCAGTAACACGATAGCCCATGCTTAAGAATGGCTACCGATTATTCAAGTAACTAAACTTAACATTTTAATTATTCCGTTAATTACAGCTTTAATAATTATACTTTGTCTGTATAAACGGTCCCGATGACTAAAAAAGGCACCGTAACGGTCTTAGGAATTTCTGTATCTGTGTATAGTTCTGCTTATTTTCTGTAAGGTGTTTTTACTAACCGCACCGTAGTAGGTTTCCCAACCTGTACTTTATATATTATTCTGATCATTTCACATTGTATTGCTTGTCCTTGTTAGTTTTATATATGGCAAGTAGCCATCAGTTTATATGTTTTCTTTATTTATCGAAAAATGTAGGACTGCAGTGCACGTAGGAAACACTATACATCAACATTTATATATGCAGCACGTTCTTCCGCCACCAACACTTTTTCACTGAGGTCGCTCTCCGTGCTATAACTCTGTTTAGCCCGGCATGCCACCAACTAAAAGCCTTTCTATTCAGCTCGATAGGATAGGCTTAATATGATTTAGAGACAATTTCTTCATTAGGAGACACATAATTACCCAACTTTTCTGGTAGTTGCGATAATTTAGCCCCGCACTCCGGCAAGGTTATGTAAAATTGGCCAACATACCTTATGGGCCTCATATTTATAAGTTATTGTCTCGCTTCATGTTCCACTAAGCCGTATGGCTTCTTAGTTGTTTGGATATCCCTATCCGCACCATGGACTGATCCGACCGTGGGAAACTATTGAGGTTTCCGAGTGGTGATGGCCAGGGTGTGGTGTTACACACATTTCCCGCGTATCTTCTGATACCTCGTAGTTAGTTATCCTTGCCAATGTAGGAAGTACTGCGAAAACATATCTTAATTATTATTTTCTTTTATCTGCTGGACAATCCTCCAGCACCGCAGTGCATAACTGGGCAACTTGCATTTAAACCTAACGTCGGGTTAAAAATATAGCTCCGTAGGACCTGGTGACGGATGAGATGCGCATCCCCATCAAATTCCGTAAGAATTTCTGGGCATGATATTAAGATCTGCCACACCCTCACGGGAAGGACATTCATGGTGGGTATTCGTCTCTCTTACCCCCACCATAATGATAGATCAGTTGCCTAAACTTGCTTTTGTGAAAAGTATCCAATGTCCTGTGACGTTTTGTGTGGTTACGGAGCAAGATGTCCGGATTCTTACCCAGTTCGGAGATCTTGCGAGGTAACATGTATGCACGCTGTCTGCAGTATTGATGTCTTAGGGCATCCGTTCTCAATGACAGCCGTATCTAAAAGCTAGGTAGCCGCCAGCCATTTGCGGCCTAAAATGGTTCTTGTCTCTCAAAAACTAAATGTTAGGTTAGGCATAGAATAAGGCCCGCATAAATAAAAGCGGCAACTACTAATTCAGCACATGGCCTTTCGACACTATAAAAGATAATTTTCTTTCCTTTCAGCTTAGAGGTATAATAGCTTATGTTAAGTTAATTAGTTATCTCGTGTACCGGAGCCCTCCTTGCGGGGTTACCTCTGCGGACCTACGAGTCTGTGTGGTACCTCCGGGAGCCCCACGTTTAAAAGTTCATAAGGCTGTCTCTATGTCTTGTATTTTCGTATGCTCATTTTTATCTAGCATACTTGACGGTCTGTTTTAGGTAAACTCATTGTATAGACTTATTTTAATTAGGTCACCAATCAAATCTTGTAAGTTCATCTACCAGTCTCTATGTCTCGTATTTTCGTATGCTCTTATTTTAGTTTTATCTAGCATATTTATAATTGTTTAGGTAAAATCATTGTATAGACTTATATTTTTAAGTCACCAAAATCAAATCTTGTAAGTCCATAGATCACGAAATTGCTATGGACAGGCATACCGGTGACACAATCTCTTGGGGTGAGACTGTAGTGTTTAATGTTCGCGACTATGGTCGCACGGCCCCACCGGAACGATTGAGTTCCACCGGCCTTAGGAGCCGATCTTTGTTACCAGTAGGGCAGTATCGCACGGGATCCTTAACCCCGAGACCGGAAGCTAACTAGCGTCATCACTCGTCGTGCACATGCAACGCGGCGAGTCGACACCAGACACCGGAACGCCCAACACTACCCCGTGATCTGCAGTACGCACGCGTGTGTAGGCCTATGTTTAGAATGACAGGAAACATAAGTGGCAATGTGTAGGCCCGACCACAGGTATATTTGGCATAATTTTTTGCAACTGAATGCAGTGTTATTTGCTTGTTCAAGTAGGTTAATCACGTAGCCTATGAGAAGTCCCCCCCCCCACCCCTCCACCGCCACCCCACCCCACCACCCCACCCCCAACAACCCCACCCCACCCCCGGCGACGGCCCACGCGAGGCTAATACTCCTCACTCAAACTAGCACTAGCACTAGCACACACACACACACGCACGCACGCACGCACGCACGCACGCACGCACGCACGCACGCACGCACGCACGCACGCACGCACGCACGCACGCACGCACGCACGCACGCACGCACGCACGCACGCACGCACGCACGCACGCACGCACGCACGCACGCACGCACACACCCCTCCCCCCTCCCACCCCACCCCCGCCGGTTACTCATCGCTGGCATAATGCATATCCCTAAATGATATTGTAATCAATGCTTGTTAAAATTGATGTTTTAGATTGTCACAAATAGTTTGGCTTACGTCTACAGGAGATTTAATGGTATAGGCCTATAAAATGTATCCATATAGGCCTAGCTTTCTCCAATCTTAGACTTAAACAAATCAATTGTTTGCGATACCTTGGGCAAATTCGCAAATTAGGATCTAGCGGTGGACTTTGCATTAGGTCAGTTTGTGTATGTGCGCGTGCTTACGTGCTTGCGTGCATATGTGAGTGCGAGGAGGGTTGGTGATGGTGGGGTGGGGTGGGGGGAGGGAGGGGGGGGGGGGGTGGGGGGTGGTGGGGGGGGGGGGTGTTGGTGGATATAGAGATACATCTGGAAAATCATAACAGACTCCTCTGATGTATTATTGGCGCAGTTTGGATACAAAACAGATATGTTGTTTATCGAATGGAATGCAGGAGATGACTTCATATAGCATCAGAATTTTCAGGGAGAAGAACCAGCCCGCCCATAGCGCCCCAAACGGCCATTTGGAGGGGACACGACCTCACTCACAGACCCTCTCCAATTTTGGACTAACTCAATAATAAAATCCTAGATATGCGCTTGACGGCCATCCCACCAATACTGGATGTAGCAAGACATAGTGTCATAAAAATACAGTATCTACAGAATCACACCGATGTACTTTCTCGAAGCAGATCTCATCTAAAAGGGGGTCTTCGTGCCCGAGATATTCATATTTAAATATGGCATCGGCGCTATTATAAACTTCTGAATAATGTCTACCGGGAATATCATTGAGATCATTGCCTATTTCAAAATTCATTGCTAAATACAATAGAATGAAAAAGTTACCCTGGTTAAACAGTGTTGCCTGTATTAGCTGTGCTTAGCGGTTGTTTCACTATGACGTCACAGCTGCTTGGAATTCAAGGGAGGTAATTCATGACGCGATATTCTAAAGCTATGTACTTTATCGGCAATAAATAAAAAAAATATGCCGTGTATTAGCAAATTGATAACAGCTATATGATTTGGAAGGACTGGATATATTATAATGTCTTAAAATACACTCCATATATGACCTTTAAGTAGAATTTTGCGTACACCATTTAAAAGAAAACCTCTGTTATCTTACTAATAAGGAATCTGGTGATAGAATTTGCCACAAATAATCTATCCATGACATGTTAGCTTCTTATTATGACAACAACGAAAGATAGGCAGGCCTTATTTGCTAAATGTTGACCCATTTCTACAGTAGATGATGGCTGTCATGATAAACTTTTCAATCAATCAGATAAACCCACTCTTCTCTTGGTCGGCAAATGGGCATTCCTCAATGTCATTGTAGAGGTCATTTTGGGCCGACTTAAGCCTTAAAGATCCAGGTTGACACAACGCGGACTAACCTGATGTTAATACGAATCTTAAAATAGCACGAATACTAACACAATTATTATGAAGAAAATACATTCCGGTAGAGTTCTATTATTCTCTTATAAACGAGATCCAAGAAAATACAACCGGAAATCTCATTGTCTTACAACAAGCCCACTCTGACGAGAATTACTGAACTACCAAAACACGAATTCGATGGCGTCATGAGTAGCCTATAGATTATTAAGTCAGTGGGTAGGGCTGTCGAATGGTGCAATCCCTGGAGCATGTGTGAATTTAGACGAGAAAGATAAGATAGAAATAATCTTAATTTAGCTGTTGGGTCGATAGTGGGGTAAAAAAACACCGAAACGAATTCCACGACTTTACTGATAGCAAACCTACCAAAACCTACATTATTACTACTGAATTAGAAATAAAGTGGTAAAGGTTTATATTATTTATGTCATTTTATTTGCATAGCAGCCAGCTTGTCGCAAGAAACCATTGTCTGATGCTTAGCGTACATATAAGGACTAGATGATCAACAAGTCGCCAAGCAGTTGCAGACAAGTCACCAACCAGTTGGCGCCGACCAGTTGTGTATGGGAATACATATAATGGCTGCTTGTCAAACTCGTCGCTAGAACCCGTTGTTTATGCCCTTACTTATAACAACTTTCACGCTACACTTTGTGTAATCGCCGGAATAATTGGATACGCTTTTTGGCGAGATTTCACGAAACTATAGGACGTATGTCACAGCGCAAGATGACAATTTTGGCATGGACAAGTCTGCCTCAATAGGCGGCATGCAAATAAAATAAGAAGCGCATATAGTCCACCTGCCTTAAAAGACCACGTCATGCAATTACCAAATCAAGCATGAACAAGGGACATCAGAGATTGCAGACCCTCGCCATCCCGTTTTGCCACATTGCAAACAGTTTTTCAGATTCTACTGCTCATTTAAATCACGCCCATAGATGTGGAATTCTAGTGTACGGTCACGCACTTGTTGTGCTAAAATTGGAATCAAATCTGACCAGATGTTTCTTAGATATCCACAGATACAGAATTTGATCTGATCCGGATCCTGCTTCTTCTATGCAGATTACGGTAAAAGTCAGCAAATCCTTCATTGTGTTAAAGTTTGTGCCAAATCGGATCAGTAGTGTCTTAGCTTCAGCTCCTGGCCGTCAGACAGGTGGACCGTCAGGCGACGGACCGACCGACGGGCGGGCGGGCCGGCAGGCAGGCAGGCAGGCAGGCAGGCAGGCAGGCAGGCAGGCAGGCAGGCAGGCAGGCAGCAAGCCAGCCAGCCAAGCAACCAGGCAGGAAGCCAGGCAGGCAGGCAGGCAGGCAGGCAGGCAGGCAGGCAGGCAGGCAGGCAGGCAGGCAGGCAGGCAGGCAGGCAGGCAGGCAGGCAGGCAGGCAGTTATACAGGCAGGCAGGAAAACAGGCAGATAAGCAGGTGGACGGATGGACACGGACGGACAAAGGGTAAGACGCATGGCCGGACGGACGGACGGACGGACGGACGGACGGATGGACGGACGGACCGACCGACAGACCGACAGGTTATATTTTAATAAAAAAAAAACTTACAACTCTCAACTTACCAACGTGCATATAATGACTGAATCGGCGACTAGGTATTAAACATGTTTAATCTGAACGACTGGTTGGTAACTAGTCACCAGCTAGTCATTATCCAGCGTACATTAATTTACTCAACTCCTTACACATGCGGGGCAACTCGGAACACCTTACTGCAATTCGCTACAACCTTGTATACCACTAGTGGTGGGGAAGTTGAGCTGATATATGTACGCCGGGAATTATTCTGCGTGTATAGCTTGGCACATGACTAATTGAAAAAATCAGAGCAATCAGATATAGCAACCACTCGCCATCACGATTTTTTCAAACCATGACAAAAATTATAGTCTTCTTGTATTAAGATTTGAGTCAAATCTGCCCAACAGTCTCCAAGATATCAATAGGTCCCGAATGTCGTCCGCTCTGCATCCAGTTTTGACCCCGATCACTGCCATGGTACGAAAATCTTGGTTCGCGGTAAGATTCTTTGGTGTGTTATAATTTTAGCCAAACCGGATCAGTGGTATCACACAGACGCACGTACAGACTGGTTCTGGGCGCTGACAATAACCTCTTCCTGCTACGGGCCGAGGGTAAAAATTTTACTATATTAATCTGAGGTTATATATCACGATGTTTCCCTAAGATGTGATCACTTCCCGGCACCTAGACAATTCTAAAAAAAGAGTATAACTCTTGTAATTCAATGTAACCATGTTGTAATATGGTGTTATACGATTGTATTATATACGTAAATTATTATTAGTTAAATTAGTTAAATTAGTTAATTATACGCTTAGGTCACATTTATGCGCATACATGGCTGCCACCACTTAATACACACACACACACACACACACACACACACACACACACACACACACACACACACACACACACACACACACACACACACACACCACACACACACACACACACACACACACACACACACACACACACACACCCACCCACCCACCCACCCACTCACCCACCAACCCACCCACACACACACACACACACACACACACACACACACACATTTGTTGACATAACGACAGCATCATATTTAAGAGTGGACGAATGTTGACGACAGGGAGTTAAAGTTAGTTAGTGACAGTTAGGGAGAGTTACGGTTACGAGAACCACCTGGCCGATTTTAATTATTTTTGTCAGAAAGCATCCTTAGCACATAGAGATACGATTTTGTGCAACGAAAGCCGATATCAATTTGGCCAGCAGTCATCTTGGATTTTGACAGATTTTTAGAAACCACTTTATAAAAATCGTCTACGAAACTGCTTGCGGAATTGATTCAAAACTCATGAAATGTCATGTAGAACAAGTTTAACCAAAGGAACTTGATTGGCCAAATTGTTTGGCAGCCATCTCAGATGACCTGGTTTTCGTGAAAATGACTTCCCAAGAACCGCTGAACGGATCGGGCCGAAATTTAAAATTTTTTGAATAGGGACTAAGGATTATAAAAGTGTGTTCAAGACATGTTGATTGTAAAAAAATGGCTGTGGTGGGCCAAGCAAAATGTAGCGCGCTTGGCATATTGGATTTCTGTGTGGATTTTGAAGCCGAAATTGGTTTTATGTTTGGATATTCCGATTTCAAATTTGCCATTTTCGAACCAGTCAGATAAATGGTTTGGTTGCCATCTTATTTCCTGCCAAACCCTCCCATACTAAAGCAATAGGAAAATTAAAATGTCTTCTCGACAACAATTGAGCCAATTTCAAGTATATTTGGCAAACACATCATTCGGGCTAGAGATGCAGGTTTGTTCAAGCGAAGCCGGTTGGACAATTTGGTCGGTTGCCATCTTGGTTTTCTGCCCAATTTTTAGAAACATCTTTAAAAATCTTGTCTGAAACCACTTGAGAGATTGATGTGAAGCTTGAAAAACCTCATCTAGAGCAAGAGCTGAACGAAATTTGTTCACGAGAACCTGCTGGGTTCATTTGCTTGACAGCCAACCTGGATGAACTAATTTTTGTTGCACTTCTGGCCACAACCTTTTGATTCTACTTATAGGCGGTGGCGTTTCTAGTTGTGATGCCTATGTTCAAGGTGAGCGATACAGGCTGTAAGCTCTCATTATGTTGTTCTCTAAATAAGGAGAGTGACGGTGTTAATTCTCTCTGGGAACCCTTCAGATCTTTTATTTCGAAGATAATCATTAACAAAATAATGCTGGCGCTAGATCCCGGGGTTGCATGGTGTTCTCAAGTTCAAGTTCAAGTTCATTTATTACACTCGGGTCACATTGTGACATATGAGGAAAAATACATATAAGAAATATATAGCAGCATGATTAACAGTTACATCATAATAATTAAATTAATTAAATTATTATTATTATTATTATTATTATTATTATTATTATTAACATAATTATTATTACTATTATTATCAACGTCATTATTATTACTCTTGGTTAAGTAAGTTAGTTACAGCGGCAACAACCTTTAGAAATTTTCTCAGATAATGGCCATTTGCAGACCAAGAGAAGACAACTTTTGACACATTTTGTATTAATATCTTAGGAGTATTCACTATCACTACACACATTCATTCACTGTCTGGTTCTCTCTCGCTATCTACAATTACATCTACAAGGCGCTTGATAGTCGCAGCTCGTCCCTCCCATGGGGCATTAGCTGTAGTGGTTCAACTCCACTGGGTGCCAGAAAACAATGCATGTTACAGAAGACATTCTCTCTCTCAGATTTCTCTCTTCTCTATAAATGTAACGCCCCCATCCCAGCATATTACTATAGTTGTAATGTAAAAATGACAGCCTTGCAACAATGTGATGATGTTGTAGTTTGCAAAAGTAACTACTGTTTTCCTGATAAATTGATATTTTTCAATTGATACATTCTAAGTCATTGAGATACATGTAAAATTCAACATTTTCTGCTAATGGTTTGTAACATACTTTAAAGTATGGACAATTTAAACATTGTCATGTGTGATACTCTCTTGCAAATTATTAAATAATGTTCAAACTATAGACACTCGTGGCTACTAATTCTGTAATTTTTCTGCAGAATTTTACCATTTTTTAAATGAACACTGATAAAATCTGTCTGGAAATAGGTAAATTAGGTATGGAGAAAGTATGGAATTTCTGCAGAAGGCACATATGAACATCATTCTGGTGAGGAAAGCAGTTTTATATTTAGCTTTAGTGTTTTACTGACGTTTCATTATGTTATGACATTATGATGATTAAGTAGAATTGCTGATACGCATTGTAGGAATATGTTGTGCTATATTTCAGGTGTTGCATGCAAGGAAGTTGCTGATGGAGAGATATTACCTGTTTCCAGTAGGGTATAGCCATCACTGAAGATGAAGCAAGTGAAAAGCTGGATGCATCTATGGATCTTGACTACAGGGTTCATATATGGATCGTGAAAAACCTAGACAGTCAGGGAATATTAAAAGTAAAATTCCAGGCCTGGCAAACCTGTAATAACTGTACATTTTTTTTAAGTCATGGAAAAGTGATGAAAAATCAGAAAACTACTACTGTGTAGAATTATGCTATCAAAATTGTCATGACAAAAAAAGAAACACAGGCAATAAACCTACCATCTGAAGGGCTCCAGCATGTTTAGATTTCAAATGTGTATGGACACTGTGACCATTATTATATCCCACAACCACAGTACAGGCTAACTCTTGGACGGTTTCCATTTATATGTCAAGGGACCATGTTTGAAAATTTACCACTCGAATGACTGACACGGTAACAGATTCAGTCATTCCAGTGATAAATTTTCAAATAAATCTGCAGATGGTCTCGGATTCAGCGGAACCCTTGCCTTTCTTGACTACTAAATGGTTGAACATGATAAGTAAGTGTTTAAAGGTAATAATTTGTCAGAAAAACTAAATATTTGTGCTTATCAAGTGTTCTTTTACAGGACAGAAGGCTATTTTTTAAATTTTACCATTGAAATAACTCTTGGTTTGCAAGTTATGGGATCCAGTGGTAAATTCTTCTAAATTATGATCTCTTGGCCTACAAATCATCATCAAGACATATATGATGTGAAAACTTATAAATTTCAGGGGGAAACTCGGTGCAATGTCAGGGAATTTATACTTCAAAGCCCCTAAGAATGGTAAACCCTGTATATTGTTATAATTATGTCAATGATATGATGATGTCATGCTAATAATCTAAATAATAATATTAAATAATAATGATGGTAACGGTACTACTGATTGTAATAATGATGATGATAATGTTTGTAATGATAATATGTAAATATTGTTCATTTTAGTATCCAATATGTGACAATGTGACCTGGTCTTGTAAATAAATCAAAATTGTGTTGTAATTGTAGTAATGGTATAATGATATATAACAATAAAGCACTTGACAATGATGGTAAATATATCATTAAAAAACAAAGATGATATACAAAGAAACTGTCTTTGTCCAAAATCACTTTATCGCCAGAAATGTTTTAATTTACCCATTGCAGGCATGCTTCATAATTAAATTTAAAAGCAAGCACACAGGTAGGCTGATGAATATTTTGGAATCAATATGACTTGTAGCCGCCATAGGCAGCACCATTTGAACCTTTGATGGTCAAGATTTGTCAAGAAAATTGTACCCACAATTTGTGCTTATTGATGTCCATTGATTCATATGCCAATAGGTGGCCATTTTTTTAAATTACCGCTAGACATTCAAGAATGACTGGCTTGTTTAATATCGAGCCAATCATGCCAGTGGTAAGATTTCAAATGGATATTCCTTCAGACCACTGCAGATTATGTAAGGGGACGAGGGTATTGTAATCGAGTGTGTGTCCGGAGCTGTATCTCGAAAACTTCTTATCCGCTTTGGCTCAAATTTTATCACGGCCCGGGAACTTGCCGTGCAAGAGGATTTCCAGGCACGTGTGCCGCAAAAAAAACTGTGCCCAGATTGGATCAAATTCTGGCCCTATGGATATCTCGGAAACAGCTGGTCCGATTTGGCTTACAGTTTAACACTTAGGATTCCACAACTTTTATTATGGTCTGAAAAAATCAAAAATCTGGAAAAGAAAGATTGAGGGTCTGGAATCTCTGATTTCTCTTGCTTATCAGGTTATTATTTTTAATAAATCTATACATTTTTCTGATCCATTTGTTTGTTCCTGAGATATTTACCAATTTCAGCCATGCATACCAAGATTAAGTACCATTTTTACAACTTTATTATGTTACATATTTTGAAACCAAACTGATTGAAAACAAAATATCCAATAGTTATTGGGGACAATTTGAGTTTTCACCAATACAGTGATTGCCTTGGTTAATCTGTAAATCTGTTTGTCTGTCGGCTTCCAGCCTTGGTTAAGTTCTTGGTAATGGTTTAAGCTCTGCATATATTGTCTTATATCAGGAACCGATAATCATATTGAAACAAAATTTGGACTCATGGTTACATTATTCTAACTAAACTTGGACACATAGTTAACCTGAGGTACTGCAATGACAGTGGGGTCACAAGGTTAATGTCATCGTGACCTTGAGCAATATTCAATTTTTTCTAGTTAGGTTACTCGTTAAGTTTTCTGTAAATTAACTCTACGTGTTGTCTTATACCTCCGGTTTTCTTTAACCCATTGCAACCAAATATGGACACGTGGTAATACATATATCAAGAGAACGCATAATATCTTGGTCTGGCAAGTATAGTGATGTATCCAGTCTTCAATCATACTGTCTTTAATCCTAGTTCTATTCATAAATACTCATTATGTCCTTGTATGTGCGTATACATACGCAAGAGCAAAATGCCAAAATTCTTGCTAATATTGCATAAGTGTACCTATCATGTCTTGTTTCCGGATCACAATGTCAAAATGACACATGAGAGGGAGCTGCAAGATGTAAACTAACAGTCATTTTGTCTAGATGGGCGCTTTTTAAATTGGCTTTGCTGTTGGGTTTGGTGGACGTAGCTAATTTCTTTAGTGAGGGGAGGGAGGGGCACGGTGTAAGCCTCCCCATGAAAGCTTGAAAATCTTACTGGTTAGCTTGGTGATGCAGCAGACTGGGCATCCATTTCTCATGTTTTCCCACAATAAATGCTTTTTGGAGGGGGTCGGTGGTGGTGGATGGAATGGACAAGGCAAGGGGTGTTGCCACAATAGGGCCTAATATATTTATCACTATTGTTGAGTAGTGGGGGTGGTGGTGGTTATGACAATATGGCTAAAAGTTACTTTTTAAAGTTATTTCAAAATATTCGGTAACATTTTAAGGTAGCCAAATATAGAACCGGTTGAATATTTTTGAAAACATTTTGACTCTTAGGCAGCTAAAGTTTTGAAGTAAGCAGAGTTCTCTCTACACTTTAACACATGGTTACCCATGTTGATAATGTTAGGCCTATATAATGCGAGGTATGGTAAAACGAAGGTTGCTAACCATTTTGAAAATGATTTCGCTGATTCCTGTACAAATATCTCTGAAAATCGGGGATTATTTAAAACAATTGTCCATCTATATATGTTCCAAATTAAATTTTCTCAAATCGTAATCGGTTTTTACTCAACAGTTGTTTGTTTGTTGTATATCGAGATATTGTATCGAGCGACAACTGTAATGAATATTGCTGACTATTTTGAAAGGAGTTCGTTGAAATTAGGGATCTACTTGATAAAATTAATTTTTAAGGTGCCTGAAAATCGGGGATTATTTAAACATAGACCCTTTCTATATACGTTCCAAATTAATTTTAAAATCTCCAGTAGTTTTTACACAACAGCGGTTTTAGCCCTGCATATAGCAACAACAGTAATGAATATTACTGACTATTTTGAAAGGAATTTTGTTGAAATGTATACATCTCTTTGACCAATATGGCTGAAAATCGGGGATTATTTAAAACATGCCGCCTTCTATATATGTTCCAAATTTTCTTAAAAAATCTCAAGAAGTTTTTACGCAACAGGCGTTTGTTTGTATACGTAGAGCCGCCAGCCCGTGTTTAAGCGTAATAGCCCTTTTGCCATTTTAATAGCCGTGTCAGTCTGGCTGAGTGCTAGACATCGAGCTTAATAGAGGCGTATCCAGCGCGCAGTCTCTAGTCATCATAACTGGGTACGACGGAAAATTCACTTGCTAACATTCTGACAGGTCACTTGTCTGTTGGTGATCAGTATTTTGATGCACCAAGATTTTGGATGTTACGGCTCAAATTGGTGAGAACCCAGCATATACATTATTAAATTACCTTTTAATTACAAATACAAATATCTCATGTTGTGTGGTTTAGCGTAGTATTACAGCAAATCAGTTTCAATGGAAATGGAATGTATTTCCGTGATTCTGATAGCTGTTGAGCGTCTATTTCATGAACGTCAAAAGCTAGTTGCAATGACTATAAAACAAGTTTTCGCTCTTCCTATGCTCCATACACTTTTATATAATAACATTATGTCAACAGCGCCTCAAAATGATACTTAACCCTTTCACCGGCAAATGCCTGAAAAAGTATGGGGCCTATCTTTTAAAGTATTTAACATATTATGTTAACTATTTTGCAATTAATTTGACTGGAAGCCAAATATATGTTTCTGCAACAGGTTCTAGTGAAATTAATTGCAAAATATATAACGCTTCCTGTATCGTTGCCTTGGGAATGAGATGTGAGAAATTCATTGCTGGAAGGATCAAATTAATTAACCCATTAATGGTCAAGATTTTCCAAGAAAATTTGAGTTTTTGCTCAGTGATTCAGAAGGTTCCGGATTCTGCAATGATCTTGCAAATATGTACACTTGTAGGTCAAGAAAAGACAATTTTTGAAAGTTTACCACTGCAATGACAGGCTCACCTGCTAATGGCCATTCACCAAGCAAAGCTTTCAATTTTCCTAACCAATCAATCTTGTTTTTCATCCAATTTGACGAGAAGCCATCTTGGATTTTGGCCGATTTTTGGAAGCCTCTATAAATCTCCGAAAGCACTTGGCGGATTGATTCAAAACTTTAAAATTTAATAGTCTTCTCTTGGCCTGCAAATGGACATTCAATAAGCAGATATGTCAATATTCTTGACCAAATTTAGTTATTAAAGAGTTAATAGGGAAGATTGGTCTAAAGAACATCTAAAATCTTGTTTGGTAGCTGTTCATTTGCAGGCCAAGATTAATTTTTAAAGTTTACCACCAGAATCACTGACTTGATGTTATCATGCCACTCATTCCAATGTTAAATCTTCAAAAAATTGGCTCTTGGTCTGTAAACCAACATTCACAAGATAGATCTAGAGGCCTGTTTTTCCAGCTTGACCACCAAAGGGTTAAAGTGGGTGTGCGTGCGTGCGTGCGTGCGGGCGTACGTGCGTGCGGGCGTGCGGGCGTGCGTGCTTGCGTGAGAGAGAGAGAGTGTGTGTGTGTGTGTGCGTGTGTGAGACTGGAGAGTGTGTGTACTATATACTTTATTATATATGATACATTCCTGAATCTGTTGTCTTTTTATTCGATTTGTGTCTGGCATTCTTCAAAGAACTATATATATGGTACTATACTTCAATATGCTTAATTCCACTTCGCCAATAACAAATGATAAAGGACTGACAGCTCAGAAGATGTGGACAATATATTTAAATAATTTAATCAAAACAATGTTCTTTCTTCTAGGATTTCTAAATGATGTTTGTTGGTGTTTGAAGTTATTGTATGTGTTCATTAGGAAAAACTACTATCACATTCACATGACTATAAATAAATCACAATCCATGCATTCTATATCCCAAACTTTGCTTTCTCATATACTTTTTAGCTGCGACTGTCTCAAAAACTACAGATCCGATTTGGCTCAAAAGGGACAGAAAGTCAAAGTTGGCGGAATTCGACCAAATTTAGTATGTTAATTACCCATTTGATTCCTGGTTACAAGACAATGTTTACATTAGGAACTAAAATGCGCTGTCGATGGCATGTCATCGCAAATCCCAACGCATTCACCACTTCGAGCTTTACCCTCACTTTGACCCAAAACACAATACATTCCTTGAAATGTAGTTTCAATGGGTAATGGGTTTCAAAATGAAATGCGACATGACCACCTTTGGATAAATTTAATTTTTGACTCACAATCCCCACCCCCTGAGCCCCACCACTGGGTGTCAGAACAAAACTTCTAAAGTGTCATGCACATCGTTGCGCATAAGCATAATCATCCCCAAGGTTTCAAGTTGCTGTCTTAAACAGTCTAGAAGGAGATGCGTTACAGTCAATAAGTGTACAGACGGCCGACACACGCGCGCATGCACACAGGTCGCATCACATAATCACCACCTTTTCTTCGGAAAGCGTGGGAATATCTAGATTGCTCGGTGGATAACGCGGCTTCGCAAATCCCCATGATCAGCGCTTTGAACTATAACACCCCACAACCCACATCTCGGCGGCGGAGACAAATGTAAATGTACCAATGTTGGTTGAATTTCGTCGAACAGTATCAGAGGAGTCGCATTACATTCAAGTTCATGACCTTTTGACACTCCCACCCCATCCCATACACCCATTTGGCGGGGCCAAATGTAAATGTGCTCATCCACTCCACATTGATATGGGTAACTGACATGCTTAATTTGGTTGGATTCTGTCCAACAGTGTCAGAGGAGTTGCATTACAATCAATTTCATGACCTTTTGACCCCATCCTCCACCCCTGGGGGCGGAACCAAATCTAACGGTGCTCATCCACTGCACATTGATATGGGTATCACATACCAAATTTGGTTGAATTCCGTCCGATGGTTTCGAACGAGATACGTTATAATCAATTTAAAATTTGACCTTTTAACCCCTCTACCATCCCCTGGGGGCGGAGCCAAATCTAAATGGCCTCTTGCACTCCGCAATCACTGGAGTAACTCAGATATCAAATTTGGTTGTATTCAGGCTAACGATTTTAGAGGAGTTGCATTACAATCAATTTCATGAACTTTTGACCCCATCACCCACCACCTGGGGGCGGGGCCAAATGTAAATGTGCTCATCCACTTCAATCCGTCCAACAGTGTCAGAGGAGTTGTATTACAATAAATTTTGTTACCTTTTGACCCCCACCCCTCACCCACCCGTGGGGGGGGGGGGGGGGGGTTGGGGGCAAATGTAAATTTGCTCATGTACTCCATATTGCAGCAAGCGGCACGCGGGTGGCAAGCAGCCCTCAGCGGAAAATTAACGCACTGAATGCGTCTGGCATGCGGCAAACCACATATGCATGCCATTTTTACGTAGCAGCGGCAACAGCAGCAGTGGCAGAAGCAGCAGCAGCAGCAGCAGCAGCAGCAGTAGTAGTAGTAGTAGTAGTAGTAGTAGTAGTAGTAGTAGTAGTAGCAGCAGCAGCAGTAGTAGTAGTAGTAGTAGT
Source organism: Chaetoderma sp. LZ-2023a (assembly GCA_034401795.1). Classification (NCBI taxonomy): domain Eukaryota; kingdom Metazoa; phylum Mollusca; class Caudofoveata; order Chaetodermatida; family Chaetodermatidae; genus Chaetoderma; species Chaetoderma sp. LZ-2023a. The sequence continues at coordinate 46,607,358 of CM067363.1, read as the reverse complement.
AGTAGTAGTAGTAGCAGCAGCAGCAGCAGAGACGGCTATGTTGGCTGCGGCGCTACTACCGCCCTGCTACTACTACCGCTACTACCACTACTACCACTACTACTACTACTACTACTGCTACTACTACTACTACTACTACTACTACTACTACTTCTACTACTACTACTGCCGCCACTGCTTCCCCCGGGAAATTGTTTAGGCAGTGATTGTATTCAATTATCTCTGTTGAATATTTTTGGAATTAGTTTGACTAGGAGTTGGTGCTGTCTATGACAACAGTTAATTACGTAGCGGTCTGTGGTTCCCACGAATTCTCGTGGCCAGATAAGCGGAGGCAGCTGTGAATCGAGTATGACTTTTGATGATTAGCACCAGTTTGAAATGTTGGAGTCAATTAAGGAATTAGATATGACAAACGGACTTAGTTAATTACGTAGCGGTCTGTGTTCCCACGAATTCTCGTGGCCAGATAAGTGGAGGCAGCTGGGTGCAATGGTAACTAGTGTACCGATTAACTCTAGCATTCTACAAATGGTCGACTAATAGGTAATGGGCAGGACATGAACATAGTGGCTTCCTATAGGCACTAAAGGGCACAACCGAAAGTTACTATCGAAAACGTAGCAATTAGAGGCAAGCTAATTCACCAATAGGCCTTGCTCTCAAATAAGCTATCAGAAATGACGTGCTAATCCAACAGGAATCCCAAACGCTCTAGGTAAAAGGCGTCCTCCCCAGTCAGGAGGGTCGGGGTTTTGATTGGTCAAAATGATGTCATAATCCAATGAGAATCAGAGCAACCTCCGGCGGTACGAAACCAAGATGGAGGGAGAATAGAAACGAAAATGGTATATAAACGGGACTTTAACTTTAGTTCGGGGTCCGGTCCGCCTCGCACCTTGTGAAACGCTCTTGCTGAATGGTTTTAAGTAGGCAAAAGCTAATTTGAATAGCATAGCAAACCAGAGCAGCTGGAAGTAATGCTAGTTCATTGTGAAAGATTAGGCAACATTAAATTAAATCTGTCGTAAATACGTAAACTGGTAACAGTAAAAGTTACCGACTTTGTAGAATTACTGTATAGTTAAAATAGCGAATAAAACGATCACCGTGTGATATCAATACAAGGCAAAAGTTTGGCGCATAGTTTGTTGTTGACTCTGGAGACTACGGAAGATCACCGTAGCTTACCTGCAAGTTCTAGTAGTCAGTCAGATCAGGCCCGGATATCAAATAATTATAAGTATCGTTAAAGTTCATCTATAAACGAGGCGAGCTGATATCTATTTCTTTCGTTCGCGGTAAGGTGGGTTGTCGCAGCAACCTTACATATAAACCTTACCCAAAACGGAAGAGATTTCATAGTCAAGTATATCTCATAAAAACGTATACGTAACATAGATACAGGATAGACATCAGAAATCTTCAGTGGCTTCACCAGCCAGGATCCGGAGTCAACCGTGAGTAACTAGTATATGGCCCAACCAGAGACGCCGCTCTCCAATTCAGCCATCGTATTAAACGACGTAGCGGACCGTGTAAAGACATTCCTAGACGCGGCTAAGTTGGCCGACAGCACCAGAATCACCCAGCATCACGAGTATCGCACGGGTGCTGCCGTGAAGATAACTACAGAGGTAGTCTGCCCCGAGCAACCCCGTCTTCCAAGAATCATTATCAGTTTTCATTATTAGTGAAAACGTAGAATGGCAACACCAGCCAAGCGAGGCGTTGACCCTGCCCTGCCACCCATGGAGGTACCGCTGCAACCCCAGCTTAGACCAGAGACCATAGCCGCCATGCAGACGATGGGCGTAGCAATGGCGGGAGCCATTGTTGAAAGCAGTAACCGTCGGGAAGCCGAGAGGGTGTACCGGAGGGAGATTCGGGACACGATCTACCGCATACAGCCCTGTGACGGAGTAGTGCCGGAGGAGGTGAGAACCTTCCTCGATGAGACCCGGCGAGCATGGGTCGCTAATGAGGGACGGCTAGAGGGCATACCAGCCTACGTCATCACCTGAGCGGCACGAGAGCAGTTGTCCAGCGCCATAGACGGGTTCCTAGTGGGCAAGATCAGGGAAGACGTCACATTTGATGAGTTCCATGATTATATCATGGTAAACTTCATATCAGCCAACGAAGGCGAACGTATAAAGTACGATTTAGAGGGGGTGAGGCAACGGCGGAACGAAACCGTCATCACCTTCAACAGGCGGTTTAGAGAGATGAGCGCTAGAGCATACCCTGTCGAGAACGCCGACAACCGTCGGACCGTGATGGGTATTTACTTGAAGGGCTTGTCTGACCACCGCCTGAGCAAGCGAATCGTCAGGAAGAAGGCCACCACGTTGGGCCGGGCGATCGAAATTGCAGAACAAGAAGCCACGTGTGACGATCTGCTCCGGGCGATGAAAATAGAGGAGCGCCAGGAGGAAAGCATGGAGGTGAATATGTTAGGACCAGACGAGGAAAAAGAGGTCTGGAGCGTGGTGGGAACATTAAAAAAACAGATTGCTCAACAGAGCAAGATGATTGAGCGACTCTGTGGCTTGGTCGGTGACATGCAGCTACAGCAGCAGAAGCCGGTGGCTGGGGCCACCCAGCCCACGAAGAATACCGCCCCGCAGGCAAAGCAACACGCCCCACTCTCGCCCCGACCAGTCAGAACGGGACGAGACTTGCAGCACATTACCTGCTATAATTGTGGCGGGTCGGCCATTACAAAAGTGACTGTCATCAAGCGGTACAGCCTAGGGAGAACGTCGGCAGACAGGGTGCCCAGCGACCCCGACAACTGCGACGGGCGCCGCCGATGACCTGTTCCCAGTGCGGGAGAGAGGGACACACGGCCCAGCATTGTTTTGGGGCGTATATGAAACGGAAGACGACTCCTGCCATAACGGTAAGATGTTTCGGGTGTGGCAAAGACGGCCACTACGTGAGAGACTGCCCACAGTACGAACATCCGCCGCAGAACGGTCCTGCATGGACCCAACAAAAGGGTCCAACCGGCCGCCGGGCGATCAAGCGTCCCCGCACCGACGATATGGACATCGACCTAGTCGACTGAAGACAGCAGGAGAGAACTGTCACGCCGAGGGACTGTTCACGGAATGTCAGAAAGGACATAAACAATCGTTTTAGAAGTAATGACGAATATGAGGACCGCGATGGATTCATGTTGACCGGTGAAGGGACGGATGAGCATGGCCGTTATTCATACGGTATCGGACAGGACTCATCCTCCTGTCAAAACAGTTATGCGTTCTACCGACATTGGAACTCGCTGTGTAATATGAGATAAGTTGTGACTTGTGGATCTAAAATCCCATGAAAGACGGGTGGCGGCTTTGTGATGCTGCGTTTGTTTCGATTATGCTATAGAATAATTACAACAGAGTGGCAGCTCCAAGAACCCTCTTGAGCAAACCTTATGCATTCCACTGCAAACATCTGCGAACCATTGCAAATCATCACAATTCATATAGTCGAATATCAAATACAGCACTACTGTACTACTACAAACGCTGTAGCAAAGAGACACTATCTGAGCAGCGATGTTCTATGATCGGACATGTTCTACGAATGGCAGAAAATTCACCTTCTCAGAAAACACTGAAATTTGCAGCTGTAGGTGCCAACATGTCTCAGACACGCAGACAGGCAAAAGGCGCCACAACATCGACTTGCTAAGTTTTTGTTATCAGCCAGCATAAAAGGTAATCTAGGACGCTAATGACAAGAAAGACCCTAAAGGGCCTCAGGACGCTATCTGATTGCAGCTGGAAGAGTTTTCACCTCTTCACCTGAAAAACACAGCCTCTCATCATCATTATCAGTATCATAATCATCATCATCATCATCATCATCATCATCATCATCAGCGTCATCATCGTCATCATCGTCATCAGCGTCATCATCGTCATCAGCATCATCATAATCGTCATCATCACCATCATCATCAATTCAAATTCTTTTGGTCTGCAAATGGACATTCGATGAGCGAATATTTTGATATTCTTTGCCAAATGTAGCCATTAAAGGCTTAGATTCGATTTGATCATTAGCCGCAGAAATCTGTGTCTAGATGTTTTGGGGTATTGATTAATAAGTAGAGAGCTTACACTCGACTCGATCAGGATAACTCTTTGATGGATTTGGTAAAGAAACTAAGAACATTTGCTTACTGAATGCCCATTTGTAGACCAAGCAAAGAATACAATTAACATTTTACCACAGAAATGACTGACTCAGATCACTGTAGGAGTCGGTTTCTGCCGGCGTTGTCATGAAATGTTTAAAGGTCACGTATTTTGTTTCTGTGTTATCTGTCAGATATTACCTTGAGCTCCTGATTGTACCGGGCACACTCCTTTATTACTCTTAAACTCAACCCAAGTGGATTTTCAAATTTTACTGGTGCCAATACTTGCATATGACTTCATGAGAAATTGGCGACCTTTCCGCTTTATCCATCCATCACACGACGTTATAATCAACTAGGTGACGTGTACAATGACATCATAATGAAATGAATGATGCCATTATAATATCATGAATGACGTAAATAAGTACGTCACGAACGCATATTTGATGACGGACTATGCGTTGTTGTACGAATTGTATGGCTTAATTTACTATTTAATAAACATGCTGTTGACTATCTTGAAACAAATTTAACTGGGCGCTGTTGTTACCCTAGTCGGCAACACCACCAAGCCAAATTAGTTACAAAATATTCAACAGCTTACCTGTTTCGGAAATATTACCTGTATAGTTTTTCAAGAAATTGATATTTAAGGCGTTCGGTGATCGACCAATCCCAACACGGCGAAGTGTGAGTGTAGCTTAGCTGAAGGTGGGCGGGGCATAGCCAAAACTGGAAAGGTCCATTGGCGACCTCATATTAGAAGTACGTATTAACGCTAAGCCTAATCCGTTTATTTCTGATATTTCATAGAATAACAAAAATGCGACTATCCTAAGCATATGACTGATTGGCATTACGGACAACCATGGCATCTGGTCTGGAGATATACACGTGCTCTCGGCGGACGTGTCTTGTTTTGTTACTGCTAAAAGTAGTTGAGCCGCCCAAACAAACTGCTAACTATTCGGCAATTTGTGTCAGATGGTCTTTTTGGGTCGCAAAGAGCGGAGAGATTATCTGACATTCTTTCAAAATCCAGATTCTCCAGGCTGCAACAGTCCCCTTGCCCAATGATTTAATCCAAGCTTTAGCTATGCCCAACTCATTCCTAGCTAAGCTTCACCCACGCGTGGCCCGTGTTGGGATCTACCGAGAACTTCACTCACAGAATTTCAATTTTCAGAAATCTATCCAGGTAAGCTGTTGAATATTTGGAAACTAATTTGACTTGGTGTGCCCAGTTAGATTAGTTTCAAAATATTCAACAGAATGTTTATTGAATAGGAAAAAAGACAATCAGTTCGTACAAATATGTGATGGACATAATCACGTCATTCATGACGTAATTGATTGTGACATCAGCCCATATGGGGAATAGTTGATTATAACGTCATATGATTGACTGAGAGACTGGATTCCTTAATTGAACACGAAGGACTGGCTACGAAAAAACATATACTGTGTTAGAAATGACCGAAGTAACATCACCAATTAAATTCATTTCAAGATATTCAATACCTCATCTCTATGGACCTTTCCGGTTTTAGCTATGCTCCGCCAATCTCTAGATAAGCTCCACCCTCACCTCACTCGTGTTTGGATCGACCGATCCCTGAACACCCTGACTATCAATTTCCAAAAAACTAGACAGGTAAGCTGTTGAACATTTTGAAACTAATTTGACCGGGTGTTGCTGCTGCTGCACCAAAAGCGCGCCAGCCAAATTAGTTTCAAAGTATTCAACATAATGTCTATTAAATAGCAAAGAATTACAAAGACATACATTTCATACAACGTGTCGGACTCTTTGAGATTCGATGACGGCCATTTGTGACGTAATGATTGTGACGTCATCATACACGAGCTGAGCTAAATATGACGGCATACGAGGTCAGATGATGGCAGGATACTCTGGAATGGTGAATTATTCTCCTGAATTTGAATAGCGGATGTCATTGTCAAATGGGTTAATACGTGAAAGTCGACATAGAGGAGCAAAATTGAAATAACTGTGTAAACATAAATGTCACGCCACCAGCTATATAACTTTGAATAAGATAACCTTTGATGAACTCTTTAAATGGCTAGATTTCGTCAAGAATAGGAAAATAGTTGGCCATTGAATGCCCATTTGAAGACCAAGAGAAGACAATTTTTGAAAATGTACCACTAGTCTTATCTTGGCAGGAAGATAGTAAGACCATTACAGAGGACGGGTTTGGTAGGCTTCGCCATGAAAGCAGTAAATAGGTTTGGTTGGTCACTAGCATAGCGAGGTTTCAAAATGGCTCCTTTTCAACACAGCATTGTAGCTTTCCAAGATCACACAAGGTAGTAGTAGTAGTAGTAGTAGTAGTAGTAGTAGTAGTAGTAGTAGTAGTAGTAGTAGTAGTAGTAGTAGTAGTAGTAGTAGTGGTAGTAGTAGTAGTAGTATTAGTAGTAGTAGTAGTAGTAGTAGTAGTAGTAGTAGTAGTAGTAGTAGTAGTAGTAGTAGTAGTAGTAGTAGTAGCAAGAGTAGTTGTTGGAATACACCCGTTAGTTTACTTTGCTGCTCACCACGTCCCTCGGTCGGGAACCGCCATCCTGCAATACACCATTCCCACATTGACGTCATTACGCCGGGATTCCCCTAAATTAACGCTCGGAGCAAAAATGAGCATTAAAATACACCGCAATCTAAACCGTTCCTATGATAAAATAAAATGATTATATTATTTAAATCATATATCATTGGAAAGCGCATTCAGTTGCCGAAACATTTTATATTTTTGTAACGTTTTCCCGGAGTTATTTGCGTATATAAAATGTACCATTCGACTTAAATTCATTAAATCAAGTGGCCAATAGGGGATGTTTTAAAATTGTAATCAACTGTATTAAATTTTATAAAACCATAAAAACTAATACAGAAATACACAGAAAGTTGCCTTGGCTTTCCAATGATGTATGACTTCAAAAATATTGTAAACAGTTTTTCATATGCACAGCCTAAAGTGCACTGTATCTGATTCCCATAGTAAAGTAATGCTGTTTGCGCGTCGGCTATCGCGTTTACCAACCGGAAGTGATATGCGAGATACATTCAGGGAGGGTATTTTCCCAAAATACGCTAATGTGGGAATGGTCTATTCCGCATAGTATCAGCAACCCAAACATCTTTCCGCTGGACCACAGCACCAAGACTTAAATCTTGGTTATTCGGACCAGCTTTCACATGTCGGATATACTGATACACTGGCGAATTCATATGAGACTATCTTGTGGATGCACCTCGTTTGGTAGGTATGCTATGCCCTCACCTGGTCTCCGTCGCAGCACTGGCAGAAGTAGTTTTGCTTAGTTGTTTAACGCACTGGCAATGCGATGGCTTCAATTTCCCTGTTAACCACGCCCATGGAATGTCCTCGTTAGTTTACTTTGTTGATCATCAATTCCTCACGGGGGGGGGGGGCGGTGTCGAACCGCCATCCTGCAATTCCTCATTCCATCAGCAACCCTGGCATCTTTCCGCTAGACCACCGCTCCAAGATCTATATCTTGCTTAGCGGACCAGCTTTCACATGTCGGGTATACTGATACACTAGCGAATTCAATTGAGACTCTCTTTTGAATGCACACATTACTGTGTGTATGCTATGGTCTCACCCGGTCTCCGTCGCGGCACTGGGAGTAGTAGTTTAGCTTAGATTGTTAACGCCCTGGCAACGCGATGGCTTCAATTTCCATGCTAATCCCGCCCACGGAATGCACCCATTAGTTTACTTTGTTGATCAGCATTTCCCCGGTCGGTGGTAGTAGTAGTAGTAGTAGTAGTAGTAGTAGTAGTAGTAGTAGTAGTAGTGGTAGTAGTAGTAGTAGTAGTAGTAGTAGTAGTAGTAGTAGTAGTAGTAGTAGTAGTAGTAGTAGTAGTAGTTAATCAGTCCCCCAATAGATAAACATTTGGAGATAAAATATGGATGATACTTAGTTTTTTACTACAAGTGACCTATTTAATACAAAGACCTTTGGAGTGGACATTTTCTGCAAAGGAATGCTAGATTTTAGGAGGGAAGAAATCGATAAACGATATGGAATGAGATGAGAAAACTTGCTTTAAATAAGAACGAACAAAAGAAGGAATGCACAATACTGGCAGTTTTAATGTCTTATTGCCTAACAGTTAATATTCACATAAGAACCACGTGAGATTCAGTTAAACAGAGAATGGCAAACAGCGCTGTACAGCAATGTAGCAGTTATAACCACGAATCTGTCAATACTTGAATATATATAGGTGCTATTGTTTTATTCAATATTGGCATATTAAATACATATTTATCACAGCTATGCATGTTTACACTAATCAGCTCTTTACAAATGTCATATCATAGTGTGCAATATGCACACATATAATGATTAATTTAGGAGTAGAAAAGCTCCTTAAAATTGTCTCCTCTGAGAGTAACTTCTGGGAAAGTAATGACATCAAGGATTGCGGACTAGCAACTTGGGTTGAAGTCTGATTATGGCTACATTTCATTAATCAAGCAACTGCTGTGATGGCAACGCTCAATTACTGCCACACCCATTTTGTGTTCGCTCTAGCAACATGGAACATTCGAGGTCTATCCAGTGTAATAAAAGAGAAACAATCTGGAGCAACTGTGATTTCTATGACATCGATATCGCAGCTTTTCAAGAAAATAAGGTGCCTAACCACGCTGAACAGATACGGTAGTCAGGTCACAAGTTACTTCCCCTTGAACAGAAGCAACTCAATTTCCGTGGATTGGAAATTGACCATTCCAGCAATTTTGTAGGCAGTTTTGAAACCAATACAACCAATGAAAAACGACACCTGTCACATTGCAAATGGCCAAACTGGTTAGAATTCAAGTCGTAATCCTTCAGTATTCGACAACCGCAAGTTTGCAGTAAAGTTAATCTCAAAACATTCCACAAAATGTTTATTAAATTGTAAATCCATCAGAAACATACAATTCGTACATGTGACAGATATTTATAATTTCATGACGGAGATATGCTGGGCCGTTATAATTGAGCCGTTAACTACTAGGCGACGTAATTGATTATGCCGTCAGATACTTAAGTGCCAGATCGGATTTTCCACTAAGAGGGCAAACTACTTGGCCTGAACCACACACGCTTGTTCCAAGGAATGTTTGTAACATTTGATCAGTTTGTCGGTTCAATGGGTTTTTTTAAGAATAATGTAAAACAAGATGTACATATTGGACATGGTGGGACTCGAGGAGTAGCTATTCTCGACGATCATCGTTTATTACATTACATTTACATTTGGTGAGCCTGTACTCGACCCTAACCTTTGTAATGCAATTTCGGAAATGAATATTCATTAGTGTCACCGTATTCATGTTGTCAAACAAATTTGTTCTAATTTTAAATAGAACTGACCTAATAATAATGGTATTCCCCAAAGAGACAAAATAATATGTCCAATTTACACATGGTATATGAAATATCACTGACTGGCTCATTTTACAATGATGCTGTATGATTTTACTATGTATATTATTGTATCATCACATATTATGAGAATGAACACACAATTAGGATGGATGAATGGATGGATAGATGGATGGACATATAGACAGACATCCGTGTTCCATTTAGATATATATGTTTTACTAGTTGAAATTTATGATAGTTGCTGTTGAAATTATTAGTCATTTGAGTTCACTTACCTCGAGTATACGTTGCTGATGCAATGACAGGTACTTACCTCCTGATGCTGTTGCTAAATTAAATACCAACCGGCTACGAATGCACACATATTATAATCCATAACACGATGCTAGAATCATGCTCGATTTTAAATGGTTTAATAGGCCTAGAAGCATGTGGGTTCATCAAGCGACATTATTAGATACATGCAATATAGGGAGCAGCATACTTGACAACATATTTTAACTGGCTAGTGTTCGACTGTGTAATAAGGCATCTGTGGTTTATACATGATTAGATATGCAATCTTATGCAGTATTGACGGATTCAATGCAAGCATATATCGCAAGGAAGAACTACATGTATTTGATGTGTCAATATCATGTATGATGTTCCTTAAGACATTGTTTTAAGACAATGGAGCCAAGATGTATCCCAAACACGTATACGTGGTTAAATTTCCAGTCCTCTGCGGCTTTGGTATTAAAGTCAATGTGATTATGAATCACGATGTATGCCCACTCTTGTTTTTTCTAGAAGTGGGGCATCATGTACATGCTAGGTCAAAGATCAACCCCTAATGCACGTTGATGGATAAGAACGCGGTGAACTACACGGTTTGCCCATTATAAATGCATAATACAGGCATACCTATAGAGCTGTCAAGTTAAATTAGAATCGAAATAATGCGTGGTATTTGCAGTTAATTGTCATATCAAAACAATATGTGTTTTTGCTAGCTATCTTCAATCCATCAAACTGATCATGATTGTACCAGATCAACACGGATAATAATTGTGCAGATGAAAATTTCCGGAAGATAATAGGTGGAGATTGATTTGCTCATAATGACGGAATGTATGTAAATGGCCAATCAACCTCCATAACTCAGAAGAATTAGCAGGAGATGGAGAGGGAGAGGGAGAGGGCCTAGCTAATTTGTATTATTAGTACAATAAAATATGTTTAAAAGAAAAATCTCAATGTAGACTAAACCCATATTTGTGTATAAAAGTAGCTGTTGCTTACAAACTTCATATCTCGACAAACTGAAGATCATAAGATCAGTCACTATTGTAGTTAGGGCTATCTTAGTACGAATTTGCTATAGAAGTTAGAGTATCAGTATTAATTCAGCCATTTATAGGAGTTAATCTGTGAATAGTTATCAAATATCTTCAAGTTATTCAGTTGTATTACAAGTTTAATAAATCTTTATTCATTATTGTTACCAATAGTCGCGTTATTTCTTGAAAAGGCAATTATTAATCTGTGTAGAGAGAAGGAAAATCTTTCTCCTGAATTGGCAATCTTCGAGTCACCAGGCCCAGTCTTGACTAGTCTATCCCAGGCTCCGACCGACGTCTCAAGTAAGCTTAAGTAGTAGTCCAATTTCTTCACCTTCGTCTTAAGACAGATTAATAAGATTAGTAAGATTAAGTCAATTTGTGAAATTTGCGGAAAATATTTGAAGGCCAAAGACAGAAATAGAAAACTGTAAGTATTATGAGCAGTGATTCCCCATTGACATCCCGGCTGATAAAACCATCACACAGTCCTTGTCAGGCCATATAGCAAATTCTAACATGATAATGGAGTAATTAGATTTGGTTTGCTGCTCTGAAACTGTAAGTTTGTTGACACATACTGAATACAAACCAGATAATACAGTTAGAATTACTGTTAACGTTTAAAATCCAGCAATAATCCCTCATTTATCCAGTATACGAGATTCAGGAACAATTGCCCAGATAAATCTCCAGATCTACTCTATCTGAAATCCTGAATTTATCGAATCAGCCACTATTTTGTTAATACATCATGGATTATATATAGACACCAAAGCCCCATACCACTATTCAACGTTGCCAGACCTAAGATAACATTAAATCTCTAGACCCAAAAATGACACACCAAATGCAGGTACCCAACCAGTTCTTTAAGGCGCTAACAGAAATTTCGACCGACATCAAAGATAGTATCCGCAACTACAACCAGCTCGACTGAATGTGAGGAAAACCACAAAAAGCATGAATTGTTGCATGTGTGACATATTCAGACCTGCGATGAATGCATTCCATCATAGGTGCGGGAATACTTCGAGGCATGTTGTTATGCGTTTGACTCAATTAAACCTAAGCAGCCTGGCGATGCCATATACATTATTAGTTGGACCACCACGGCCAGCTCCATAAAGAAGTGGAGCAGTATCTCGTCACCAGAGACTGTAACATAGTGACGTTAGACGAATTCTACAAACATAGTTGAGTGCTTCGTTTCAGTCAATGAAAAAGAACAGCTAAAATGTGTGTTGGAAAGACTGAAACAAAAGCCTGGCAAAACAATCAACACATTCAATAGGAGATTTCAAATGATGGCTGGGAAGGCCTATCGAGAAGACAACGAGGACAGCTGCCATGCCATTACGTGCGCCTATGAACAAACATTAACAGATGTAGCATTAGACTAAAGCGTCATCTTCAAGGGCAAGCATACCTTGGATGAGGTCATCGAGTACATTGTAGAGCAGGATGACATATGTGACCTGCTAGATGCAATGAGTTTAAATGACCCCCACCGCCGACATGAAGAACAGACGAAAATCGATGCAGCCAGCCCAAGACAGTATTACCAGCCACCAGACATATCCCAACAGCTAAAAGACCTTGAAGCCAGTATGATTGCAAGGCAGGACACGCTTTTCCAAGATGTCTTCAAGAGGATCAAGGAATGCAAGCAGAACCCCTTAATGTGGTGACTCGTGGAATGGCACAATCAGCAACGCCTCTTCCATCATCAAAAAGTCAAAGAAAAGGGCAAATTCATTGCTATGTTTGTGGACAATTTGAACATACTAAACGTAGATGCCCTAAGCTTATTATTAACCATAGCAACCAGTCCAGAAATCAGTCTAACAATAAGAAGTCGAAAAATTGTTACAATTGTAGTAGGGCATGACATTTTGCAAGAAACTGTAGGAATAATAGCCAAGATAATTCCTGACAGTACCATTCTTATACCAACAATTCGAACCAGCCACAGATTCATGAGACAAATTTGCCACTGCGACTAATGGGCTTGCAATCAGACTGGTCACTATGCAAATCAGTGGCAAACGGGCACGCAGCCAATAGAAGTTGATACTGTTCAACCAGACTTCGGCGAGACAATCATAATCACCCCCATCAGGACGACGAGTATGTGGATCGAGACTGGGTTGTTCTAACAGTAGCAAACACTGATGCCAATGGTAGAAGCAGTTGTTGACATGGCCGCAATACTCCTTCTGTGGAGTCCCACCGCCATGCAGATGAGGGAAGATTGTTTGAACGATGAGAGAAGACGCAGCTATGCTGAGGTGTTATGAGCCAGCGACGGACACAGCCAATTGTCAGCAGACAGCAGCAGAGGGAGCCAGTGACTGAGAAGTACCTTGCCCATCTACCATTAGATGCTCATTATGGTCACAGTGGAGATGCTGATAACTGTATGCATAGTATCGATATCTTAGTGGATTCAGGTGTCGGTGCATCGCTCATTTGGTGTGATATTTGGAAAAGTATTCTAGGCGTGAAGCACTTAAGGTAAGTGTAAATACGTTTAGCTGTAAGCGGTTTGCCCATAGATGTGCTAGGGGAAACTGAGGTCAAGTTTCAAGATGCTAGCCATATACCCATTATAATTGTGAGAAAATGAGTCATGAAGGGTTAATTGTGGCTGATGTATTGTATGCGGTGGATGGCTAATAGATTAAAGAAATGGGGAAATGCAGTGGTACAGGAGAACCGATAAATTACATATTCCCTGTAGGCACCACAGTCAATCTTATGCTGAAAGCAGTATCACCGAAACGACAGGGTATAAAGTTATCGACAAAGTACTTAGCAACTATGCTGATAATTTTGACACTGCTCATCACAAATAACTAGATAGGAATCCAGTAGTTGAATGCATGATTGCTATTAATTGTCCTCCCCTTAGACAACGTGTCCATAGGATCCCTTAACTGAGTGCACATATTGTTAGAGATCAAATTAAAAAGATGTTAGAAGCTGGTCTGATCATGCCATCTTTGTCACCTTGAGCATCGCCTATCTTATTGGTCCTCAAGAAAGATGGGACCTTGCGCTTCTGCATAGACTATAGGTATCTGATTGAAGCTGTGCACATATATAACTACCCTTTACTAATTATCTCTGATATCGTTGACAGTGTGCAAGGTGCAATGCTATTTTCTACAATGGTCCTGAAGTCTGGGTATTGGCAGATACCAATGGCCTGCCAAGAGAAAACAGCTTTCACCTGCCCAGAATGTCAATTCGAATGGCTCTGGATGCCCTTTGTATATAGAAACTCAGGTGTGGAGAGCTGTGAGTGCCATTTTTCACGGTTATATAGGATAATGGACGCACGTTTTTGTTGATGACCTTGTGGTTTACTCTAGGAACCCTGATGTGCATGCTCATCACTTAGCTCTCGTAATGGAGAGAATTTACAGCTCAAATTGAGGAAGTGTGGTTTCGCGAGTAAATCAGTTGATCTACTTGGTTATCACATATCTGCGGCAGGTATTTCACCTCAGAAGCAGAATGTGAAGGTCATTCATGAAATCACACCTCAGTAGGATGTTGCTGAAGTCAGAGCGATATTTGGTGCAACAGTCTACTATAGGTCATGTGTACCGGGTTATGCAGAAATGGCCAGATTGCTAATAGAACTGAATAGGAAATGCTTCAAATGGCGTAAAAAACAACAACTGTTATTTGACAAGTTGAAAATCTTGCTGCGCAGTAAGACTGTACTAACCTACCCAAATCTTCAGAAGCAATACAGTTTGTATAATGATGCTTCTTCCTATGCGACAGGCACAATTTTAATTCAGGAAGATGGCCAAGGTAGTGATAGGGTTATCCGATATGTAAGTAGTGTACTCTCAAAGATAGCCAGCGTATCTGACCAGTCTTTGAGAAGGAAGTTTACGAAGTCGTCTATGCCCTCAAAAATGTTCGACCGTATCTGTTTCGTGCTGAGTTCACCATATGCATTGACCATAAGACCCTTAAGAGCTGTGCTAATTGCTGAATATGGGTGTATGATTGAGTGCATTAAATGTATCCATGATGTCCGAGCAGACATGTTGTCCCATCTAAGTTAACCTCGGGAAGCTGCAACGCTCAACACTGGTGATTATGTAAACCCTGATATAGAGGACGGAATTCTGCCGTATGTAACGTTTGAGGTTCATGGCATTCTATACAATGAGTTATGTGTTGAACAACTTGAGGAGTTTTCCCAGATATTCACTGAGGTTCCTGAGGATTACGTGGTGCAGAATGGCATATTATATTGCTCTTGCCCTCCATGAGCATTGGAGGCTGAGTATCCTTGTCTTGTCTTATCATCTAGATGATGTAAGCATGTATTGCAAGAGGCACACAAGCATGCCAGACATGACCGTTTACAGAAGACCCTAATTAAAGTCTTTTCCATGATTCTTTTCTCGGAAAATCCTTGAGAACGGATATTATTGAGATGTTAGATCGTGCCAGGTAAATCGACGTATTACTATGCATCCGAGGTGTACTGAGATGCCTATGGTCAAGTATCCCAGACAGATTATTGGTGCTGACCTTTTCGAACCATTTATTGAGTCAACCAAAAGCAATCGATACATCATAGTTATTGTTGATCATGCTTAGAAGCTTATCCCTTTCCTTTCAAAAAGACAAAAGAGGTTAAGGCCAAGTTCTTTAATGAGTATCGTACAAGACACGGTCACCCAGAGATTCTGGGAAGTAGCTGAAAGTCTTATACAAAGAATATGGGATTGACCATTGTAGAACTAGTCCCTCACCTTCGCCAGACGTATAGTAGAACAGAGCGATTTAACCATACCCTGACAGAATTAACACAGAAAAGTGTTAATAACCAAAGCTCGGGTGTGGGAGAATGAGTCAGGATCTGCTCTTATGGACTATCGGAACACTCCTCATGCTACGACTGGCTATACTCCGTTTGATATTACCTCTGGCTGGTGCAGTAGATTGTCTATGGCAATGCCTCTAGATGGATATTAAGATCTGGGCGATCCCGTACAAGGACGGAAATTTCCAGAAAACATCATCGCCAAGCAATCAACAAGCATTCTAACGCAGCTGATTCCCAGGTGGAGGATTCTTTTGTAGTCGTAGCCAATGAGACAATGAAGCTTATGACCTAATTTGATCCTGAATATGAAATCTATTGGTTCAACGGCCCAGTGGTTCATATCTACCATCAGAGATCTAGTAAGACCGGAGTTCTGAATGTCTTCAAACTCCAGATCATAGATTCTGTGATGTGTTGGGTTGGCATTCGAGAACGACCTATTCGAAAATCTGGTAAAGGTGCACCCGCCATTCATCCATACCTCGAAGAACCAATTTGTTAAAAGTATGCTTTAGAACAATTAGTTGAGTTCTGGAAGGAATCACCCCATCCTATAATTCCCGAAGGACAACCTTCCGCTTCACAACCACTAGAGCAGCATGACCCGTCTAATGAGGTGTCCGTTGAAGCAGGGGTAATTTGGATGGATGACAGTATGCCTATGCTAGATGAAGGCATGCTTATAATTTCTGAGCGTGAGTCATTAGCAGATGATGAGGTTATGTGGCAATCCACAATAGCAGATGATGTCGCATCCGTGATGATTGCAGACAACAGCTGATCTAGACACATGTTTGGCCAATGGCCAAGTACAGGCTATAATCTATGCAAGCGCCCACACTGACCAGATTACTTTTCAGTTACACGCAGAAAGCAACCTCGCAATGGTGCTATTAGTCACCAGATGTCTGATGTGCAGTTTATCCATTGTATAAGCACTGTCATCAACCATCATATCTCTTTCACTACTCGTTAGATAGTCTGACTCACCAGGTTACATTATTTTGCTAAAGTCCGTTCCTAGTTGTTTACTCACAGTGTCATTATCTACAATTCCTGCATACCTAATATTTTTGTTTACGCTTAAGATTTTCGGTGGAATAACATCGCCCGATATTCAACCAGTTAATAGTATGTTTAACGTGTCCATGCTGTTAGTTATAGTTTCTGTAAACATAGTTCACGGAAAGAGACTTACCAGTGGAGGGTAAATTTATTACAGTTGATGAATACCGAATCACTACCAGAATGTTGCATATCACTGCTTCGCCATTACCCGCTATCAAAATGATCCCGTGGGAATGGTACCCATGGGTAATGATATGATATTAGCTACAGCAAAACATATACCTATTAATGGCCAATTCTCTGAATCTTGTCATAACTTCAACGGGGATGAGTGGGTGTACGATCCATGAGCATTGTATGCGTATGCAATATTATGTATGTCCATAATGATTAAATAACATAAAATTTGGCATTTTACCCTCTTATTCGGCAAACAGCGAGCCTTATCTTTAAAAACGATAATCCTCTTCTTTGACATTTTGGCTGTCTTGAAACTTTGATACTTTGACAATCTTATGAGATTTGTTAATGTTTTTTAACCTAATTTGACTATTTATACTTCCTGTATACCTATGCTAAATTTATATCGTATGCTACTTTTAATGCGGGTAAGGAATTCCCTTTCAATAGCAATCCATTAGCATGACATATTTATGCTAACTGTGTGTTTTATCTGTCGTAAATACGCCTACTTGAAATGTGGCAAAAAGCGTTTTTTGGTATATTGTACTCTTCCACGTTAGCAATTTCTTAACAGTTTTCAAGAGAGGCATATAATCCTAATCTTAAACACCTAACAAAGCCATTCAGTAGGTCACCACGTGAAAAGTATATCATAGCGTGTATTGTGTAACTTGTGTAGAGTTATCCCATTTGACCCGTAACAATGTTTCCAAGAATACACAAAACGTACTGTCGTATGTTTTGGGCTGGTTGGAAGATATTGCCGGAGATGTCTTTCAATCCAGTTATATCCAGAATATCCAACAAAAAATTGCTTTTCTTTGGAGGAACAACGTTTTAAAAATAGCTGTAATTGTATTCTTTGCAAATGTTGTATATTATATACTATCCGCTAATACTCTGTATAGTTCCAGAGAATAAAACTATTATAGAAGAGTCTCGGAGCAATTGGTGGTGGCTAAGTCACGCGAGCCACACCCTTACATCCGGTCGGTGAAGGAGAAGTGGATTCCCCAGCCCCTGTAGATTCCATGGCGAGAGCGACATACCTAACAACTAAGTAACTCTCCTGATTCATCACATTCTCAATATACGAGGGTCTGAGGAAGATAAAATGCAATTGGATGGAGGGAGAGATGTTCACTATCCATAGCAAATCTAGGCCATTGCCTCTGCCTACCGATTTATGTAAGCTACATTCTCCATAGGATGTAACTGTGGATATGCTCATTATTTTGAAAACGACTTGACTGAAAGTTCTTGGCAGCTGAGCCACCATCGAACTTTCAGTCAAATTGCTTTCAAAATATCCAGCATATCCAGAGTTTTTGCCTATTGAATTTATAGACTGGTGCCTTGTAGTAGTCACACAGTAAAAGTTACCACCATCCATCACATCGCATATGTTATCATGGAACATGAAGCACAATATAATTATAAGTAGATAATGATGAGTTGAAACCAAATATGCAATCAGATCACAGATTAAATTGGTCACATAGGCCCGCGGTGCTCATATTGTAGTTAGTCTTTTGAATTATAAAGGTAAATACTACATAGAAAAAGTTTGTTATAAAAATGTCTGCTGCGTCAATAGCTTAGTTAATACATGTGCGATTAATAGTTTCACATTTCAACATTGTTCAATAATTTGCACGTTACTGAGTATGTTGCAAAGGTATGCAATGGATAATTATGCTGCAATGTCGTATCAACAACATTTTCCAATTAAGTTGCTTAGGGAAACTGTATATGGTAACATTTCCTGTATCTTACAAGTAAGCAAATACCTAAAAAGCTTCCATAAAGCATATTTGGCTCACCCACAGAAGAAGGGATAATCATGAGTGAGCTTTCGGCAGTAAATGGGTTAATCAGTGAATGACTATAACTTTACAAAATGGTTAATACACGCATGCAATTATGTACGAAAATGGTGAAATAGCATAAAAGCATAATTCTACCTCGACAAAGGATTAATTGACAGGGACAGCATTTCGGTCAAATAGTTCTCAAAAATATAAAGTAGATAGACTATCTTTAGCATTTGCAATGGCTGGACATTATCTATTACCTTTCCTATTTCAATGGGTTAAAGTACCTCAATTTTAGACAAAGATTATATATGCAGTACATCCTGTCACATAGATTTACATGCTTATACACCCCCACCCCTGGTTTGGTTCCTTTAGACTCAGAACAAGCCAGTGGGTTGTGGAAAACAATCGGGAATGGTCGCCAACCAGCCGTAGGCCATTTTGGAAAGTGGCAAATTCGAAATTAGGAACCTAAATAATATATGTACAGATAGAATTACCATCAAAGTCCATCAAATAAAATTTTCAAAATGGTAGCCCAAATGCTCATGTTTGATTCGTTGCCGCCAGGTTTTTTATTTATCCATTTTCATCTGAACAAACTTAAATGACCTTTAGTGCTAATCTGATTTGCCAAGTTCAGCCCAATTCCTTTAGGGGTTCCAGAGGAGATGTTTTCTTAGGAAACGTGGTCATCCATGGTGGCCGCAAGGCAAGTCGATTAATCTAGTTCTCTTAACCCAACTTGATTCAACTCTTCTCATGAGTAAGTTCATGCCAATGAACCTTTCCAGTTTATCCATCCATCATCATAATCATCAACGTGACGTATATGATGACGTCACAATCGATTACAGCATGAATGACTCCATTTAGTCCGTCTTAAACGCTTGATAGTTCGACACGTTGTACGAATTGTATGTCTTTACTATTCACTAAACATTATGTCGACTATTTTGAAACTAATTTGACTGGGCACTGTTGTTGCCTACTACTGCAGCAACTGCACCCAGTCAACTTATTTTCAAAGTATTCAACAGCTTACCTGTACAGTTTTCTGGAAATTAATAGGCAAGGATGTTCAGGGATCTATCGATCCCAACACAGTCGAAATGTGGGTGGAGCTTAGCTAGAGATGGGCGGGGCATAGCTAAAACTGATCCATTATACCCAGGCGGTTTCAGCTCTAAAAATACCGATTAGCTTCCTGTGAACAATTTTGTACGTATCTGTCCTAACTCGACTCCATTTCGAATCTACTTGAAATCAGCACATCGGTTGATGGGAAGCCACGTATTTAATCCCTCTTGTGTCAACTTAACCCTTTAATGGTCAAGTTGGTAAAAAAAAACCTCTGCGGTGATCTTGAGAAATGTCCATTTGGAGGCTAAGAGAAGAGCATTTTTGAAAATTTACAACTGGAATCACTGGCTCGGTAACAGAGCCAGTCATTCCAGTGGTAAATTTTCAAAAATACGCTTATTGATCTGCAATTGGACACTGGCTAAGCAGAATTTTGAATTTTCTTGACCATTACACTTTTGATGAATGTCGATTTTTTAAATTTTCGTTTACAAAAATACTCTTTTTTGCTGCAAAAATCAAAATTTCCTTTGAAAAGTATTGGCAATTAAATGGTTAATTGACATAAATAGTATTTTGAGTGCTTTAATGCGCTGTTGAAACAAGAGGTCTTAAAGGGAAATGATGGACAGACAATACACGACAGAAGACATACAACAGAAGATGGTCCGCGTATGACAGGAAACGGATTAGACGACGGGATGGAGGCGGGCTCGGGGGGGGGGGGATGGTCGTGGTGGGGGTGGTCGCAAAGGTATATGCTCAAATGACTTCTTAGCCCAGGTGAACTAGGGATGCTCCCAATGAAGATTTTTTTTTTCGAGTTATGTAGTCACGCCCAGTTCTCAAACTATCTTATATCACAGTCGGCGTAAAATTGTTCACTAATTGTAAACATTGGAATAAAATCTGTTACATGCATTTAAATAAATATTAGAAACATTATACAGTGGATCAAATTCAAACTTTGTTTCTTGATAATATTCAGTGTTTTCATGTGAAATAAGCTGCTACATTTGGTAGTGAAGGTTCTTGAGCCGGTACTGGGCCATTACCGGCCAGTGAGGTCAATTCACCTTTCCAGACTACGCACCCATCATATGACGTCATAATCATCTACATGGTATGTAGAATGACTTCATAATGGATGACGTCATGAATGATGTCGATAAGTACGTCACGAACGCATATTTGAAGACGGTCTATGCGTTGTTATACAAATTGTATGCCTTTACTATTTAATAAATATGCTGTTGAATATTTTGAAACTAATTTGACAGGGCGCTGTTGCTGCCATAGGCAGCAACAGCACCTAGTCAAATTAGTTACAAAATATTCAACAGCTTCCCTGTATAGTTTTCAGGAAATTGATAGCTAGGGCACTCGAGGATCGATCAATCCAAACACGGCGATGTGTGGGTGGAGCTTAGCTAGTGATGGGCGGGGCATAGCTAAAAATGGAAAGGTCCATTGTCTCACTACCAGCGCAGTAACCGGTGTTAGCAGGGTAAGATATGTTAATACAGTCCGCGAATCACATCACGCGGTAGGAAACAAGTTAATAGACCCTTCCAGTTTATCAATCCATCATCTGACGTCATAATTAACTCGGTGATGTTTAGGATGACGTCATTATTAATTATGGCATGAATGACTCGATTTAACACTTAATAGTCCGACATGGTGTACGGTGTGTATGGCTTTAGCATTTAATAAACATTCTGTTGTATATTTTGAAATTAATTGACTGAGCGCTGTTGCTACCATAGGCGCTATATCAGGATGACAACAGGTGAAACGACAACTGAAACGAGTCAGACACATCGTCATATCACCAGAACAGAGTTACAATCGGTTTCAACAAAGTCCTTAACTAGATCACTTTTTTATTTTATCCATGGAGCACAACAAAATAAATATGCGTTAATAAATAAGACGTATTCTATGCTAATACGCGCATGTTATTTTCATGTTCTGTTTAAAAGTCACAATTTTGTAATCTTGTTCACACATTTTCACAAAAGATTTGGCATTTTCTAAAAGAATATATAAACTACTTCCACACTCTTAATATATACTCATATAAACAAAATCACTACAATTTGTAGAAAGTTTGAGGAGGGGCAGAGAGAAGGAATGAGAGGGGGGGGGGGCGTCGGAACAGAGACACACTGTTACAAAGATCCGTATTTTCAACGGACATATTCCGTTTTAACGGAAATTTTCCGTACTTATATATAGCGAGCGGTATTACAGAAAAACTCCGTAAATTACGTTTGCCCAGTGCATCACGGAAAGGGCATGACGCGCCATTAGCTCTAGGTTCGTGTAGAAGAACGGCGTTGTTCTCGTGCGGGAATTTTGAACTATTCGTTTATCTATTCGGGATCATCTTGCTACCTTTCAACAAGTTGACTAATTTGATGAAGGTAAGTTAATAATTAAGCGAGCTATGCATAAAAATACTTAGATTATGCGGTGTGCACCTTGTTGGCTGTTTACTATTAACCATTTTGGCACACACTTACACATGGCTGCCAGTGGCGTGTTAACGTTAGTATGTATCGCCTCAGGCGACGCCATTCAACCACGGCGTGACCATCGCTGATGACGAAGCGTTCAATTACCTCTATACGTTTAAGACGATATCACGGTACACATTAACTGAGTGAGAGAATCGTTTCTTTTAGTTCCATCTGAACCTGAGCGTAGGCCCTTGTATTGGCCTTCGGATGGGGCGACAATATCACTGCGAGGGGAAAACCTGAGATGAGAAGTAGGAGGGTCTGTGAGGGCAATCTCGACCAATACTGATTGTATAGATAGATAGATAGATAGATAGATAGATAGATAGATAGATAGATTGTCTAAATATGTTGAAATTTATTTGACTGAAAGCTGTTACTGCTTTTGATACAGAACTAACTGAAAGTTATTACTTTCAGGAAAGTTATTACTTTCAGGAAAGTTATTACTTTCAGTCAAATAGTTTCCTATGATCATCAATATAATTGTTTTTACTTATTAGTGAGAAGAATGTGTTGCATAGACTGGGATTGAGAGGATTAATTTGTCATTAAATACACATGGCGCAAACATATATGGAATGATAGCAACTGAGATTGCTTTGTTAAAGTGTAAAAATGAACAGAACACCTCAACATACCCACTCACGCTCATATGTGTACGATTCTGAATATTTTGAAACTCATTTTACAGGGATCTGTTGCTTCCAACAGCTCTCAACCAAATTAGTTTCAAAATATTCTATAGAATTGCTCTCAGAATATTATATTTATCCTTACAGGTTCAAAGAATTAAGGTAGATTTACAACTGCTTTGTTCGAGCCAACTCTGCATATTAACCATTTTGCCGCATATTAACTATTTTATTTTACATAATTCTGATTCCATGATTTACAGGCGACTGGAAGTATCACAGAGATCGAAGAGATGAATGTAAGAAGAGATGAATGAGATTCCATCAACACCTTGTCTAATAGTCAAAGGTAAAAAGTCTCTGATCATATATTTAACTAAATTAATTTACTTTTCAGTGGATAACAGTCTGTCTGCTGAGTTTTTGCAGACAACATATTCCAGGGGTTATATCTCTGGTCTTGATAAATATTTTGAAAACAATTTGACTGAAAGTTGTTGGTGGCTAAAAACAATCAGTCAAATTGTTTTCAAAATATTCAACAAGTCAAGAGTTTTTGTTCCTTGAAATTATTGTCTGGTGGCTTTCTCCAAATATATAAAGCAAGCTATTGTGATACCATCCACGTCGTCCGGGGTCATCGGTGTCGTCCAATTTGCGTGTAGTTCCACTTGTCAGTTTGTAGATCATGTTTGGTTAATCATACTGGACACACATTTGGACACATGCTTTCTTGATTACTGCAACCTCTTTATTATACCCACGTAATTTTTAAAAATCGCCTCAGTTGGTCTGTCCATCTCTCTGTACGTCCATCTATCTGTCTATCCGGCTATCTCCTCCGAAACCGTTTGGTGGAATTAAATCAAGTTCGGCATGCGAGTTACCATATGATGACGGACTGCAAGCCACCATTTTCATTAGGCTCAACCACCAGCATTGGGAGGGGCAGGGTGGGTGGGAGAGGAAGGTCAAAGTTGGCGGAATTCGACGAAAATTGATATGTTAGTTACCCATATGATTGTGGATTGGCAAACAATGTTTACATTATTCTCTGCCCCCCTCCCCCCTGGGAAATACCATGAAATACTGGGAAATATTGGGAAATACTGGGAAATACTCAGATATCAGGTGGCAAGTTTATATATTTAAGCTCATGGTTGTTTATCATGTTTAAGAAAACACTGGCACGCATTAGTAAATATCATAAGTTGCAAACCTATGCATAAGGAAAAGTCTTCTAACTGCTAAAGCAACACTACATCAGACAAAACTGAACATTCAATGAACTACTATATTTTGTATGAGGTATGACTGGATATTTGACAGTAAATCACTGTCTATAGATCTGCATGGAGTTCAATAGAGGTATACACTTACCTACCCAACAATAAAAGGCTTTGACTACTGTTAAAACATGCAATGTAAACTTACTTCTGAGGTCTTTACCTATTGCTGTGTACTTGCTTTAACCCTTCAGTGCTCAAGTCAGTGAAAAATGGCTTCTGCAGTGGTCTTGAGAAATGTCCATTTGCAGACCAGGAAATTTCTTTTGAAAATGTATCACTTTAATGAAAGCTTGATAACTGAGCCAGTGATTCCAGTAGTACATTTTCATAAATATCCTTCTCTTGATCTGCAAATAGATATTTTCTATGAGAAAATTGTAATTTGCTTGAACATATTTGAGTGTTACATTGCTAAATAATTAATTCAGTTTCTGGTTTGTTATTACATCTAAGTTAGTGCTATGATGACTGAATATATTTCATTCTGAAGTAGCAGAAATGTTAAAATTGTAGTTACTATTAAACCTCAAATCTACAGAATATGTTGAAAATAATGCGAGTCTGTGTTTTCAATCAGTAGCATGTAATATTATAAATAGTAAATAGTACATAATATGAGTAAATAATCGAATATAACAGAATGAGATATGTTGCCATCTAAATCAGTTAATCCCCAATTAAACACCTTGCTGCCTTTCCATTGTGAAAGCAATATCAGGCTTGTATATGAGCTGAGAGTGGGCGACAGCCTAGCTCAGAGCATTGCTTTACATAGAATGCTAAGGCTAACTAAATAAACAATACTTGTAGAAACATGTACATGTGCCTTCATAATTTGGTAATCTAAGCTTAGATCTATATTTTAAATCTGAGAATTCATGGCGGTATATTGGATTTGAAATGTATGTCACAATATGTACAGCATGCTAATGCATTGTATATCAGTTTAAGTAAACCATTCATCCACCAACATTATTTGTGCAATAAATAGGTGTTGTATCTGCTATGTAGAGTTTAAAAGGTTATAGATATGTTATGATGTGCCTATATTGCCTATCCGATCTCATATGTTAAGCTATTTTAGATATGGGCATCTATATTAGCCCATCTAATTAATATATCTAAGATATTTTGCTTAAAATTTACCACTTCTGTTGAGTATTGGAGTATTTCCCTGTATTTCCCAGTATTTCCCACTTTTTTAATATTTCCCGGGGCGTTATATACCGGTATTCCATGTCCAGTATTTACCGCACCGGGAAGTTGCTGCCAACCCTGGTTTCTGTGTATCGCAACCAATCCATATTGGCCTGAATGACCTCTTCCTGAATAACTAAAGATTCAAACAGTGAGTATTCAAATTGTCTATTCTTCTACGCAGATCTGGCATGGGTATATTGAGTTTCACTAATACTCTTATCACTACTTTTATATTTACAGGGTGTACTACAAGATCAATAGTTGACGAGGACAAGATAGCAAAGGAAAAAGGAAAGAAGCTTCGTTCAGGAGTCCATCCACCAGTTATCTCATTAAAAAATAAATTCTCTTCGTATGCTTGTGTAGATGCAGAGTTGGAGTAAAGACCAGTGTTTGCATGCGTGCATCTGCATGCACGTTGGGAGGTGTAGCTGGACGAATTGATGGATGGATGACTGATGCGTGTGTGGGCGATGTGTGGTGGAGTGTGATTGGGTCTGGTGCTGTGTGTGCTTAGCGGTGCTAGTGTGGTGTGCGTGCCATTTGATGGATGGATGGATGACGGGAGGGAGGGAGGGGTTTGCGGAGGGAGGGGGGGGGAGTTAATGAGGGAGAGTGGATGGATGGATGGAGGAAGCGAGGGAGAGAGCGAGCGAGGGAGTTATGGAAAGAGCGATGGGCGGAGGGATGGAGACAGGTGTGTTTAGGAGCGAGTGAGGGATGGCGAGATCGATGGATGGATGGAGGCATGGAGGAAGGTAGCAGTTAGGGAGGGAGGGTATGGAGTTAAGGATGGATGGAGGCTGGGATGAACCGATGTGACATAAGGACAGAACGTGGTATTGAATCTAACTGTCTTATTTAATGAGCAAAATCTTAAACTTGGGTCCTTTCAGTATGCCTACTGTATCAAGCTCGTGAAATAGTAAATATCACTAAATAAAGTTGATTGAAAATATTGAATGTAAACTCGTTTGGTCCTTGAAATCTTAGATCCCAGCCAGCAAGTCATGAACTGTGTGGACACTGTATATTAACATATTACTTGATTACAGGCTCTGCATTTGAGAGCAGTGACCAGAATCTATGGCTATGGTACATCGTCTACATATGTGAATTAAATTGGATCTAGCTACTCCGATTTGTTCTAGCATTTAGCCCAATATACCATAGGAAAAACTGACAGACAGTCAGATACAACAAGTCATAGTCAGTTCATTATAAAATCGATAACACATGCTTGTGAAAGCATATATACACCTGTGCAAAAGTTAAGCACCACCCTATTTTTACGCACATGCGAGGGTATATTCATGTGCTATGAAGAAAGCAATAGCATAAACATTTATGTACCCATCCATCTTAGTGCAAGAGGTAATAATGCAACTAGAGGAATGCTGATTATGATGGTGGGGAAACACTGTATGTTTTTGTTTGAACTTGAAAACGAGGCCTGAATATGGTTACGTTGACACAACTGACAACTATTGCCCTACAGTTGACACACGTGGCTAGATTGTCATTAATGGTGTCTGAAAACGAAGTTTAACATCTGTGCACGAGTTTGAGACTGTCATTATTAATACCGGGTATATCCACCTTGTGCCTGGATGACGGCCTGGACACGACGTCTCATGCTGGTCACCAACCGACTGATACGCCATTGTGGTATTCGTTGCCATTCAAGATGGAGTGCGTCTGTTAATTCCTGTAGGTTCTGCACAGGAGGATCCCTCCTTCTCATCATGTTTCCCAGAATGTCCCAGATATGCTCAATAGGGTTCATGTCAGGGCTCCTTGCTGGCCATGGTAGGGTTTCGATGGCATTCTGGCGGAGGTATTCATGCACAGCTCTAGCACGATGTGGTCGGGCGTTGTCATCCATGAATATAGGGTGGGTTCCAGGTGCATGATTTACAAAATGAGGGACCACAACTCTATCCAGTATGGAATCTTGATATCTTTGTCCATTTAGTGTTCCAGGTACAGTCAACAGATCCAGCTTACAATCAAATGAGATGCACCCCCATATCATAACGGAACCTCCACCAAATGGAACTTCTTCCCTGATGTTACGTTGGTCGTACGCCGTGCGTCTGGACCTCCATACACGAGTTCGACCATCTGTGGCATGAAGCAGGAACCGACTTTCATCGGACCAGTGTACCCGTCTCCAGGATCTCATGTTCCAGTGTCTTCTTTCGTTGCACCACCTCAGACGCTCCTCTTTCTGGTGTGCAGTGAGGAGAGGACGTCTGACAGGTCTCCTAGCTTTCATGCCAGCAGCATACAGTCTCCTTTTGACGGTAGACATTGACACTCTATTGCGCGTTTCCCATTGCTGGCTGAGCACTCTGCTGTTGGTGAATGGAGATCTCCTAACAAGGTGTACTAGGGCTCGATCATCACGGGCAGTAGTCTTCTTCGGTCTTCCAGATCTAGGCCTGTCCTTCACCTTGTTAGTTTGCCCATGTTTTGCAATCAAACGACTGATTACAGTATGGTTAATGTTCAGCTGTCTGCCAATCTCTCTGCATGACATACCAGTGGTATGCATGCCTATGATTTGCCATTTCACACGATCACTTAACCTTCGTCTTCCCATAGCGGTTCATAATCAAGAGCTAATTCTCTCTGTATAAATAAACCACCGTCATGAACACAAAATTCCTAATCTTGTCGCCTAAATCTGTATGTAATGTTCTACACCTCAAACTGGACTTTTACATAACTGAACACGTGTGCTGTTTCCCGCCACGCACGGACATCAAGCGGCGTGAAGTCATGCATGCATGTGCATTTCGTACTTGGAATTATGTCAGCTAACGCGGGGACAAAAAGTATGGCAGCCTAGTTGTACCATCATGTTTCTACGTTCTATTGTTTTTGCGGGTGCTTAACTTTTGCACAGGTGTATACATACAATTCTGACCTATTCTAGAAGTCACTATGATAGTGACCAGATAGTGACCTGACCAGGTAGTGACCGGGCATTGTGGGCAGGCTCAGCCTGATCTATAAATATCAGAAATCATAGTTACGGAAAGTCCGTTGAATTAACAGAATTTCTGCAAAAATACTGAAATAATAGTAATTGAAATCCGCTGATTTAACGGAATTCCTGCAAAAATACGGAAACCATAGTTACGGAAAGCCCGTTGGTTTAACAGAATTTCTGCAAAAATACGGAAATAATAGTTACTGAAACTCCGTTGAATTAATGGAATTTCTGTAAAAAAAAATATACACTGAAACTCCGTTGAATTAATGGAATTTCTGTAAAAAAAAATATACTGAAATAATATTTACGGAATTCCGTTTTTAACGGAAAATCTCCGGTCACACTGCTGCCGGAAATTGTCAGTTAAATTTACGGAAAATTTCTAACAGTACAGAGTTGATATATGGAGCCAAATGGGGCCTCATTGTGCTTAGTCCACAGCAGCCAACCAACGACAACCAGTTGCAATTTAATATTTATTATTTTGAGTATGTTGAAACGAACTTAACTGAGAGCTGTCCATGCCTATGGTAGTATTACGTTTCCGGCAAATTAGTCCCAGAATATTCAACACCTGACATGTTAAGTTACCGTAAAATGGATAGTCATGTTTCAAAGGTTAAAAAATAAATAACCGTGTTTTGAAATTCATTTTATATTTGTTCTGCATTTCATTTTCAGGTTTTGTACATAAAATCATAACATATTTATTTTGAAATCTTAGCAGGTCTTCGACATATAGTTTTCGTGATGTCCTCTCGGATATCTGGCGACCCTAGAAAATAGAGAAACGGGTCTATAATGCTATTCGCGTACAAGAGATTTATCGACGTCACTTGTAAGATTTTGTGAAAACTCCTATTAGGTAGTTCCAGAATCCAATGGCAGAATATATGTCCTAGGCGCACTATTAATGACAGTATAAAGACTATTATAATCATAGCCGCCGTCCGAGAACTCGCGGTACGACGATTCTGTTTTGCGAGGCTTGGAGATCTAGATAATTTGTACAATTTTAATAAATGTAGAACTATAATTGCGCATACAGGAATCACCTGCTTTAGTATTGTATCGATTCGTGAATTTAGCTTCTGGTTCCCTACAAAAACGGAGAATTTCAATGTCTGATTTTTGTATGATAGTTCATGGATGTCCCTGAAGAAAGGAAGCGGCACATAGTACAGACAACTTAATGCCCAAAGTAACAAGCAGATTTTCAGAATCATCGTCATTGTCACGCGAGCTTTAGCCTTCAATGGGTAACAAAGCTGGAAATACCGTAACGCTGCCAGAAATATCAAGTGAAAGACACTTGCTGTGTATGACGCTTTCGAAAAATAATTAATAACATTACTTATGACTGAAGCGGATACAGGAAACATGACATCAGGCCACATCGTTGGTATCTTTACGCACGTCAGTGTACACATGAGCCAATCTGATACTGCCAAACTGGTGAATAAGGTAAATATCGGCACACGATATTTCTCGGACTTTAAAAAGTAAGCCAGGATAAAGGTATTTGCAATTGCGCCGAATGCAAATGCGGTAATGGCAAGCGTTGTGGTGAGCCAATCTGGAATCTCGTTATAGCTCGTCCAGAATGCAATAAGTTGTCGTTCTAATGGACTGTATGAAGGACGTGAGAGTTTCCATCTTGCATTCAGATACGTCTGGTTTAAGACAGGCGATATTTCACTAATATTCTTGTCGTAAGACATTTTGCAAAGCAAATTGATGTATTTTATTCAAGTGTATGTGGTATCGATTTGTAAATGTATTACAGTGAGTGAACAACTCATTAATACATGTAGCTGTATGCTTGCTTTAGAGTTCATGTTCCATGGTTCTAGATCAGCTTATAATTGACAGAAATATTACAGTATTAGCATGTTTCCAAAACAAAAAACAAAAGTACAATTTTGAACAAAATATACTAAACATTCTGTTGAATATTTTGAAGATAATTGGATTGGAAGATATCCCTGCCTTATGCAGCAATGTCTGCTAATCCAGTTACGTTCGAAATATTGACGTCATGTGATGGATGGATAAACTGGAAACGTTCATGCTGGACAACTCTGGACAGGTATAATCATCTCCGGAAAACTCCGGAGAACTTCGGACAACTCTAGGCAACCTCGAACAACTCAGGAAACCTCAATATAATGTAACGCTCCGTCAACAACTTGTTAGTTTTTGTATCAACACCATTCAAATAAGGCTCTGAACATCTTTGAAATTATGTTGACTGAAACTTGTGGCAACAATCGCTTCCAATTAAATTACTTAATTACTTAATTGAATTGGATTAATAACCCTAAATTTAACAAAAGCAATAAAATGAGTTATTTTGAAATATTTATTCTGTCCTGATTAAGTATTGTGTCACGCTCAGCACATTATAAAGCTTAACACTTTGAAATTAAAGCTGCCCAATAAACCCCTTCTGATAACATTCTTTTGTAAATCTACCATTGGAATGACTGGCTCTGTTACGGAGCAAGTCATCCCGGTGGTAAATTTTCTGAAACAATCCCATTGTATGCAAATGGACATCTTCTTTGAGAAACTCGATTTTTATTTTCTTGAACACATTTGAGAGTCAGCGGGTTAACACATATTTTTTAAATAATCGCAAGAATTTAAAATCTGAGAGACAATTTTAGATAGTATCGATATTCTTCAATAAACCTGTGATTTATATGACTCCTAGAACAAGTGAACCTTAATTAACAAAATTAATATAATTGTACTTATTTAAACTAATACGCATTTCTTAGCCGGGCACTTTATTAGTTGTTGTGTTAGTTTCAACCTTGTTTATAAATAACTAGTTGCTTTCTCTAAAGAATATCCCCTATCTTCTATATATACCAAATGTACAAAGATCACCCAGGCTATTAATATAACCACGGGTGCTTAATACATTTAGATATGAAGAATGCACAATGGTCATTGATGCTAAATGAGGCAGGCGCGTCTACATTGTCATTTTTCCTTTCATACTGAAAAAACAACGTCGGTAAATACACGGATAATGATCCAAACCATTGATTTCTGTAACAATAGGAGTCAGAGATGATACCATACGAACAATGGACATGCGCTTTTATAGAGATGGCATTATCGTAGCTCAACACGCTGGATGCATCGTTTGTCGTTTGTCGTCTACATGTCTTGAACAGGAGGAATTATTGGATTGGACGAAGGTACCCTATCCATGTCTAACACCAAGCCACCTATGTACCCTATTTGATAAGATCATCCTCCCAATTCTCTGTTATGGTTGTGAAGTCTGGGGATTTCACACAGCCCACGACGTGGAGAAATGTCATTTACGCTTTTGTAACCAGCAATTAAGTATTAAACAATGTACGCCTAACTCAGTTGTGTACGGAGAATTAGGCAGGAGCCCGCTATATTTGAATAGGGAAATTAGAATTTGTAAATTACTGGTTTAAGATACTGAACTGTCAGCCTAATAGGTTAATAAGAATGATGTATAAAGTTTTATATAATGATTGTATTAATAATGACACTAAGAACTGGGCGAGCCAGTTCAGAGATTTGCTATATAGACGAGGGTTTAATGATATTTGGCTATTACAGGGAAGCAATGTAAACAAAAATATCTTTATTACGCAGTACATACAACGGATTTATGACAACTATTCTCGGGAATGGGTGGGGCTAGTGGAAGCAAGTCAGAAAACAAGACTTTATAAATATTATTGTATTGATTGCGTGCCCGCTTCAGCGGGCACGCTTCTATTTATTGCTGGCTAGAATTGCCTATAGGCGCGACCATTTCGCGCAGGGGATTGTGGGGGCTGTGGCTCGCGAGATCTCCATCGATACGAGATCTAATAATTCTCGGTGCGAAGACACGGCTCTACTTTTAGATTGCTGGATATCTCATAATTATTGTCTTCATGCACGTGATTCATGGCGAGTTCTCTTATGTGTTCTGGTCCGACTGTAATAGAGTTTGCGCGGCGATGACCGCTTAATTATTTTAATAAACAGCCAACGGAACTTATATGTCCACTTTAGCACTCTATCAAACTGACCACAAATGGCTTCTTGCGGTGATCTTGAGAAATATCCATTTGCATTAGCTACTCACCGGAGAACTTGTTTTGAAAGTTTAGCACTGAAATGACTGGTTGGATAACCGATCCTATAATTCCAGTAGTAAATTGCAAAAGAAAAACCACAATGGTCTCTTGGACGGCAATTAGACATAGGACATTTTCTATGATAATGGATTTTTCTGTATATGACGTCATAATTATTTAGGTCAGATGTAGCTGGACGTCACAATCAAAATGTGTAATGAATGACGTATCTAGCTCCACCAGGAACATTGAATAGCCAGTCAAGTATGCGAATTGCACGTCTTTACTATTTAATCAACATGCTGTTGAATATTTTGAAACTAATTTAACTAGACGCTGTTCGAATTGTATCTCTTTGCTATTTATGCAACTGTCATTTTCTATGAACATTGAATAGTCACAAGTGTACGAATTGTATGTCTTTACTGTTTAATCAACATCGTGTTGAATATTTTGAAACTAATTTGACCTGGCGTTGTTACGGCCAGAGGCAGCAAACCTTTAAAAGCACCCAGTCAAATTAGTTTCAAAATAGTCATCAGCTTACCTGTATAGTTACCTTGAAATTGGAAGTCTGGGAATTCATTATTCAGCGTATATATACATATATATACATCGATTCCAACACGCAAAAGGGGTGGAGCTTAGCTAGAAATAGGCGTGGCATACCTAGAAATGGATCTCTCTATTGAAATTGTCATGAGCAAATTGAGCATTACATGGCTAAGACCACTTGGTGATGCGTGGCCCACACAATATGGACCACTTGTACTAAGAGACCAGCCATATTTATAGGTCACATATTTTAACAAGGCCAATCATAGATTGTTGCCCTGAATACAATGTACTCGTCCTCTGACGGAGGGAGGGTAATTAATACCACTTGCTAATGGACATTTTCATGTTGTCTATCGATCATATTACGTCATATGATGTCATAATCAACGACGTGACGGATATGATGACGTCATAGTCATGACTGACTCACTTTAGTCCGTCTTAAATGCTTAATAGTCCGACACGTTGTACGAATTGTATGTCTTTGCTATTTACAAAACATGCTGGTGAATATTTTGAAACTAATTTGACTGGGCGATGTTACTGCCACAAGCAGCAACAGCGCCAAGTCAAATTGGTTTCAAAATAGTCAACACCTTACCTGTATAGTTTTCTGGAAATTGATAGTCAAGAAGCTCAGAGATCCATCGATATCTCGATATCAACACGAGCGCGGTATTAACGTATTAATATACCATCCGGATTCAGTGACCGATTGACTAACGTTAGGCATATGGAAGTCATTTCAAGCAACCGCCACCAAGATGTGACTTACTTGGGCACAATTGTGTGTTTTTCTAACAAAATCCTTTAGAATGTTTAACACCGAAATTTCAATATCTCAGATAAAGACAACTATACGAATATCTTTTTAATACTTTCCACCCCACCCTACCCACCTACTTGTTGCTATCATAGACCTATATTAAGTATTGCAACAACAACGACTGCCCATGTAAGCCTATCATCTTCTCTTAATGTATTTTAACCCTTTCATGATGAGGCCGCCAAGACCGGCCTCTACAGTGATCTGGAGGATGTTAATTTGCAGGTCAAGAGATCGTTTTTGAAAATTCACCACTGAAATGACTGGCTCGATTATTGAGCCGGTCATTCCAATAGTAACTCTTCAAAACAGTCGTCTATTGGCCTGCAACTAGGCACTCAATAACCAAATTTCTTTTCTTCATATTCTTGACTCAACTTAGGTAATACAGGGTTAATAAATTATGAGGACGACGATGATGTACCATGTCTGTTTAACCTTTCCGTATTGTATTATAGTATGATTCACATTTGTTGCATTCGAGATAGGGTAAACATTACAGACTTGTTACAGACAGTCTTGAGGCGTACTATGTGTGTGGTAAATTTCAAAAGAAAAACATGCATAATAATATTGTAGAGGGCGAAAAAGTAGACATTTGCATTAGCTACTCACCGGAGAACTTGTTTTGAAAGTTTAGCACTGAAATGACTGGTTGGATAACCGATCCTATAATTCCAGTAGTAAATTGCAAAAGAAAAACCACAATGGTCTCTTGGACGGCAATTAGACATAGGACATTTTCTATGATAATGGATTTTTCTGTATATGACGTCATAATTATTTAGGTCAGATGTAGCTGGACGTCACAATCAAAATGTGTAATGAATGACGTATCTAGCTCCACCAGGAACATTGAATAGCCAGTCAAGTATGCGAATTGCACGTCTTTACTATTTAATCAACATGCTGTTGAATATTTTGAAACTAATTTAACTAGACGCTGTTCGAATTGTATGTCTTTGCTATTTATGCAACTGTCATTTTCTATGAACATTGAATAGTCACAAGTGTACGAATTGTATGTCTTTACTGTTTAATCAACATCGTGTTGAATATTTTGAAACTAATTTGACCTGGCGTTGTTACGGCCAGAGGCAGCAAACCTTTAAAAGCACCCAGTCAAATTAGTTTCAAAATAGTCATCAGCTTACCTGTATAGTTACCTTGAAATTGGAAGTCTGGGAATTCATTATTCAGCGTATATATACATATATATACATCGATTCCAACACGCAAAAGGGGTGGAGCTTAGCTAGAAATAGGCGTGGCATACCTAGAAATGGATCTCTCTATTGAAATTGTCATGAGCAAATTGAGCATTACATGGCTAAGACCACTTGGTGATGCGTGGCCCACACAATATGGACCACTTGTACTAAGAGACCAGCCATATTTATAGGTCACATATTTTAACAAGGCCAATCATAGATTGTTGCCCTGAATACAATGTACTCGTCCTCTGACGGAGGGAGGGTAATTAATACCACTTGCTAATGGACATTTTCATGTTGTCTATCGATCATATTACGTCATATGATGTCATAATCAACGACGTGACGGATATGATGACGTCATAGTCATGACTGACTCACTTTAGTCCGTCTTAAATGCTTAATAGTCCGACACGTTGTACGAATTGTATGTCTTTGCTATTTACAAAACATGCTGGTGAATATTTTGAAACTAATTTGACTGGGCGATGTTACTGCCACAAGCAGCAACAGCGCCAAGTCAAATTGGTTTCAAAATAGTCAACACCTTACCTGTATAGTTTTCTGGAAATTGATAGTCAAGAAGCTCAGAGATCCATCGATATCTCGATATCAACACGAGCGCGGTATTAACGTATTAATATACCATCCGGATTCAGTGACCGATTGACTAACGTTAGGCATATGGAAGTCATTTCAAGCAACCGCCACCAAGATGTGACTTACTTGGGCACAATTGTGTGTTTTTCTAACAAAATCCTTTAGAATGTTTAACACCGAAATTTCAATATCTCAGATAAAGACAACTATACGAATATCTTTTTAATACTTTCCACCCCACCCTACCCACCTACTTGTTGCTATCATAGACCTATATTAAGTATTGCAACAACAACGACTGCCCATGTAAGCCTATCATCTTCTCTTAATGTATTTTAACCCTTTCATGATGAGGCCGCCAAGACCGGCCTCTAAAGTGATCTGGAGGATGTTAATTTGCAGGTCAAGAGATCGTTTTTGAAAATTCACCACTGAAATGACTGGCTCGATTATTGAGCCGGTCATTCCAATAGTAACTCTTCAAAACAGTCGTCTATTGGCCTGCAACTAGGCACTCAATAACCAAATTTCTTTTCTTCATATTCTTGACTCAACTTAGGTAATACAGGGTTAATAAATTATGAGGACGACGATGATGTACCATGTCTGTTTAACCTTTCCGTATTGTATTATAGTATGATTCACATTTGTTGCATTCGAGATAGGGTAAACATTACAGACTTGTTACAGACAGTCTTGAGGCGTACTATGTGTGTGGTAAATTTCAAAAGAAAAACATGCATAATAATATTGTAGAGGGCGAAAAAGTAGACAGAGTTCGCTAATAATAATGGATCCATCTAAAAATAAAGGCTTGGCTTCTTCGAAACTACACCTCTAATGTAATGACCGGTCATCTTCTTACGTTATCACAACGACTAGACTGTTACACAGACTCAACTTCGGATACCAGGCAGACCGGGACCCAGTCTACCTCCGTATCAGACTGTAAAAGCAACACTGGATCGTGAAATCGCTACGTCAATGGCTACTCAATAGGCCCCTACATACGAGATACATTTCTCGATCTCGTATCGAAAGAGAACTCGCTGGATACGAATGAATAATGGATGTGTGAATATCAGTAGTATCCTTTTGTCTTTAGTCCATCCGTGGGAATAAATCCATGTAGGGCCAATGCAATTATGTAGTTGTGTTGATAGACTACCAATGTTCCAAATTTCCAGTCAAAACTGATGTCAATAATATTGTAGCAGATTGTTGACTACAGAAATCAACCGAAGGTATAGGCCTATGCATCTGCTAAGTTAAGAAGGTCTACAGGAAATTCGGCCAAAGAATTTCAACCATATAGTTAGATAGGTATCAATACGCTAGTGAATTAATGGATTGAGGTTAAAAAAATGTTTACCATGAAGTAATTTCGTAGTGCACAATTTCATACCGAAAATTTGCTAAATCTCCGGTGATTCACAGTTTTCAGCGCCCTATTGTCTGTAGTATGTTTAGCCCCATAATTTCACCTACATAGACTTGAGCCTTAATATAATAGGTATATTCCGAATCTAACAAATTCTAGATGAAATAATTTTATTAGGCAAAAATTGGCTTAAATGTTGGGGTTTTCGTGCTTTTCGGTGCCCTACTGTCTGTATGTAATATGGTCAGCTCCAGAACTTCGCTCGCATAGACGTAGAGGGATTTGAATACGATAGTTATAATGGGAAAATAAAAAAATTTGACCGTGAATTAATTTCGTAGTATACGATTTCATCGCGTAAATTCGTTTCAATTTTGGAAGATCTGTAGGTTTTCAATGCCACATAATTTCACCGATATGGTTAGATAGCGATATGAACGCGCTAATGAATCTTGAGTTTTCTACCACGTAGTAATTTCGGAATATTCAATTTAGTAGCCACGGACAGTTGTCAAATGCCAACAATTTACTATATTCGGTATCAGAATATCTGTTCTCGATTTGCAATAATTGTTTTTATATATGGATGTATATAACTCAATATGAGCTAGTGCTTTTGCACAATTCTACCATCAAGTAATCTCATCGTAGGTAGTCACATATTCGCCGTATGGCCCCATTATAATATGGTTGGTTCACGTTCACCACATTCAGATAGGTGTCGGTATGTCCTGGCATATCGCTCATAATGGGTTCGGCCCCAGAATGGCACCCATATGTTTAGATAGGTATAGGCATACGCTTACGGAGCAGTGAGATTTAAAACTATCTACCATGAAATAATTTCGGCTCAAATTTAGGCCGATTCATGGTTTTCGTTGCACCCAGTCAAATTAGTTTCAAAAAAGTCATCAGCTTACCTGTATAGTTACCTTGAAATGAGAAGTCTTGGAATTCATTATTCAGCGTATATATAGACATCGATTCCAACACGCAAAAAGGGGTGGATCTTAGCTAGAAATAGGCGTGGCATACCTAGAAATGGATCCCTCTATTGAAATTGGCATGAGCAAATTGAGCATTACAGGGCTAATACCACTTGTTAATGCGTGGTCCACACAATATGGACCACTTGTATAAGAGAGCACCTGTATTTATAGGTCACATTTTAACAAGGCCAATCATAGATTGTAGATCCTTGCCATCCCGAACGCACATAGACCCGAATACAATACACTCATCCTCTGACGGAGCGAGGGTAAATCATACCACTTGCTAATGGCCCTTTTCAGGTTGTCTATCCATCATATTACGTCATATTACCTCGTAATTAATTAAGTGACGCATAGGATAACTTCATAATAATGACGTCATGACTGACTCGATTTAGTTCATCTTAAATGCTTAACAATCTGACACGTTGTACGAATTGTTTGTTTTTGTTATTTAATAAAAATGCTGTTGAATATTTTTAAAATAATTTGACTGGCCGCTGTTGCTGCCATAGGCAGCAACAGGACCCAGTCAATTTAGTGTCAAAATATTCCACGGCTTACCTGTATAGTTTTCTTGAAATGTATCGTCTAGTAGTTCAGAAATCCATCGATCCCAGCTCGAGAGTGGTATGGGTGGAGCTTAGCTAGAGACAGGCTAAATTGGAACGGTTCATTGTACTAATAAACCACCACAGTTTTCAGTGCCCTATTGTCTGTAGTATGTTCAGCCCCATAATTTACCCCACATAGACTTGAGCTTTAATAAGCTAGTTATATTCCGAATATAACAAATTCTAGATGAAGTAATTTTAATGCGCAAAATTTAGCTTAAATGATGGTGTATTCGTGGTTTTCGGTGCTCTACTTTCTGTAATATGGTCGGTTCCAGAACTTCGCTCACATAGACGTATAGGAGTTTGAATATGCTAGTTACATTGGGAATTTGAAAGAATTCGAACGTGAAGTATTTTCGTAGTATGAAATTTCATCGCATACATTTGTTCCAATGTTGGCAGATCTGTGGTTTTCAATACCCTACCGTCTGCAATATGTGTGGCTACATAATTTCACCCATATGGTTAGATAGGAATATGAATACGCTAATGAATCTTGAGATTTCTACCACGTAGTAATTTCGTAATATTCAATTTAGTAGTCACGGACAGTTGTCAAATGCCAACAATTTACTATATTCAGTATTAGAATCTCAGTTTGTAATCAATTTTTTTACATATAGCTGTGCTTTTGCACGATCCTACCATCAAGTAATTTGGTAATATGTTGTTACATATTCGCCATATGGCCCCATTGTAATATGGTTAGGTCACATTCACCACATTCAGGTAGCTGTCGGTATGTCCTGACATATCGCTCATAATGGGTTCGCCCAGCATCTCACCCATATGTTTAGATAGGTATAGGCATAAGCTTACGACGTAGTGAGATTTAAAAATTTCATAACGTAAATAAGCTCAAACTTAGGATAATTCATGGTTTTCATTGCAATACGTTCACCCCCAGAATTTCACCCACAAATACTTATAGGAAATATGCTAGTTGTATTCCGAATTTAACAAAATTTTACAGGAACGTAATTTCATAGTACACAATTCAATACAGAAAATTGGCGCAAATTCTGTCAGATCAACGATTTTCTGTACCACACTGTTTGCAATAGGTTCGACCCCAGAAGTTCACCCATATGGTTAGCTACGTATATGAATACGCTAATAAAGTATCTAAGGTTTAGAAAAATATTTACTATACAGTAATTTCGTCATATGCAATTTAGTAATGGCACACCATTGTCAAATTCCAATAATGTACTATATTCGGTACCGGAATATCTCTACATGCCTTGTAGCCAGTTTTCGAACATAAGGTCATGTATAACTCACTATGTTCTCGTGCTGTGCGAAATATTGTAATAATTCTACCACCAAATATTTATTATAGTAATGTGAAAATATTTCTATATACCCCTTATTATTAGCCGCGTGTACTGGTAGAACCTGACTTATCAAGCTAATACCCTAACATTTGCACATATGGCCAACAAGATCGTCATCATTAACAACGGTTGAGGCCAATTTTGGCCTTTTTGTCCAGCAAAAATATTTGATTTAAAAGTTTGTCACTGTTTCCAGTAAAGATATCGTTTAATAGGTGACATAGATATGATAGCTAAATGAAACAGATCACGATGTTTCCCACTGGGTCCTCAGTCAGAATGTTTTCTGCTATATCATTTTCGTTGGAGAAAACTAGGTTCACGGTATTCGTTCTATCCTGGCCACTTAACTTTGTTGAAAATGTTATCTGTCGGTACAGATCAGGGTCCTGTATTGCATCAAAAATATACTTGCTTTGTGCATTTCACTAGCATTGCAGTGTATATTTCATCAATATATTTCCGGGTAATAAGCTCTTCACGTCTGTTTAAGAATGTATCACGATTTAGGTTTAAAATATTCTTTACAGTTTTTCCTTTAATATGTTTGAATGGGTGTCAGGGTCTGCACTGCTTCTTCCGCCGATTTTCTACTGATTGGGTTGCCAGCTCTGTTGATTACTTTATCTTTACAAGTTGTTGATACCTAATGGCCCAAATTTGATATGTTGCACTCTGTTGCTGCAGTAGTGCAATTTTCTCATCACTGGCTGCTCTTAATTTTGTCTGTTCCTCTCTCTGTTAAGGAGTTTGGCCTGGAAAAATCGTTGGACTGACCAAACATATAAGCTACTTTTCCTAGCCCAGAGCAAATACTTCCCATATCTTTTTGCAAGATATATCCCTTCTTTTGTGTTTATTGTATGCCTTATATAACTTCATTTTTTCATTAAACAGTTGAGTTTATTCTCGGAATTATAATAACCTCCGGGCACGCTATTTACCATTGATGCCTTGTATCAACATGTGTACTTGTTTAAATTATACTTAAACTTATACATTATGTTTAGAAAAGGTAAGCATAATTAAACACAGACAAGCATTAATTAAAATTAGAACGGGAAGCCATACATTGCATGTAGAAACAGGCAGACGGCACAGACCAACAACACCCACGCCGCTGTCTGAGAGAATCTGTACTTTATGTAATCTTGATATAGAGGATGAATACCATTTTATACTAATATGTCAAAAATACAACGATTTAAGAAGATCTTTCATTAAGCCTTATTACTATAAGAGGCCAAGCGTTTTTAAACTTATAGAATTATTACAATCATAAAATGTCACAATCTTAAAAAAATTAGGAGCCTTTCTTTACCATGCTTTTGAAGTACGCAGGGAATACATAATGTGAGCATCTTCTCTGAAGATTTGGATGAGGCTGAGTGTGCGTGCGTGCGTGCGCGTGCGTGCGCACGTGCGTACGTGCGTGCGTGAGTGCGTCCGTATGTGTGTGAAGGGTGGGGGTGGGGTGTGTGGGGCGGGAGGATCAATGTATCAAGATTATTTTTTATTTTCGTACTTACTAGTATGATACTCCGTCC
Organism: Chaetoderma sp. LZ-2023a; assembly: GCA_034401795.1. NCBI lineage: Eukaryota > Metazoa > Mollusca > Caudofoveata > Chaetodermatida > Chaetodermatidae > Chaetoderma > Chaetoderma sp. LZ-2023a. The sequence continues at coordinate 46,565,598 of CM067363.1, read as the reverse complement.
ACGAAGTAATTATTAGATTTCTGATTCCTTAATGATAGAAATATAAGGAGGCGGCGCACGCGGACAGACTTGATTGGTTCAGACTGGCTTTTGTACATATATGTGTTTCATCGGGGATCAGGACATAACCTGATGGGTCACATGTATGTTGGGGAGCTCGTCCGAATGAATTTGGCTGCTCCGATGCACCACTACCTTGGAACTCTTCTATGTTTATCAATAACGACCAAAACAGTTACGTAACTTACGTTAACCCTATACTGGTGAAGCCGGTCAAAGACGGCTTCCTTTATGGTATTGAGAAATGTCGACTTGCAGACCGATGGAATGATGTCTTTTGGGGTTTATCCTTTGAATGCATTGCAGTGGTAAATCTTCAGAAGTATTATTCGATCGGTCCGAAAATGGACGTACCCGTTAGAAAACGGCAATTTTCTTGATCGATTTTAGTCGCTAAACTATTGAAGTCACGTGTTCATGTCTACTTTGCCTATTGTTATAAGACGACTTAGATGAGGCAGTACACTTTTTAATGCTTTAGTGCTAAATTGTGCATCATTAAGCTCTGTACTGAGATGCATGCTCATCTTCATGCTTTGCGTTTGAAACACTAGATAGAACGCTCGATCATTTACAGGCGTAGTTCGACGTGGTCATGTGAGCGCTGGATAGTTGATCCGCAGCGACGACATAGTTTAGTATGACGTCGCTTTGCATTGACTCTCTAGCGTGAACGTACGGTTAGAATGTTCTAACTCTATAATGTATACAATCTTTCATAAAATTTAAATATTTACTAATTGAATGTCAGTTTGGGGGCTGTGAGAGGACTATTTTGGGGGCTTGCCACTGGAATGACTGGATCGGTTATCGAGCCAGCTGTTTCGGCGGTATGATCACGGAAGTGGTATTCTCTTAGCCCGCAAATGGACATTCCTCAAGACCTCTACAGCGTTCGTTTTCTACCAGCTTCTTCGGGAAAGTGTATAAAATATGTGCGTGCGTGCGTGCGTGCGTGCGTGCGTGCGTGCGTGCGTGCGTGCGTGCGTGCGTGCGTGCGTGCGTGCGTGCGTGCGTGCGTGCGTGCGTGCGTGCGTGCGTGCGTGCGTGCGTGCGTGCGTGCGTGCGTGCGTGCGTGCGTGCGTGCGTGCGTGAGTTAGTGAGTGTGTGTGTGTGTGTGTGGGGTGGGGCGGGGGGGGGGGGGGGTTTATCAAGAAGAGAAATATCGCATAATCTATTGTATAGTGTACATATTTCGACTTTGGGGATAATCAATGCATTTATTAATTTATTGTTTATGAACGTATATAATAGCTGACCGTCATTGTAGGTGTATGTACTCTGTACACTCACGGGCCTGTGGCCTAATGTGGAATCAATAAATCAAATCATGTTCATATTTCGTATTTTCGTATTTTCTTTATTACACTCAGGCGTTGACAATCGCATATGAGGATTATTTGTACACTGACTATGACAGTAGATATAGATTATTATTATTATTATTATTATTATTATTATTATTATTATTATTATTATTATTATTATTATTATTATTATTATTATTATTATTAGTATTATTATTATTATTATTAGTATTTTTAATCTGCAATCTATCGCAGATTATTATAATTACTCAGGATCTATCTTATTAATCTGCGTGTACGAAGTGCACGCCGACTATTGTTCTAACTACGGTTCTCTATTATTATTATTATTATTATTATTATTATTATTATTATTATTATTATTATTATTATTATTATTATTAATATTATTATTATTATTATTATTATTATTATTGATCCGCGTCAAAACTTTGCACCTTAGCTAGGATTCCATAGGCACGTACGCGTCCGCGTTCGCGGCAGGCGTTCGCGTTTCCGCGGACGTTCTGATCGCCCGCCCGCCCGTCCGTCCGCCCACCCGTCCGTCCATCCATCCATCCGTCCGTCTATCTGTCTGTCTGATAATCCAATCTGGCTCACATTTCAACACAACAAAAGTTGGTATCGCAATGATGATTTCCAGGTTTCGGTCTGATCTGGATCTAAAGACCTAGACACGAATCATTTCAATTTCCAGACTTATGTATGTCTTGGAAACTGTGGCTCCGATTTGATTAAAATGTTAACCCAATGGTGGATGTTCTCAGATACATGAATTTGAATTTCCAAATTTTAATAGTGATTAAGGAAAAGATCCGGATCCGGATATTAAAAATGTATAGACAACATGTTATAAGTTTTGTTAAAAGCAGAAATGCAAGTGGTCTGCAATCCCTGAGTGTTTCTGTCCGTAGTTCGAATAAAAACAAACAAAATAACGAAATCTTGTATATTTCATAAGCATCTTTATTTAATTTCATGTTTATTCAAGTTCTGCCCGGAATACTTCCGACAACACAGCTGATGTACATGGTGCTGTTAATGTTGTGTTGCTGTACGTGTTTTTAAATTTGAATTAGGGCACCATTTATATTTTGGGTGTTTGCTGGTTTGATTGGGGCAATGGTGTAATAAGGATTGGTGGTTCTCTGCATTAAAATGAGTTGCGATATAACATGTTATAAATGGATACATTTGAGGTCAGAAGTTGAAATATCTAATTCACGGGGAAATAGCTATAGGCCAGAAATCGTGTTTTGGCATGCAGGAAGGCATGACCACTTTTTGATCATGCCAGAGCTCAAGAGAAGTAAGTCGCATTTCTATTAAGGTGAAGCTATTAACAGACACATACACCTTGCAGTCACAAAGAGCAAGTCTGGACGTGAGACTACAGATTCGCTATGCCTTCTGGCATGTGTTTGTAGATACTTGTTTGAGGGCCACAAACTGGCAAGGTGTTTGTAGATACTTGTTTGAGGGCCACAAAATGGAAAGGTGTTGTAGATACTTGTTTGAGGGCCACAAACTGGCAAGGTGGTTGTGGATACTTGTTTGAGGGCCACACACTGGCAAGGTGTTTGTAGATACTCGCTTGAGGGCCACAAACTGGCAAGATGTTTGTAGATACTTGTTTGAGGGCCACAAAATGGAAAGGTGTTTGTAGATACTTGTTTGAGGGCCACAAACTGGCAAGATGTTTGTAGATACTTGTTTGAGGGCCACAAAATGGAAAGGTGTTTGTAGATACTTGTTTGAGGGCCACAAAATGGAAAGGTGTTTGTAGATACTTGTTTGATGGCCACACACTGGCAAGGTGGTTGTAGATACTTGTTTGAGGGCCACAAACTGACAAGGTGGTTGTGGGCACTTGCATTAGTGCCACACACTGGCATGGTTATTGCGTATGTTTTAATGAACGGTCACCATATGACTCCAAACGTATTAACTATTCTAATGTGAACAGCGCCTTGCAAACGTTTGAAATGCTATGCAAATCAATTAACCATTTCATGTCAAGATTTCTCGAGGAAGGTTTAACTTATGCAGGCGAAGAGAAGACTATTTCTTTTGTAAATTTACAACTAAAAAGTTACAACAAATAGATTTTGGTTGTCCTGCATATGGCAATTCTCCAAGAACACATCCGGGCCGTGCTTAATAATAGTCGTTATTTATTGAGGGTAGCACTTCAAGTACACGGCCTGATCTAGCAGAGGCCCTCATTAACATATATACAAATTTATATATATATATATATATATATATATATATATATATATATATATATATATATATATATATATATATATATATATATATATATATATATATATATATATAATATGTACAAATTTATACATCTATGTACAGACAAGGAACTTAGGGACTCTATTTCTTATAATCTCTGAATGTATTAAGAGTAATTTGAACAAAAGCTACTGATGCTTTCAACAGCAGCAAACTTTCTATCAAATTAGCATTGATATATTCAGCATTGTAAAGTAAATTCCTTTCTTTTCTGCTGAAATGCTTTGGAAACAATGCAGGAAATAGAAATAACGATATTTTTATGTGCTAAAATATAGAAACTAATTCTCAATTTCGTAGACAAATACAGCTAAGTACATTATAACATACGATTATACATACATACAGAAACAATAGATTTAGTAAAATTATTATCATTACCCACGCCGTCGAATGTCTTAACCCTTTAGTGACTAAATTTGTCAGGAAAACCTCGATTAGGTCTATCTATTGTGAAATGTCCGTTTCCAGAACAAGACAATGCCATTCTTGGAAATTTACCACCGGAAAGACTGGCTCGATTATCGCGCCTGTCATTCCTGTCATAAATTTTCAAAAATAGTCCTCTGGACTACAAATGGTCATTTCTCTAGCCGATTTTATGGACTTGTTTCTAGGCTTGTGCATTTATGGGTCAAAGAGCGGAAGAATCACCAAATTTGACATAGCACTTCATAATGTAGGATAAAATCAGACGGTTCAATCGAAGGTTTGTATCTTAAAGGTTAATTAGGCACATATAGTTTACTGAAATTAAGAACTCACCAAAGCACATGCACTCCCAATCAACTCACTTCCACACGCACATGAACTCATGTACATACACTTCCGTGGGTTTACATCCAATATAGTAGGTCTACGCCAACATCTAACCATTTCAACACTAGTATTAGAACTCAAGGCATGCTATTAAGCTGTTGCGTATCTTAAGCATAATTTGAATGAAAGGTCTTGATACCTTCGGCAGCAACACTATCCAGTCAAATTAGTATCAAAATTATACAGCAAGGGAACCTATTTTGTGTCTACATTTCGTGCTCTAATGATAAAGGATCGGGAAAGCTGAAAAATATACGATAGATATATTCATCACAAAGTAAGCATATGGCCCGTAAGTGTGCACAATCACATAATAATGCGACGGACAATAGTATAATACAATTTCATAATGCATACACAAAGCTATTTACATTAGGAGAAGTATTTTCCATGCATGTACTATAAGACTATCCTGAAACTCTAACCTTTGGATTGGCGATATGTGAAATGGTCATTTGCTGGTCCGGAGGAGTGTTTACGACAATTGGACACAGGAATGATTGACTCTGTTACCGAGCCAGTCATTCCAGTGCTCCATTGTCGGAAACACTCCTCTCCTAGGCCGCCAATGTCCTTTCATTGTATGTTTAAGGTTCTCTTTTTTTTTCTTCTTTTTTTTTTAAAGACAGTGTTATTGGCCGTCTTGATCATCAAAGGGTCAATGATGAAGAAAAACCACGTGTTTCCATAGCCTGTATTATGTGTAAACCGTAAGAAGGTTATTTTGAAGATTTACCGCTGAAATTCCAGTTGTAAGTTTTCAAAAGTAGTCTTCTCTTGGCCTGCGATAAGCATCCCTATAACCACTAAAGAAGTTGTTTTTGGACCGCTTGACATTTAAAGGGTTAACTTAAGACAAGAGTGATATACGTGCGGTAAGTTACCACCAGTACTGTCAACTGGGACCACTCTTTAATGAACAAGCATGACAGCACTTAAAACTCAACGAAAAATGTGTAGCCAAAGTCACATGATCATGAAACACGTTTCTATTTTACACAGCCGCCTTTTATATTCCTAGCCCTAAATCGTAATGAAATGTAATAGTTTGAAACTATGAACATTTTATTTCATGTTTGACTTGTATCATAGTGAAAGTAATGTTTGTAAATTTTTGCTAAGAATTAATCAGTGGCCATTCGAAATCGCTGGTGCCTATGGAGCAATCCAACCCGTGACTTATCTGACGTCATACTCAGATATGTCACGTGTTAGTTGAGGTCAGCATTAAAATGGAGTAGGCCTATAGATCCGTCAGTAAAATCGAAGAGCCCAGTCACGAAGTGTTACTAATTGTCGGCCTATGTCGCCATGAATTTACATTTTAATTAGCACTATGTTGAAAATTTTGAAATTAATTTGACTGAACACTTTTGCAAAAGCACCCAGTCAAATTAGTTCCAAAAATATCCAACAGCTTACCCGTATAGTTTTCTTGTGATTCAGATTCTGAGAATTTAGTTTTCAAAAATATAAGTTCCAAATCGATTCCAACACGCATAGAAAGATTTATGGAGTTTAGCTCCAAATGGTTCCCTCTATTGCTCTTTAAATATGATGCTCAGTATAATGGCCTGGTTCCCTGACTCGTGTATTTGGTGCGACGATATGCGATCTAGGGAACCAGGATAGCTAAAAAACTCTGTTTGACGTAGATAATTCATAGATAAAGCATTGCAGTTGTATCATTGACCAGCCATAGGTAATTAGACTAAAAGACGAGAGATCCCCATGGTATTACGCGTTAACCCTTTAATGTCGAAGCCGGCCGATCTTAAGGAATGTCCGTTTGCAGGACATGGGAAAACAATTTTTGAAAATTTTCCACTGGAATGACTGGCTCGGTAACCGAGCCAGCCATTCCAGTGGTACATTTAAAAAAAATACTCTTCGCTTGGCCTGCAAATGGACATTCTATATGGAAATAATTTGATTGGCTTGACAAATTTGGTCATTAAAGAGTTAAAGTAGACGTACCCGTTATGAGGCTGTAGTAAGCTAAACTAGATTGAGTCACCTGACGAGGTATTGTGTGTGTGTGTTGTAATATTTGAGGCGTTTATATGCTAGTTCCCAATGCTAGGGTCTAGACTCACGCCTGGCCTTTATGGTTTCTGTTGAATTCTTGTGAATTCTTGTGACGTCGGTTTGTGCATTAGCTTGTGTCTCTCTCTGTGTGTATGTGTGTGTTGATCGTTGTCTCTCGATTTTGTCTCATGTTGCTGTTCTTTTCCATGGCTTTTTTTGTTGCTCCTCATGCTTGGGCGTGTGTAATGGGGATGGCCTAACCTGGACCTAACAGGGGTGGGTAAGGGATGGGGTAGGTGTTGGGTCGGGGGAGGTGTGTACGGTCTTATGACCTGATGCACCCAAGGGGGGGCTTTAGGTCAGAGACCTCCCGGCCCCTTTGGGGGGAGTGGGGAGGTTGGGGTGTGGGGTCTTTCGGGTCCTGGGACCCATTTGGTCTTCTGGCCATCATCCGAGCAGGCACCAGCGCGCACTTGTTTGATTTTGATTGGTTAGGTAGCCCGTATGGTGACTGTGACCGTCCGAGGACGAACTCGGTCAGTCATCCGGGTTACATCCCTCCATAGTCCCCTCGAAAATTCCGAAAGATTCTAATTCTAGCAATTTGGTTTTGGTTTTGTAATCCGTATGTTGCGTGGTTCCATCCGAGGAGGGATCCATTCAGCATCCGGTTTACTTTGACTATGCCGAAATTTCTTGCCTACCTAACCCTAGCTCACGTTCACACAGTGATGGGCACTGTGTGACGGGACCTCAGTTTAAAGTATTCTCGACGTCGGATCTTATATAGGGCTGGTGTATGGGCGTTTCTAATAATTTCTCTTATTAACAACAACCGTAACTAATGACGATTTAATAAGGGGCATACTCCAGTAATCCACAGATATTAAAATAAATTGTTCGAGTTCTAGTCTCACTCAGTACCATTTAATATTTTAATTTTTGTACATTTTGGAATCAATGTTACCGAAAGCCGTTGCTGTCTAAGACAGTAACAGCTTTCAGTAACATTGTTTCCAAAACGTACACCAGTTATTCGTTTACGGTCTCCTTAAATAATGTCAGCCTACTTTCTTAATTCTCGCAGCAGTGAGTCTGTTAATCACATATGTGTGTACAATACCGGTTTTACGCGGAGTAGGCGATGGATTGTATCACCATGCAACTGACACCAGTAATCGATAATCGTAAATCACATTCCCACTTTCAAGAAATACCCGTAGCATAAATATATTTTATAACGCTTTCCTACTTTCACCGTACCTTATTAGTTATATGCCATACGCAACAACAGAGGGTGATGAGCACGAGAGGGGTTGCGATGAGTTGGGGTTGCGCGGGTGGGGTGTATGCGGAGGTGTGGACATGAGCCCGCCCCTTCTCGGCCGCTTCGGTTATAATATACCACAAAGTCATAAATACTGACATTGATAAGTTTTATCCAGTTTTAACAATTAGAAATAATAAAATTTTATCTCAGAATCCTTCTCGGGGCATCTAATTTTTACACAATTTCGCGATGCGGCGGGTCGGTCAGGTCACCGGACAGCCTTCTAAAGCGAAGGAGACACCCCTCTCACGTGGACACCCAATCTCTGACCATTCCCACCGCCTCCTCGTGTTCCCCACCCCGCCACTCACAAATTCCTGGCGTTGCCTATAATTTTAGCTGATTGATTGTGTCATTGAGTAAAAACCGGTTCCATATATTAGTTATTTAACTCTCGTGTGCAAAGTTAACCCTTTAATTGTCAATCCTGTCAAACGGCCTCTGCAGTGGTCTTTAGAAATGTCTACGTATAGGCCAATAGAAGAGTATTTTTGACAATTTACTACTGGAATACCTGGCTTGATAACCGAGCCTGTCATTTCAGTCCTAAATTTTCAAAAGAATATCTTCTCTTGGACTAAAAATTAGCACAGGCTACGCAAAAACATGAATGTCTTTTTACCATTCCCGTTTGAATCGGACGGATGGGCGTTTGCTGGTAAATAATTTGAAACTAATTAGACTGGAAGCTGTTGCTACCTAGTGAAACAATATATCAATGTCAAATTAGTTTGAAAATTCCCAACAGCTTGCTTGCAAAATTACTCTAAGCTTCAGATTATGTGGAATAAAAGTTTAAACTGTGCTAATAAATATATGCACATTGGGAATACAGTAAACGGGCTCATCATAAAATATCGATAACCCAATTTGCTCTAATACAGGTCCAGCTGCAGATAATCCAGGGTGTGGTGGGTGTGGTGGGTGTGGTGGTGAAATGTTATGTAATTCCGTGAGCATTGCATGTTACAAGCAGGCAGTAGCTTGGCTCCTTTTGAATGCTCCATATTAAAGTCAAAAACGTCGTCTTCTTTCGGACGAGAATTTACTAAACTATGAGTTTATTTTAGTTACAGGTGAGATAGAGTCAAACCTTATGGACCATGCAAGTGGTGAGAAAAGATAAGTTGTCCCTAAATGTAAGTTAATGCACTTTTCCTGTTTTAGCTATGCCCCGCCCATCTTTATCGAAGCTCCACCCACCCGTCACTCGTGTTGGAATCGATCGATCTCTGAACTTCCCGACTATCAATGTCCAGAAAACTATACAGTTAAGCTGATGAATATTTTGAAACTAATTTGACTGGGTGTTGTTGCTGCCTATGGCATCATCAGCGCCCAGTCAAATAAGTTTCAAAATATTCAACAACATGTTTCTTAAATAGCAAACATATACAATTCTTACATTTCGGACCATTAAACGTTAAATCGAATCATTCATGACGTCATGATTATGACGTCAGCATACACGCCGTTTAGTTGATTATGACGTCATATGATTGATTGAGGAGATGGATTCATGAATTTCATATAGGAAATGACTTTTGTGGCCACAAGCTTGCTGTTATTTAAGACACAGTCTCAAAGAACCACCATTTTATGGCCCAAAAAGCGGGTATCAGCATCTATAGACAGGGCTTTATAGTTTTGGATAATTGTTGATATGCACCAAAGTTGACAAAGCTGTTGTCACCTGCCCATGGCACGATAATTAGAAACCATATTAGAAACCAAATCTGAGCGTTATGGCCCTTTCAAATTGTTATAGGAATATCTGATGACTATACCACATGATTGAACAATTCCCTTGTATTTAGTCATATTCACTTCAGAATTAAACATAAATTTTTTGTTTTTATAGTGGCAAAGTCATTGTGACACATTTCTGCGTAATATGGCCATGTCTTGAAACCAGGAAGCTACACGTATTGTGTTCAATTCTGACATGGTAACTATATGTTTTACGACTTTAAATTGAAGTGAACTAAAATGCATTCTTGCTCATCAAGCAATAAATTCGCCAATGTGAATATAAATCCACTTATAGATATTTATTAACATGTATTGTTGAACTTGAAACTGTTAGTCATCACAGTTCTTGAGTGGAGTTCGCAGTAGATATGACTAACGGGCTATTTACGTGTATTTCTGGTTAGTTAAAGCAAAGTGCATATAAACCAATATGCAATGGTCTCCAAAACATTCGCCTTTCCAGAGTATCCATCTATCATCTGACGTCAGATGACGTCATATTCAGCTAAGCGGCGTGTAGGATGACGTCATAATCATTACGTCATAAATCATTCTAGTTGGCCCGTCTTTAATTCTTAATCGCCCGACACGTTGTACGAATTGTATTCTCTACTATTTAATAAACATGCTGATACCAGATACGGTTTATTAATAGGTAGGCTGTTGTCGCAATCAAAAGACGTAATGAATGACGTATCTGTCTCAGCCATGAACATTTAATAGTCTGCCAAATCTACGAATTGAAAGTCTGCTATTTAATAAACAGTCTGTTGAATAATTTGAAACTAATTTCAGTCATAGGCAGCAACCGCGCCCAGTCACGTTAGTTTCAAAATATTCAACAGCGTATCTGTATAGTTTTCTGGAAATTGATAGCCAGTTCAGAGTTCGATCGATCCCAACACGAGCGAGGTGTGGGCGGAGCTTACATAGAAATGGGCGGGACATAGCTAAAAATGGAAAGATCTATTCGAATGTTATGTTCAAGGAAAACCATGCAAATCTCCAGGATGGCTACAAATGCTGAAGTACTGTCGTCTTGCATATGTGATTTAACGTCTCTTCAAAGACACTCAGGAAATGTTCGGACATGTTCACATGCCTGGGACCACCACCAATTGTCCAGATGCCAGAACTGCTCACCAGCAAAATGCTCCAAGCTTGTAAATACGTAATGCAACGTTGCAACATTTTAGTGAAACAGGCAAAGCATATCAACAGTTTTCTGACCAAGCAACGGAGGAAGTCAATTTTAGCTATGCCCAGTCCATCTTTAGCTACGCTGCACACACGCTTTGCCCGTGATGGGATCAATCGAATCAAGCACTCTCTCAATCTCAATTTCTAGAAAACTATACAGGTAAACTGTTAAAGATTTTGAAACTAATTAAAGCCAGTCAAATTAATTTCAAAATATTCAACATAATTTGTGTTAAATAGTAAAGACATACAATTCAAACAACTTGACGGACTACTAAGTGTTTATGACGGACTAAATCCCGTAATTCATGGCGTAATTGATTATGACGTCAGCCTACACGTGACATTGTTGAGTATGCCGTCATATTATTAACTGTCAACCTGTGTTCCGCCATTGCAAGTGATGCGGGATTCTCTATTCCTAGGTTAGTGGCATGTGTTGATGCGGTGAAGTTGTTCTTCCAGTAGCCGAGACTTTGAGGTGAGGTCAACACGTGGGACAGTATAAATAATTGCACGTTAATAAACTGGAATGCCATATACAAGAAAGTTGAACTGAAGAGAACCTCAGCAGAGTTTCAACTTAAATCAACGACAATCCTCTTATTTAGGCTAGTAATAATTGCTACATAAGAACACTATTTCGATTTCCAGGCTGTGACCTGAGAATACATTGAACAACATCAATTTTATTTTCATGAACCTAAATTGAACCCCGTTGCCTTGTAACACAAGAATGATCTTATTCATTCACTTGACGAGCTAGCTGATGCGTCCCAGCCTCAGAGGATTCCTGAGATGTCTGTGGGTGGCATTAAGGGATTTGCAGTTTTACATGTATTAACCGCTGCTAATGCAGTGTACATGCCCGATGCTGGCCCGATGCTGGCCTGGTACTGGGATGATACCCGGCCGAAACTGGCACGGCATCGGCCCAGCTTGAGCCCAGCAATCTGCGTTATCTGGAATAGTGGCTGTGGAATTAAGACATGCCGTAACATTGGCGACGCTTTTGTAAAGTGCATTGATGCTGAATTGGACAAGTAGACTGGAACTAGGATAATATTTGACAACTAGCGTAAGTAGATTAAGGATGACATCATATATGCTTATTAGTTGAAGATTCGGCACCAAATATAGAAATACATCCCTGGCCACCAAGAAAACGATGGTCTCACACAATTCTTATCTAACTAGCGTATAAATTTCTACAGGAAGTCAGTTCTGATTGTTTAATTAGAAGAATGCTCTAGAAGTCTATTTAGCTCTAGCCTACCAACAAATTCGACTTCGTCACCCAGGATACTGACTAGTGCGTCATCATCCTTTCTCGACAGCCAGCTGCATGGTAACAAGACGGGAAATGCCAACTACCAATCACAGAGGTCTATCTCGACAATCCACAAATTACAGCCTTGGCCCGGAGATTGCCTTTGCTTTACCAGGATGTCATGCGATATCTAGTGTAGACACAACCCGCAAAATTCACGAATTGGGCAAGAGGAACTACATTTACAGTTCTCTTGGAGTCTCCACCGCACTCCCATACAACTCCTGTCACAGATATGCCAAAATGAGTCACTCTCACCGAAAGAATTCAGAAATTCTCTGTGTCTTTGTTGGTACACGGAGAGTCTCAACGTAACAGTCTCAGCTCAGGATAGTGTTACGTTTAGGTGAGAAAGATTCTAGAAGCTTACTCTGAATCATGATGTCAACATGCAGCCTCATACAGCTGCTGCATAAGTTCTATCGCATGCATATGCAAGCGGTCGCTGCAGCGGCAGTGGCAACGACAGCGGCAAAGGTAAAGGCAACGTTATCAGTAGTAGTAGTAGTAGTAGTAGTAGTAGTAGTAGTAGTAGTAGTAGTAGTAGTAGTAGTAGTAGTAGTAGTAGTAGTAGTAGTAGTAGTAGTAGTAGTAGTAGTAGTAGTAGTAGTCATTCCCTGCTTGAGCCATCCGATAAGGGGGCCCACAACCAATTAGTCCTAAGACCCAAATATGTTTTATCCGGCTCAACACCAGTTAGAATAACCAACGGTTAACCTGTAGGGAATTTATTAATTTTACGTAAGTCCTGATTCCACGGAGCCACCATCTGACCAGATAGTTCAGGTTAAACAATATGAGGCCAGACTTCCTCATTCCTTCTGACCTGCCTCTGCGCTATCATCATTGATATTCATCTTTAAATCTTGGTACTAAAGGGAAACTGATCTCACTTTAGAGCTGCGCGATATACTGATCTCACATCGTAAACCGGTTCGATATGGTCACTGTTTGTAAGCCGCCGTAATCATGCTCAAACCGAAACACCGAGTTTAATTAAATTTTCGTTTTATCCATTAATGATTTAATCTTTTTTTAATTACAATTATTGCGGCTAAGTCACCCTCTGTAGTGGTATTGAGAACTGTCAATTTGCCGACCTAAAGAAGTCTATTTTTTGCATTTTACTACTGCAATTACTGGCTCGATAACGAAACCAGACACTCTTGGTAAATTTTCAAACTAATCTTCGTGCGCAAATTCCATGAGAAAACTATAAATGTATAGACCAAATTTGCGGATTAAATGGTTTGAACATACACAAGTCTACGTTATTTTCTATTCCCACTAAATTGCTTATGATCAATTGCACTGTCTGTAAACTTTTTCAATATTTTGAAACGAATGTGACTGCAAGACGACGCTGTTGTTTGTAGCACCAGATCTCAGTCAGATCACTTTCGAAATATTTAACATACACAATAATATTTATAAAATTGTAAATGATTGACTTTCTATTGGTCTTTCAATTTTGTGGCCAAGTAATGAAGCGCAACAGCAACAGCTTTCAGCAACATTGTTTTCAAAATATAAATCTTTGACTCATTTATCAATAACTCGAATGGAGCGATTTTCATCAGAGCTGATATTTATCTGCTGGGTCCCGAAGAAGTATGCCAATTTTGAGGTCAAAAACTAAAACGCGCGGCAACATTGCTCCCAAAATAGACACTCTCAAGACCTTACGGAGGCCCAATGAAAAAACATATATCAACGGCGCGCCGGGTATTGATCAAACTCGCACTTGTCCTTGCTAGTCAACATGTTAAAATTTTATAGGACAATATTTATGTTAGCAACCCAGCTATTGCTATCTTGTTATACTTAAAACTCTCGTGTTTCATTAAATATAGACACTTTTGCGCGAGATATGAGATGCCTGCCGATTTCTGTTGAATTTACCCAGCATGCAACGCTACCCAGCATGCAACGCTACCCAGCACGCACTTTCCTGACTCCATAATCGTTGTAACTATTGGACGCCATATTCGTTTAGTCTATTGTTGTATAGGCCAGGATTTCTCAAACAAAACCCAGGTGCCTGTACGTGCAAATAGTCATTTCTCTTCTAGCTCTGGAAGCGTAAGCATGCGCGTAGGGCGTAGGCATGCGCGTAGGGCATACTATTCGCGCCAGTACATTCGACGGCCTGCAATCCAATACTTTTCAGTACAACTGTGTCAATTTCCAGAAAAATACTAGAGAAAGCTTTTACATATATTTTGACAATAATTTGCGCGAAAGTTATTGCTATCAATGACAGCAACAACATTCAGTAAAATTATTGTCAAAATAATTATTAGGTAATGCGATTACTACCTGGTTCAGATTTGATACTAATTTGAATGAAAATTGTTGCTACAACAGCTATCAGTCTCTATATTCCAAAAAAATCATAATTTTTAGTCGACTCTCGCTACGGATTTGAATAGCAATTTGACTGTAAGTTGTTGGTTTCTAAGGCACCAACAATATTGACGAAATTTGACACACATGCAATCAATATATTACTATTCAGGTCAATTGAGCGTGGGCCTGTATACGCTTTCTCGCCAAGAATGAATGCTTAGGAAACGGCGTGAATGTTTCGTTGACAGATTTGTGCATTTGTTTGAAATGCATTGGTCGTACAGAAACGTACACGCGGTAGCTAGGCGAAATACTTCCGTCGTGCAGGCAAAGCGTATTTTGGCCATATATACTCACTCTACTTAGATAATAATACTGAGCGCCGTATGATTCTATGGACAACCGTTTGATAACATTGTTGGCGCCTTGGTCAATAAGAACTTTGTCAAATTGCTCTTCAAATCCGTAGAAAGTGTTGACTAAAATTTGTCATGATTATTTTAGAATACATAGACTGAAAGCTGTTGCAGCAACACTTATACATAAAATGTGTATCAAATACACAGGCCTCAAAGCCCTCAAAATGTTACTTTTATCAATTCACCTTTCCAGAGTATACATCCATCATCTGACTTCGTATGACGTCATAATCAGCTCAGCGCGTGTATGATGACGTAACAATCATTACGTCACAAAGGGTTCCATATAGACCGTCAACAAATATCAAATAGTCCGACACATTGTATGAATTGTATGTCTTTGTAATTCTTTGCTATTTAATAAACATGCTGTTGAATATTCTGAGACTAATTTGACTGGGCGCTGTTGCTGCCGTAGGCAGCAACAGCACCCAGTCATATTAGTTTCAAAATATTCAACAGCTTACATGTGTCGTTTTTTGGAAATTGATAGTCAAGGTGTTCAGGGATCGATCGATCCCAATATGAGCGAGGAGTGGGTGGAGCTTAGCAAGCGATGGGCGGGGCATAGCTAAAACCGGAAAGGTCCATTGACTTTTTAATTTATCACGATTTTTAAAGTAAATTTAAATATTTGCTCAGTAAATAACCCATTTACTGACAAGAGCAGGCTGTTTTTTGTAAGCTTATCACTGGAATTTAAGAAAATTCTATTTTAAGAGGTGGGATTTGGACAGGCTTGTTGATTAACCGGTTGATGGTCAAGAAAATCTGAAGTTTTCCTTAGTCGGTGTCAATTGTCAAGCCAAGAGAAATACTATTTTTGACGATTTACCACTGGAATGACTGGCTCGCTCGAGACTTCTAGGGGCCATCTTGGTCGGTTTTACCATTATAATAGCAAGGTGACACGAGAGAAGTTAATGGATTTACAATTTATACGTTCAAAGTTGGCAGACATTAGCTAGCTATAGAAGGGTGGGCGTACATAGTAGGTGGACCGTAGCTAGATATGGGAGGGTGGACGTACATAGTACGTGCACCTTAGCTAGATATAGGAGGGTGGACGTACATAGTGGACAGGCCTTAGCTAGATATAGGAGGGTGGACGTTCATGGTGGGCAGGCCTTAGCTAGATATAGGAGCGTGGACGTACATGGTAGGTGGACATTAGCTAGATATAGGAGGGTGGGCGTACATAGTAGGTGGACCGTAGCTAGATATGTGAGGGTGGACGTACATAGGGGGCAGGCCTTAGCTAGACATAGGAGGGTGGACGTACATAGTGGACACGCCGTAGCTAGATATAGGAGGCACGTCATCCATAGTACGTGGACCGTAGCTAGATATAGAAGGGTGGGCGTACATAGTAGGTGAACCGTAGCTAGATATGGGAGTGTGGACGTACATAGTGGGAAGGCCTTAGCTAGATATAGGAGGGTGGATGTACATAGTGGCCAGGCCTTAGCTAGATATAGGAGGATGGACGTACATAGTGGGCAAACATTAGCTAGATATAGGAGGGTGGACGTACATAGTGGGCAGACATTAGCTAGATATAGGAGGGTGGACGTACATGGTGGGCAGTCATTAGCTAGATATTGGAGGGTCGACGTACATAGTAGGTGCACCTTAGCTAGATATAGAAGAGTGGACGTACATAGTAGGCGGATCTTAGCTCGATATGGGAGGGTGGACGTACATAGTAGGTGGACCTTAGCTAGATATGGGAGGGTGGACGTACATAGTACGTGGACCTTAGCTAGATATAGGAGGGTCGACGTCCATAGTAGCTGGATCTTAGCTAGATATAGAAGGGTGGACGTACATAGTAGGTGGACCTTAGCTAGATATAGGAGGGTGGACGTACAAAGTGGGCAGACCTTAGCTAGATATAGTAGGGTCGACGTACATATTAGGTGGACCTTAGCTAGATATAGAAGAGTGGATGTACATAGTAGGTGGGCCTTACCTAGATCTGGGAGGGTGGACGTAAAAAGTGGATAGACCTTAATTAGATATGTGATAATTAGAAATGGATCCCTATATATGTATGATTACTGTATTCTGCAGCTGTAGTAGTAGAAACACGCTACAGCTGCAATCAGTCCTTTGCTTTTGACCACTGTGTCTTGTCTTCAGCCAAAGTCTTTAGCTTCATCAGGATTGAAAAAATAGTCTTCACTTGGCCTACAAATGGACATTTCCCAAAACTACTGCAGAGGCCGGTCTTGGCCGGCTTCGTCTTAAAAGGGTTAAAGGAGTACTGCTAGATATCCACTTGAACAATGTCAATGAAAGTTTGCTGGAATGACCAGATGATAATAGACTGCCAAACTTGTATACACAATTTGTATAGGTCGATTGTTCCGCCGACCGTCTGAGATTTTCCTAAATCTTTCGGAAATCATTAAAAATTCCTGTAAAATGAATTTGAGTGAAATCAAATTTCCTTTGAAGAACGCTAGCGTGCGAGGCTTCAACGATTTTACCAATAAATTTGCAATTTTTTGGCGACACATGATATAAACTAGCTACTGTGATGCAATTTCAATTATCTCTAATACTCCATACAGAAATTTGACCGCACACTTTTTAAAAATTTGTTTTAAAATGTTCAAAATATGCTATGGTTAATGTTTCTTGCATCGTGAATAATGGTGTGAAATATTGTGGTGACATCTGCGAACACCGTTTCGTATAATATCGTTAAATGTCTGCGATGACCAGTTGCGGTCCGCGATAGTCCTTAAAAAAAATCTGGGTTCACACATTCAGGAATTTTACTGCCGTCGTTGATAGGACTATTCCCGATTAAAATTTGGCAAAAGCCTGATCTAGATCCTGTGATTCGTGGCTGGAAAATCTAAAAAATTTTAAAACATTTATTTAATCACGACAACAATCAGATATTGTTCAGGAAGCGTCCCGATTCAGCCGTTTCCAGCAGTATTCGTCCCGATTCTCCCGTTCTCAATCCGATTCTGATCCGATTTGTATCTTTCGCATGGTAAAAAACGACCGACTCTGTCCCGACAGCATCCCGATTCTCCCGAATGCGAGGCGACAGAGATCAGACAGTGACCCGACAGTGAACCGACGCTGACGGAAGACATCCGTTAGAAAACCGTTAGTCACGTGATAGTCCCGTCCTATAAAATAATCGTGCGAAACGGCTGATCCTCTCTCCATTCTCAGCAGTTCTACAAGGAGCATCGACGTCAGTTATCGGCAGATTGTCTCCATTTAAATTAGATAATTTCAGGATTAAGTTACTTCACTATGCCTGCTACGAAAAAGCCTGTGCCTGCCAAGAAGAAAGCCACAAGACAACCAAGGAAAAGGAAGCCTATTTCTATTTCTCCTATGCATTCAGCATCTGCTGAAGAGTCTGGTGGTGATAGTGAGCTAGTTGAAGAAGTCCAACAAGTCCACGGTGGTGAGATGAGCCCGTTACCATTCCTGCAGTGGTCACCACAGGTGGGACTACTGGACCTACTTCTACAGCCACGACTACTACACCTACTGCTTCTACCTCAACAGCTACTTCTGCCTCTGCTTCTCTGCACAAGAAACCTCGGAGCATTGGTTTCATTTCTGAAGAGGATGAGGACAAGATGATAGAATGGCTCCAGGAGAACAGATTTATCTACGACATGAAATCAAAGCAGTATAAGGATAAATCAGCAAAAACTACAACGTGGCAGGCACAGGCCGACAATTTAGGATGTGAAGGTAAACCGAAATTAATTTTAACCATTTAAGGCCTCTAGGGACAAATCCGGCCTTCGTAGTTGTCTTGAATAATGACCATTTGTAGGCTTGGGGAATACTATTTTTGATATTTTACCACTGAAATGACTGGCTCGATAAATGAGCCAGCCATTCCAGTGGTAAATTTTCAAAAATAGTATTCCCCAAGCCTACAAATAGATACTTAATAAACAAATCAATAAATATTACGTCAAAATTTGGGCCTGAAAGGGTTAAATTGCTTGCTTTTTGTGTTCATTCCATTTCATAGATAGTTTGTTATCATGAGATTTAGTTATGAGATTTATGAGCATTTATATATTTCTTAAGCCTATGATACACGATCCTACATGTATACGTCTACATGTATACGTATGCAAATGTAGGATGATGTAGGACAATGTAGGATCGTGTATCATAGCCGCATACATGTAGACAGATGTATACAACTACACGCAAAAAAAGTCGGACAATGTTCAACTTTCGTTTACACGTAGAAGAACCAGCAAATCATATAGCGGTATTTTTACGACATAATTTTGTTCTACAAATGTAGACGTATACATGTATACGTATACATGTAGACGTGTACATGTATATGTATACATGTAGGATCTTGTATCATAGGCTTTAAGCCTATGATAAACGATTCTACATGTATACGTCTACATGTATGCTCTACAAATGTAGGATGATGTAGGACCGTGTAGCATGCACATGTAGACGTATACATGTAAACATATACATGTAGACGTATACATGTAGGATCGTGTATCATAGGCTTTATACTGACATTGGTTTTCTTTTCTGTATGTCCAGTTAGATGTTTGTTGACCTGGTACGACAGCGTACGTACAAGGTATGGTAAACTGGTTGCCCGACCCTCTGGATCAGGAGCGGAACTGACTGACCGTGAGAATTGGATATTGGATAACCTTAAAATTCTCAAGCCATACATTCACCGTGTGAGGAAGAAGACGCCTGTTAGTGTAAGTATTATGCAAATAACTGAATGTATTTATTCAATGTTTATACAAGCTGAAAATGTAAAAATATTTAAAGTTTGGATAAATTTTCAGCTTGGGTAAATTTTAAATACTATTTGATAAATACAATTTTACATACACATGTATGGGTAATAAAATTTCATTATTTTCAGATTTATTGTGTTCAATAATTCAATTATTCATTATGTTTGTTTCTGTATTTTCAGCTTACGGGCAAAATTACTGCTGCTGCTGAGACTGGAGACGACGCTGCGTCATCCATTGCAGATGAGGAATCAATGCAGGACATGCATCAGAGGCATGACGATGACATTGCCGACATCAATATGGTACTTTATGGACGTGAAGATCCTGTAGCACCTGTATCAACTCCCACAACTACTTCCCCAGAGCAGGTGCCTCCTTCCTCCACGGGCGGCAAGAGGAAGACAAATGCCCAGAAAATGAAGGAGCAGGATGCTGCCTTCTTCAGCCACATGAAGGAGAGGGCCGATGCAACAGCCCAGTTCCGAGCTGAGATCATGGCTGCTGCTGCCGCCCCCCCCCCCCCATTATATCATCCCCCAAGAAGTTACACTCGGCTAGATCTGGCTTTTGCAATTGGTTCGAGTCTATGGCCGAGAGTCTGCACCACAGTCTGCACCTGTGGCCTATGTAAATATGATATTCAAAATTTTAGCAATAAATTTATTAATTAAATTTATTGCACAAATTATTGACCAAATAACAATTTTATTTATATTGTTTATTATTTATTGCATTATAACTTATAGGCCCGAATTCAATAAGAGCGGTTTAGCTAAAGCTGGTTTAGGGAGTTTTGCGAATCCCTTGTAATTCCTCTATTCTGACTCGATGAGATGAAAATAAAGCTAATTTGTAAACCACTGCACAAGTGCTTACAATTTCTGTAATATTTGTTGCCCGGTTTATGACTTAGACCAAATTACCAGGACTATTAATTATAATCTCTAAACCTGATTTGTTACCTGGTTTAAGTTTTAAAGTTCTCATAAAATTCCCCAATATGCTTCACAGAATTAATTTATATGTACATACACTTAAGAAGATAATATTTACCTTGGTGTTAAATAATTTCTATTTCCGACCAGTATTTTAAGCTAGACTCGGTCTAACACCTTAAACCGGGTTTAGCTAAACCGCCTCATTGAACTCGGGCCATATTGTTTAACGTTTCTGTCTTTTCAGTTTTAAGAAGAAGATCACCCTGATTCTTGTGTCGTTTGACGAACTAAACGACAAATTGAAGATGTCCTCCACATTGTCAACACCAACTACCCAGCCGCAGACTCAGCCACAGACCCAGTCACAGACCTCCATATCAGCACATAGATAGCAAGCCACATACCAGCCTGTGTCCAGCGCTCATATGTCCCAGCAAGCCAGCTATAGCGGCATGATGAGTTCCAGTGGTGCTGGGGGTTTGGACCCTACACTCAACCCTGATAACCTCTGGCAGTTCCAGCAGCAGTATTCTCAGGAGCAGCGCCCGAGAAGCATGCCAGGTACGGTTAGTACCCTGAACATTGACAACGTCAAGCATGTTTCTGCCCAATCTCCATTCTCCAGGTACGATCCTTGCGTCCTCGACATCTTCACGATCAACTTGGTTGATGTTCGTGTTTGGGTAGCGTATTCTCATTAAGTTGTGGAGACAGACACAAGCCGGTATGATGATTCTCACATTGTCAGGAGTGTGTTGCATGGTAGACAACACTATTTGAAATCTTTGAGCCAATATGCCAAACGCATTTTCTACAACTCTGCGTGCTCTTGACAGCCTGTAGTTGAAGATCCTTTCTTCTACTGTCATGTTACGGAAAGGAAAAAGCTTCATCATGTCAGTTCTCAGTTGAAAGGCATTGTCAGCAACAAAGAAGTATGGTATATTTCTGTCATCTCCTGGAAGTGGCTCAGGATCAGGAAAGCCAATGGTGTTGTTCTGCAGGACTTCTTTCAGCTCACACTCGGTGTATATCTGTGCATCTGAAGCTGCTCCATCTGGCCCAACATCAAGCCAGATAAATTTATAGTCAGAATCTACGAGGGCCATCAGGACTATGGAGAAGAAGCCCTCGTAGTTATGATAGATAGATCCGGTATTTGGTGGACACTTGCACGCAACATGCTTTCCGTCCAATGCACCGCACACATGTGGGAAGTTCAATCTGCGGAGAAATTCATTTGTGATTTTCTTCCACTCCGCTGGGGTAGTGGGGCAGGCGATTACCTCTGCAGCGTACTCATCAATGATGGCTTGGCAAACTTCAGGGACAAACATTGACATGGTGTTACTGGGAACCCTGAAGTCCCACTTTATGCTGCTGTAACTGTCGCCGGATGCCAGATGCCTCATGGTACAGGCAAACTTCAGTCCTGGATCAAGGGCTTGCCTCCACCAGGTATCTTGTTTGGTGATGCGGGGTGTGATCCGAGCCAGGACTTCATCGTACAGTTCCATTGACAGCCTCATGTAGTTGATGAAAGCTTCTTCATCTTCGTCTCTCAGCTCCCTCATCAATGTGACATACTGGCCGAGCTGTTCCCTTCTGGATATCCAGGGCTTGACCCAGTATCTTCTATTTCTACCGGGTCGCAGTGCCCTTCTGTTCAAATAATAATTGACAAACAGAAGGTCTTCTTCTTCTTCCATTTCCAGGAGAGCAACCTGCAACAGAAGTCTCTGCCTACGAGCAGCATTCATGGTGGACCGGTCAAAGTCCTGTCACTGAATGACACACACACACGTTATGCTCCAGACGTGAGCAACTCAGCAGAATCTGGAATCCTACAAATGACGTCATATTCGGGATGATCGGACCACTGTCGGAACGCAACCCTATCACAGTCTACTGTACCGCATTGCAAACGGCTTTGTCTGGACGCAGTCGTATCGTGTTCTGTAATTGTCGGGACTCTGAAATGGGTATTATTGCCGAATTTCGTATTAATTACGGGACTGTTCCGGAACGGATTCGCCAAAGACGGTTTGCATTCGGCAAGATCTGGACGCAATCTGGACTCAATCGGCAAGAAACGGCAATGAAAAATTTCTCCAGATCATGCCCGTTCATCACGACAGCGTCCCGATCCACCGGACACCGTCCAGACACCGTCCAGACAACACAGGACATTGTTACGATTTTGATCTGATACAGCAGAATCTGTCACGACATAGTCACGATTGTAATCCGACTAGACAAAATCGGCTGAGTTTGCCGAATGTTACGGGACGCACCTAACTGTCGGGAGTGCTTGGCCGACCTCTCCGGACCATTCCCGATCCGTAGGACTCTGTTATGAACGTATACGACTGCGTTCAGACAATGATAGGACATTCCAGATCATTGAGGATAGTAATCCGACTTTTTTCATTTTTTGTGTCGTAGCGCTGTCTGATCTCAAACGGGAGCAATATTCGGGACTGTGTGAACCCCGCATAACGGCCTGCGATATCCGTTAATGGCCGATTTACACTACACGATTTTGTAGCCGATTGATCGTGCGCGAGACGTCGCCCCCGATGACAATGATGATGTAAATACCTCTCAACTCATGAGTTTTCTTGTCTTGCAACTAATCATGAAATTCAAAACATGTTTGATTTTCGGGATTTGTTGCATGCGATTTCGTGGCATTTCGTGTAATATAATAGGAAATCGGACATCGCGACCTGTTGCGCAATCATTCAATTCGCTTTGTTGCCAGTTAACTATAATTAAATATATGTAACAGCCATTGCATGGAAATGTGTGAACTAGAAAATGTCGCGTAATCTAAACAGCTCTGTCAACTACGATGATCTCGTCAGTTATCGTGAACGATTAGATCATATCCGATCAATCGGCTATAAAATGATGTAATGTAATTCGACCTTTAGTCCTTAATGGTCTCCGATATCCGTTAACGGTCTACGATTGTCGCAGATTACCCACAGACGAATTGCACATGTAATCTGGCGCATTCGGTGAATGTGCACAAATTGTGGCATTACATTGTTGCTCGCGATCTTGAGACATTGGCCTGTACATATATGCCTACAGTTACTGAATGGCCCTTTCCAGTTTTAGCTATGCCCGGCTCATCTCTACCTAATCTCCACCCACATCTGGCCCGTGGTGAGGTCGATCAATCCCTGAACTCATTGTCTAGCAATTTCCAGAAAACTATACTTTATGAATATTTTTATGTCTACGTCATCAACAGCGCCCAGTCAAATTAGTTTCAAAATATTCAAC
This sequence comes from Chaetoderma sp. LZ-2023a, assembly GCA_034401795.1. NCBI lineage: Eukaryota > Metazoa > Mollusca > Caudofoveata > Chaetodermatida > Chaetodermatidae > Chaetoderma > Chaetoderma sp. LZ-2023a. Next base: position 46,541,654 of record CM067363.1, on the reverse strand, counting down.
AGCACCTTTATTAAATAGTAAACACATGCAATTGTTACAACAACGCTTAATCCGTCGCCATTTATTCATTCGTGACGTACTTATTCATTGATTATGACGTCATCCCACGCGTCACGTAGTAGATTATGACGTCATATGATGGACGGGTAAACTGGAACGGTCTATTGGCAACTAACTGGTCGCGGATATAAATTATGGCTCAGAAAATCGTAATACTTATTATTAGTTTTAAACCCAGTACATACGTTATACCTGTATGTCACGAAGTGACCTAAAACTATGACTACGTAAGCGATCAGCAACTGAACACCGATTGCATTCACATTCGGGGAAAAATCGCAGACGCTCCGCTATAAATCTGGAAAGTCCATCTTCCCAGCTTTGTAACGAAGCGTTTGTGATGTTTTCACCCCATGGGAATGTGATCGACGTCTGTCTGTGATGTTTCCCCCCCAATGGGAATGTGATCGACGTCTGTCTGTGATGTTTTCACCCCATGGGAATGTGATCGACGTCTGTCTGTGATGTTTCCCCCCCAATGGGAATGTGATCGACGTCTGTCTGTGATGTTTTCACCCAATGGGAATGTGATCGACGTCTGTCTGTGATGTTTCCCCCCCCAATGGGAATGTGATCGACGTCTGTCTGTGATGTTTTCACCCAATGGGAATGTGATCGACGTCTGTCTGTGATGTTTCCCCCCCAATGGGAATGTGATCGACGTCTGTCTGTGATGTTTTCACCCAATGGGAATGTGATCGACGTCTGTCTGTGATGTTTCCCCCCCAATGGGAATGTGATCGACGTCTGTCTGTGATGTTTTCACCCAATGGGAATGTGATCGACGTCTGTCTGTGATGTTTTCACCCAATGGGAATGTGATCGACGTCTGTCTGTGATGTTTCCCCCCCAATGGGAATGTGATCGACGTCTGTCTGTGATGTTTTCACCCAATGGGAATGTGATCGACGTCTGTCTGTGATGTTTTCACCCAATGGGAATGTGATCGACGTCTGTCTGTGATGTTTTCACCCCATGGGAATGTGATCGACGTCTGTCTGTGATGTTTTCACCCAATGGGAATGTGATCGACGTCTGTCTGTGATGTTTTCACCCCATGGGAATGTGATCGACGTCTGTCTGTGATGTTTCCCCCCCAATGGGAATGTGATCGACGTCTGTCTGTGATGTTTTCACCCCATGGGAATGTGATCGACGTCTGTCTGTGATGTTTCCCCCCCAATGGGAATGTGATCGACGTCTGTCTGTGATGTTTTCACCCAATGGGAATGTGATCGACGTCTGTCTGTGATGTTTCCCCCCCAATGGGAATGTGATCGACGTCTGTCTGTGATGTTTTCACCCAATGGGAATGTGATCGACGTCTGTCTGTGATGTTTCCCCCCAATGGGAATGTGATCGACGTCTGTCTGTGATGTTTTCACCCAATGGGAATGTGATCGACGTCTGTCTGTGATGTTTCCCCCCCAATGGGAATGTGATCGACGTCTGTCTGTGATGTTTTCACCCAATGGGAATGTGATCGACGTCTGTCTGTGATGTTTTCACCCAATGGGAATGTGATCGACGTCTGTCTGTGATGTTTCCCCCCAATGGGAATGTGATCGACGTCTGTCTGTGATGTTTTCACCCAATGGGAATGTGATCGACGTCTGTCTGTGATGTTTCCCCCCCAATGGGAATGTGATCGACGTCTGTCTGTGATGTTTTCACCCAATGGGAATGTGATCGACGTCTGTCTGTGATGTTTCCCCCCCCAATGGGAATGTGATCGACGTCTGTCTGTGATGTTTTCACCCAATGGGAATGTGATCGACGTCTGTCTGTGATGTTTTCACCCAATGGGAATGTGATCGACGTCTGTCTGTGATGTTTCCCCCCAATGGCAATGTGATCGACGTCTGTCTGTGATGTTTTCACCCAATGGGAATGTGATCGACGTCTGTCTGTGATGTTTTCACCCAATGGGAATGTGATCGACGTCTGTCTGTGATGTTTTCACCCCATGGGAATGTGATCGACGTCTGTCTGTGATGTTTTCACCCAATGGGAATGTGATCGACGTCTGTCTGTGATGTTTTCACCCCATGGGAATGTGATCGACGTCTGTCTGTGATGTTTTCACCCAATGGGAATGTGATCGACGTCTGTCTGTGATGTTTTCACCCCATGGGAATGTGATCGACGTCTGTCTGTGATGTTTTCACCCAATGGGAATGTGATCGACGTCTGTCTGTGATGTTTTCACCCCATGGGAATGTGATCGACGTCTGTCTGTGATGTTTTCACCCAATGGGAATGTGATCGACGTCTGTCTGTGATGTTTTCACCCCATGGGAATGTGATCGACGTCTGTCGGTGATGTTTTCACCCAATGGGAATGTGATCGACGTCTGTCTGTGATGTTTTCACCCCATGGGAATGTGATCGACGTCTGTCTGTGATGTTTCCCCCCAATGGGAATGTGATCGACGTCTGTCTGTGATGTTTTCACCCAATGGGAATGTGATCGACGTCTGTCTGTGATGTTTTCACCCAATGGGAATGTGATCGACGTCTGTCTGTGATGTTTTCACCCCATGGGAATGTGATCGACGTCTGTCTGTGATGTTTTCACCCAATGGGAATGTGATCGGCGTCTGTCTGTGATGTTTTCACCCAATGGGAATGTGATCGACGTCTGTCTGTGATGTTTTCACCCAATGGGGATGTGATCGGCGTCTGTCTGTGATGTTTTCACCCAATGGGAATGTGATCGACGTCTGTCTGTGATGTTTTCACCCAATGGGAATGTGATCGACGTCTGTCTGTGATGTTTTCACCCAATGGAAATGTGATCGACGTCTGTCTGTGATGTTTCCCCCCAATGGGAATGTGATCGACGTCTGTCTGTGATGTTTTCACCCCATGGGAATGTGATCGGCGTCTGTCTGTGATGTTTTCACCCAATGGGAATGTGATCGACGTCTGTCTGTGATGTTTTCACCCAATGGGAATGTGATCGACGTCTGTCTGTGATGTTTTCACCCAATGGGAATGTGATCGACGTCTGTCTGTGATGTTTTCGCCCCATGGGAATGTGATCGACGTCTGTCTGTGATGTTTTCACCCCATGGGAATGTGATCGACGTCTGTCTGTGATGTTTTCACCCCATGGGAATGTGATCGACGTCTGTCTGTGATGTTTTCACCCAATGGGAATGTGATCGACGTCTGTCTGTGATGTTTTCACCCAATGGGAATGTGATCGACGTCTGTCTGTGATGTTTTCACCCAATGGGAATGTGATCGGCGTCTGTCTGTGATGTTTTCACCCAATGGGAATGTAATCGACGTCTGTCTGTGATGTTTTCACCCAATGGGAATGTGATCGGCGTCTGTCTGTGATGTTTTCACCCAATGGGAATGTGATCGACGTCTGTCTGTGATGTTTTCACCCAATGGGAATGTGATCGACGTCTGTCTGTGATAATCTGGGACTATGTTTACCTTTCCAGATTTTTATCGCAGATCTTACTCGCCGACCGTCTACGATCTGTCTGCACCTGTATGCCGTGTTCTCACTAGAGACTTAAAGGACAACTAACCTCATCTACTTTCTTCTTCTTTTCGATCGCTGGTATCACACTTGGAGAGCCGTTCTCAAGATGAAATCTGTGGTTTTCTGCAGTTCTTCCACAGGCCCATACAGCTTTTCAAGAAAAGAGGTTGACAAAGGCCAGATCTCTTCTCTCAGCAGCTGATACGTAGGCCTACTGCAACATTGAAGTATGTACTAACCTCATCACTTGATAGTTATTCAGGGGATCTAATATGCCATTCATAAAATATGTAGGTCATTTTATGCTTTTTATCATGCCGCTAAAGAAAGATATTCAGACCTTAGTAGCTAAATGTTGGTACATTTTTACACCCCATGATGTCTGTCATGATTTACCTTTCAACCAATTAGAAAAAAACTAATGTGTCTCTCTCCGTATACGCGCTCGGTCATAGCAGTTCCAGCTATAGTTTGAAAATGTGGTTAAAAGCAACCATACTGGTAAGCTGTTGAATATTTTGAAACTAATTTGACTGAAAGTTGCTGCTGCATTAGGCAGCAACAACTTTCAGTCAAATTAGTTCCAAAATATTCAACAACATGAGTATTACATAATAAAGACTGTAATGCATTGGCACATCACACACAATCGCTTGAGGAGACAAAATGGCGGCGATCGCTGTTCAACATTTGCGCGATATTACAAAGCAGATAATTGTGAGAAAGATAAGGGAATGTGACAGGATATGAATGATATGGAATCTATAAACCATAATCTATCGGTGCAGTACAACATTTGAGAAGAGATTAGCATCCCTTTAACCGGCGTAACACAATACTGAGGTATGACGTTATTCCCGATTAACTCTCCAGTGAGAACATGGATTTATTATCTTTAAAAAAATCGGCGCATTATGTAGGTTTACCAGTGTTTGCATTCAGATAACAAATAATGACGAGACCGAGTTAGTCACCTCCACGCTTTTCATACTTCACCAGTTGACATTATTTCAATAAGTTATTCACCTGAAATGCTCAATAGCACAGCAGGACACCGTTATTCGCGATATATAAAGTTGGGAAATGGAACATTTCTTTAGTATATAAATATTACTTTCAATATTGTCTTGAATGGGAAGAAACACAGCGTCACAATTATTCCATTATCGCAAAGTTTATAGTCAGATCGTTTAATAACTGATATTTGTGTTTATAAATCACGATGAATATTCTGGGCTTGATTGATCTGCCTGATATTCTGGTGCTAATCACTATTGTATTGACTGCCCTGTATTTGTAAGTATTGCCATATAACAATTTTTGGTCGTCGTCGTCGTCGGCAACGGCGGCGTCGTCGTCGTCTTCGTCGTCGTCTTCGTCGTCGTCCTCGTCGTCGTCGTTATTATTATTATTATTATTATTATTATTATTATTATTATTATTATTATTATTATTATTATTATTATTATTATTATCCAGCCATGTGACGAAAAACGACGGTCTGTTTAAGGCATTGGGAGTTCCAGGGCCCAAACCGTTACCATTGTTCGGTAATAGAGCTTTCTTTAAATTGGTAAGTATCAAATAATTTAAATCTTGTTGTATTGGGGGTCGGTCTAAATAGCTAAGCTCCTCCTACGCTTTGCCCGTGTTGGTACATATTTATATACCAATGCTGCATATTTTAAATCTAATTTGGCTGGGTTTTGTTGCTGCCTATGGCGAGAACGGCGCCCAGTTAAATTAGATTAAAGATATTCAACAAAATGTTTATTAAATAGTAAATCCATCAAAGTCTTGGGCGCTACATTGAACCTTTCCAGTTTATCCATCCATCATATGACGTCATGACGTCATAATCAATTACAGCATGAATGGTTATAAATGACTCGATTGAGTCCAATTTAAATGCTTAATAGGCCGATACGTTGCACGAATTGTATGTCTTTATCATTTAATAAATATTCTGCCGAATATCTTGAAACTGATTTGACGGGGCGCTGTTGCTGCTATAGACAGCAACAGCATCCAGTCAAATTAGTTTCAAAATATTCAACAGCTAAACTTAGATTCAGAGAGAGCATGGATCAATTGATTCCAACATGGGGGAGGTGTGGGTGGAGCTTAACTAGGGATTGGCGGAGTATCGCTAAAACTGTAACGGTCCATTGGTATAATTCATGACGGACATTTCAATTGTCATGACAGTGTTATTATTGTGACATCAGCCTACATGGGACGGAATTAATTATGACGTCAGACACCTGAGTGACAGACCGGATCTATGTTTTCAACCGTCTGCACAAGAGACGTCAGACTGTCTATGGTGTCCGTTATCCCTTAGATCTCTGAAATACCTGAATATCAATTCCACGGTAATTATACAGGTATGCTATTGATTATTATTAAACGACTTTGATAGGAAGATGTTCAGTAACAACTCTCAGTCAAATTAGTTTCAAATTATTTAACAAATACATAAAATTATAAACAAATCAATCAGAGATAGCAGCCCCTCGCATTCTCAGTGTACATTGGTTCCGATTTTCCGGATGTTTTCGGATCACGATCAAAATTGGGCAATCCTAATGTACGGTCACGCTCTTTCTTGTGCCAGAACAAAGTTGTCGAGATATTCAGATATTTAGAATTTAGAGCGCACGCACACACGCACGTACGCGCGTATAGACGCAAGCGCGCACATATAGAAGCACGCGCGCACGTATAGACACACGCGAGCGCACATGCACGCGAAAGCGCACGCACGCACGTCAAAATGAATTGATGGATGGACTGACAGGCCTACGATTTTGATGTCCGACACAAAACAAAGTGGAATGCTTCTATAAATCTGTCTAAGTTATTGAATAAAATGTACACTGGTAATAGCTGCAAAGTGGGCGGGGCTTAGCTAGAGATGGGTGGGGCATAGCTAGAAATGGATTCCTCTATTTACAACGGAATCCACATTGGAATGACTGGATTGGGAATACATTAGGGGGGAATCCAGTTTTAGTCACGCCCCGCCCATCTCTAGCTAAGCTCCACCAACGCTTTGCCCGTGATGGGATCAATAGATCCCGCACTCTCTGAATCTGAGTTTCCAGAAAACTACAGAGTTTAGCTGTTGAATATGTTGAAACTAATTTGACTTGGTGCTGACGCTGCCAAATGGCAGCAAGAGCGCCGAGTTAAATTAGTTTCAAAATATTATTTTTATTTAATAATAAGGACATAGCCCCACACATCTACAAATATTAGATAGAATGTTTATTAAATATTAAAGACACAATTCGTACAACGTGTTGGCCTATTTTAAAGTGTTTAAGACGGACTGAATCGAATCATTCATGCCATAATTGGTTATGACGCCATCATACGCGTTACGTAGTTGCTTATGGCGTCATATGATAGATGGATAAACTGGAAAGGTCCATTATTTATCGAATAAGGCGAAAAATAGTCAATGCCTTCAATTATCATATTTTCAGCCCGTGAATGAACGGTACACAAAACTCCGCGAAAAATATGGACAGATATACGGGTAAGTTAGTAAACGGATTTCAAACACGCACGCACGCACGCATACACGCACAAGCGTTGCTTGCCGAGGTTATATATTACGGCGCAAGTGCAGCGGTTTTCATTTTCATGTCCATGTAGAATTATTATGGATTACTCTGGTGCCTATAGGGCTGTTTCCGCGAAGCAAAATACACAACCTTTGGTTGTTATAGATACACCTGTATTAGCTGATGGGGTGATATGATCTGTCACTCGAGTATTTAATGCTAAAACGAAACGTCACGTGTTAGCTGACGTCACAATCATAATAACATATGAATGACGTGGTTAAGTACGCCATGAACGCATATTTGAACACGGATTGCGTTGTTGAATGAACTATATGTCTTTACCTTGTCTGTTGAATATTTTGAAACTAATTTGGCTGGACGCTGTTGCTGCCATAGCGTACCTGAAACTTGATAGACAGGCCGTTCAGAGGTCGATCGATTCCAACACGATCGATGTATGTGTGGAGCTTAGCTAGAGCTGGACGGGCCATAGCTAAAACTGGAAAGGTCATTGATACTTCCATTTGATATCAGGGATGTAAGCGCTTATAATTTATGTTTGCTCAGCTCTTTGAGTCAAAGCCGAAATATTGGCTTAGACGCTATCGAAATAAAGTACCCCTCGGTGTTAACACATCAAGCTAACATTGATTAAACAATTAGGCCTACATATCACTTTGTCTTTCAGTAGTGCAGTAAAGTCGCTTGCTAGTGAAGTACGTAGAAAGGCGGCCAGATGGGCGGCTGTTCTGATCGGCTGAGAGTTTTTGACTTCATCAATGACGTCATCAATATTTGAATTAGGCCACGCTTACTTTTCCCCATTACCAAAAAAATCCTCAAGCCTGATTAATCGAGAGCCTTTTCTACTGTTCTCTCTCGACCAATCAGATTCGAGAATTTTCTGGCGGGAGAAAAAGTGGGCGTCGACCAATTCAAATGTTGATGTCGTATTTGATGACGTCATAAGCTCTCAGCCAATCGAAACAGCCGTGTATTCCTTCACCATAATTTGGGGATGTAGATCGTTAGATGATTGGCAGGTGCAATGATACGTGAAAGGGGCGTTGTCAAAGGTAGGTCATATGACCACCTCGTGGCCAATCAGTGCAGCCACATATACAGACGCCATTGTTCGAGGCTTTGGATATATTGACAATTGGTAATGCTAATTGACGGGCCTAGTGGGCCATGAAAGTGTTAGGGGGGCATGGCCTAATAAAAATTATTTATAATGACGTCACATCTCTTTGGCAATCAGAGCAGCCATTTATACAGTCGCCACTTCGAGCTGTAGCTATATTGACATGTGTCGCGAGGTGTGAGATGTCTATGGTGGTCCAACCGAGGTCACGTAACCCCTCAAGGCCTATCAGAGCAGCCACTTATACAGTCGCCATTGTTCAAGCCTGAGGTGACAATCAAGGTCACATGGCCTCTAACTGCCGATCAGAGCAGTTGCTTATGCAGTCACCAATATTTGGCCTGTAGAGCTATTGCCACACATAATGAACCATGAAAGTGCGAGGGGCGTGGCCTGATTTAAATATTGATGATGTCATAAGTCTGAGCCAATTGGGGCAGCCACTTATAGGGTCGTCAATGTTCTGCTGAGTTAATGAACCGTGCAACGCATTTGGGTCTGTGTGTCGGGAGCTCTATAGAGTCATAACGTAGTCAATCAGGCATAGGGCCTACTACTGTGGGTGACTTGGTTCGCATATCAAGCTATAGCGCTTCTGCAGGATTTTATAACTCTGCTAAGAATATCAGGGTATTTGTGAAAATCGGCTGTTTTACTATTTAATAAGCATGCTGGCGAATATTTGGAAGAAATTTTGACTGGAATAGCGGCAAACATATTTCCACAAAACCCGTACAACGAGCGGACGTCTTCCGTGGGTCTAAATCTAGGACCCAAATAGCAATAGCTGTAACAGTAACAGTAGCAGTAGTAGCAGTAGTAGCAGTAGTAGCAGTAGTAGTAGTAGTAGTAGTAGTAGCAGCAGCAGCAGCAGCAGCAGCAGCAGCAGCAGCAGCAGCAGCAGCAGTAGTAGTAGTAGTAGTAGTAGTAGTAATAGTAGTAGTAGTAGTAGTAGTAGTAGTAGTAGTAGTAGTAGTAGTAGTAGTAGTAGTAGTAGTCGTAGTAGTAGTAGTAGTAGTAGTAGTAGTAGTAGTAGTAGTAGTAGTAGTAGTAGTAGTAGTAGTAGTAGTAGTAGTAGTAGTAGTTCTTTTAGTGGCCATTTTGTGTCATCACAGATTGTTCTCGGGTAGGAAAACATGCATCTGAGTTCTGTTTAATGTTAATCATATTAGAGTATACTCGCTATCTACTCTGCCATTCTCTCGTCAGTTAAACATTGACGGGTTAGACTGGCAACTTATGCATATACTTGCTCATATTATGGCAATTCCGTAATATGGGACCGTCCTCAAAAGATTTTCGTATGTATTAATATCAGAATTGAATGAGGAATTTAACACACTGAACTTAAATCGGTTCAGATCTGGCAAAGACATGGCAAAATTAAAACGGACATTTTTGGAGCTCCAACACAGCATAGAAATCTCCCGAGCGTGTGCCTGAACGAGAGATATCTTCTGATACCTATTAAGCAGGACTTTTTATGCCAAAGTAGGAAACACTGCGAAAATATAAATACGGCAACACCGTTGCCATCCCTGCAGTGATCTTAGGGCAACTTTCTCCAAACCTAAAGCAGCTAAATGGTAACTCCAGGGTACGGATCTCTTACGGGCCATACTCGAAAATTTAGGTGACAGACGGAAACACGGATCACCATCTAACTCATCACAGTGACTGGGTGAAGCTTTAGAGCTCACCACGCCTACGGGATAGTCACCATAGATGGAAAAACGTTTCTCTCTCCCCACCGTAAGTAAGCTAAAACCACTTTTTAAACACGCTTCTGTCAATGTGATTTGTCCATGTGTTGTTATTTGTGGTCGTGATGTGGTATATAGAGGGATTGCTTTGCGATTCTGAAACTACCACCAGACAACATGCACGCTATCTGTGTGAGGAGAGATGCTCCGTGGGGTATCAGCAACGGTACCGGGCATCCTCGCCAGGAAGACTTATTCGTTAAAGACAGTGGGTGCTACGCCATTTGCGGCTTTAAAATAGGTGTTTTTGAACTTATGACTAAAAGTTAGTCAAGGACATTTTTGGTACATAAAAATGAACGGTACCAACTACAATAGTATCTTTAACTAAAGACAATGGCGCTGAAATTAATCAGCCACCGTATCTTCGCATACACACCGTAGGTACGCAGCAGTAAAATAACTATACTAGGATAAACACATATGATAATTTTTCGCTCACTTGGTAGGATAGGCCCTTTTTTACCACTCTCCTCCTCCGCTTTGGCGTTGAAAGCATTTTTCTCTTTGACGGAGGCCCACGCGAGGCACTTTCGTCTTGCAAAATTTTATATTCCCTGCTTTGTGCAGGGAAGACAACATAATATTCCTCATCATTTTTCGTTACCGTGGAATGTTTCTCTGACGTTTTCATGCACCCTCTTTTTCACAATTTTATAGTCAGCTTCCCACCGGTTGCCTTCTTACAAGGCGCCACGGTGTGGTACCATCATATATTTCCTCTTAATCAAGTGGAAAGAGCATAGTTATCCTGGGCACTAAAGTCGTGTGGGTTCTCCCTTTTCCCCCCATCATTTTGACAGTCAGTCGCTCTCACTTCTCGACCGTCCCCCATATGGAGCACGGTACTGCACCATCGTAAATATCCTCCCAAACAAACGGTAAAGATTCAATCATTATTGGTACCATTTGATATGTGTTTTCCATTACTGCCCTGCAGACTTATTGTCGGACGTCTCTCTCTTTCCTGTTGAGAGCACCGTTACTTGTTACCCTGCATATCCATGTTGGACGTCTCTTTCTCTCTCTCTCTCTCCTATCATCACTCTTCCTCCGCCATGGTGGTGTGGGAATTTCCTGTGACGGAGGCCCACATGAGGCACCGTCCTCTCGCAGACCAATAGTTTTTGGCTGGCCTGAGGCAGATATAAGTTTTATTAAGCCAACTGATGGTGCCCTGCTCAGACCGGCCCCCTCACCCCCCCCCCACCACCGGGTACCTTTCTCGATACCGTCTACATGGGACTGGATCAGTTAGGTACCGCTGGCGAAACGCAAAATTAACACACCGCTTTTTCTGTTTTTACATACACCGTTCATAAGTGACAGGCATACAAAAATTGTTTGTCACCGTAATTAAGTAAGTAAATTGTGCTAACACCGTTCTTTCCACCTTGGAAATGTCGACTAGGCACCTCAGGGACACGAACAGCCGGGATGCCAATAGCTGCGCGAGCCCACTGGAACGTGATCGTTCCACTGGCCTGGAGGTCGGTTTGTATGTAGAAATAGAAATTGTCCCAGAATATTGCTATTTAGGGATTATTTTCACCCCTTCAGGCGCTTTCAAAGGAGCATGCGAGAGACTTGCAGAACAGGGTCGCAAGGCGTTATTTAAACTTAAAATATTAAATACCAGGAACAGCATCCCAATGTCATTTAAACTGTTCCAGTCATTAATCGTCCCAATCCTATCATATTGCAGCGAAACTTGGAGTCGTTTTTACATTAAAGGGATCAACAACCATAACTTTATGCAACTGGGGGATAATGTACCTGTGGAAAAAGTCCTAATTAATTTCTGTAAATATGTTCTTGGAGTCAACAAAAAAACTACTCATGCAGCTGTGAGAGGCGAATTGGGTCAGTTTTCCTTGCTAAATACACTCCTTACAAATGCAGCAAAATTCTGGTTTAGATTGGGTGCAATTGACTCTGAGACTATCGTTTATCAAGCCTACAAAGAATCAATTTCACAACCAAATCTTGAGAAATCATGTAAGCGCTAGCAAAATTAAATCCATGTCAGCGCTTAGGCAAATGATGGAGACAAGATATCAGGAAAATTGGTTTGCTTACTTAAACAGGGATCTCATTCAACCATTCTCTGTCTCCAAACAAGGTTCTAAATTGAGAACATACAGAACTTTCAAATCAAAATTTAAAATAGAAAACTTTTTACTCTCCGAGAAAAATTTCAATAGAAAAAGGCATTTCGTTAAGCTCAGAGTCAGTGCGCACAATCTTCAAATTGAAGTAGGAAGACATACCTCTCCCAAAACACCTGCCGAAAATAGATTCTGTCAGCTGTGTAACCTTCAAGCTGTAGAAGATGAGATGCATTTTGTCCTCCATTGTCCCTTTTATCAAACGGAAAGAGCTGCCCTATACTCCTCATTTAGCAACAATTTTCCAAATTTCACATCCCTCAGTGGTACTGAGAAATTTTCTTTCATCATGTCTTGTAATTCTGGCGATACAGAGGTGTGCAAACCTGTCCTGCTTTATGTCAGCCAATGCATGATGAAAAGAAACGATCTGAAGTCCTAAAAGTCTGAAAAAAGCTAAATGTCCGCTCACCTGATCACCAGAATCTTCCACTATATCCATACTCATTGTTTCCTATTGTATCTAAATTTCGAGGTCACAGGGACCCCACAATCTGAAGTCAATGGATCCCAAACTTGAACCTAGGGCTCATTACAAGCAAGAGTTCTTGAGTATTTTGGGGCTAATATGACTGGAAGCCATTACAATAATGACTTCCGGTCATATTAATTTCAAAATATTCAACGTAAAGATTGTACCTGAACGCACCTCAATGAATCCACTTACCATTTCATTGGTTGTTAAAAGGGTTAGTGTGAGCAGTTTTCTCCACAATAATTAATTAGTATTTCTCAACCATCCATGACTTCAGTAGACCTACGGACCCACTGCGTTTCGTTTTGGGAGTACCAAGCCATATTCTTGGGATAAATAAGCTCTACGCTCAATAGGATAATGTAACTTCCAGTGCTCTGTAAATAGTAAATAATATAGATTGCATATTTATATACATATATATTTTTATATATTCATATACTCATATTCTGTCCGTCATGTACATATTTCACGTCACTTGATGTTTGGTTATATCTATATGTATGTAGATTCATGCCAATAAAATATTCTGATTCTGATTCTGGTTTTTGTGTACACCGGAGATGCGCGACAACTGCTCCCCAACCCCAAGGCTGGCTGACCAGCAGCGGCAACAGCGGCAACAGCGGCAGGCGGCGGAGCCATGCGCGCCCCTGGCGGCTACATAAGTCTAGAGTGTTCTTGGACTTTTAGCGTATAGTCGCGATCTCCCCTCATAGCACCTCTTCACGTAGACCTCTACGAGGTTGAATGTGTTATATGTCTAGAGTCTTCTTAATTTAGGTCACCTCAGTCCACATATACAGACTTTTATAACTCTGCTGAGAATAGCTGGGCATTTTTGCAAATCGGCTGTTTGACAAATATTTTTAAAATATTTTGACATGATGAGTATTCAACATATTTCCACTAAGTCCTACAACGAGTCGACAGATTTCATTGGGTGTAATTCTAGGGCCAGCATGTGGACCTTATTATTATTATTATTATTATTATTATTATTATTATTATTATTATTATTATTATTATTATTATTATTATTATTATTATTATAATTAGGGGCGTTGGGTAGAGGGGGGTGATAGCATTTTGAGGTATTTCTGTAGAATCTCGTAGTTCATACAGAATACCGGGATTCTAATCTTTCCTGTAATCAGAAAAGAAACGGAACAAAAATGTGTCTAGACTCTCATGACCAGAATTTCTATATTTTTATCGTAAATAAAATTTGGTTGGCTATATTAATTTGACATTTTATTCGACTAGGTAATGGAATTTGGATTTAAAAAATAAGATTTTGTTAGTAATATATTCTCATATAAACGAGATCGACAGAGAAATACTACAAGAAATCACTATGTCGTGTGGCATGCGCTCTCAGTGGGAAGTTACTGAACTACGAAAATCCACATTTGAATGCACCATGAGCGATCCATAGTATTGAAATACGTGGTCGCGACTACTAACCCTCATAGTAACGGTATGCAAATGAGCGATCTAGCCAATGTATCCTAAATCTATGATTATCATGCCGGCTCCTCCTGATAATTTACCTTTAAGTGCATGGTAGGCTGCTTAATGGAGGGATATGAAATATCACTCAAATATATGATGTTATACTGAAAAACGCCACATGTAGGTAGACATCACAATCACGATGATGCATCTGGCTCCATCATGAACACAGTGTATGTCTTTGATGGATTTACCATTTAATAAACATTAAAAACAAACAGCAACAGCTCCAGTCAAAGTAGTTTAAAAAAATTCAACAGCTTACCTGTATAATTACCTTGAAATTGGAATTCTGGTATGTCAGTGCTCAAAGTATATATATAAATCATCGAATCTACCACACGTACACAATGGGCGGAGCTAAGCTAATAATGGACCTTTCCATTTTTAGCCATTCCCCGCCCATCACTAGCTTAGCTGTTGAATATTTTGTAACTAATTTGACTGGGTGTTGTTGCTGCCTATGGCAGCAACAGCGCCCAGTCAAATTAGTTTCAAAATATTCAACAGAATATTTATTAAATAGTAAAAGCAAAAAATGTGTACATCAACGCATAGACCGTCTTCAAATATGCGTTCGTGACGTACCTATCGTTGGAAATTATACTGTCTGGCCATCGGTGTCCAGTGATGGTGTGTAGGTGTTTGCTGTGGCAGGCATCGAGTTTGTCTAGAGCTGCCTTTGGAGCTGCCCAGCTGTTACAGTTATACAGCATCAAGGATACGCAGGTTGCATTGTATACACGCAATATAGGCCTACTATACAAATATAGGCCTATCTAATTGTTACTCTCTTATCAGACGTACACAGGGGTTGAAATGTTTGCCTCTCTACCTGTCATTGACTGGTGGATTTTGCCGGTGACAGTCACAAAATGATAATCAACCAGCCACGTGTGGCAGGTAAACCGGTGACGGATTAGATATGTGTACTAAATTTCAACAATGAAATAGATATCACTTGTTGGGCTCTAAATCAGTAATGCTAGAATGAATTGTACACTTTATTAACCAGTTCAATGATGAAACCCTGTTTCAGACATGACAGGAAATAAATTGAATATTTTGAGAATAATTTGGCTGGAAGCCATTACTGCCTAAGGCAACAATGGCCTGCAGTCAAATTCTTCTCAAAATATTAAACAGGTTTACCATGCTGTTTCCCTGTACTTGAGGTAAATGGTCAAATGTAGCCTGTATATCAATCTTGCTGAACAGGTACAACTCTGAATATGGTAGGTAAAACTAAATTCTACCAGTCACCCAGACAGTTCATTAATTTTAACGATTGCTTTCGACCCCTGCAGACGTGGCTCGTAGAATGCATGATTCCACTGCTTCTGTTAGAGCGTTCCGTTTCTAGCTATTCCCCGCCCATGTGTAGTTATTCCTCGCCCATATCTAGCTATTCCTCGGTCATGTGTAGCTATGCCCCGCCCATGTCTAGCTATTCCCGGTCATGTGTAGATATTCCCCGCCCATGTCTAGCTATTCCTCGGTCATGTGTAGCTATTCCCCGCCCACGTGTAGCTCTTCCCCACCCATGTGTAGCTATTCCCTGCCCATGTCTAGCTATTCCCCGCCCATGTCCAGCTATTTCCTGCCCATGTCTAACTATTCCTCGGCCATGTGTAGCTATTCACCGCCCATGTGTAGCTATTCCCATCTCATGTGTAGCTATTCCCCGCCCATGTGTTGCTATTCCCTGTGTAGAGGCGAGGTAAGCTGGGCCCCTTTTTTACACCTTTTTCTTTTGTTTTTCCTTTGTTCTCTCCTTTGTTATTTTGACATCTTTGTCCCTTTGTTCTTTGCCGCCTTTGTGTAAAGGTGTGAAAAAGGGGCCCAGCTCTCTGCCATTATGATTGGATGTTAGATGTAGTTGTTGCCCATACGTCCCTTCCCCACATTAAATCACGTGCCTCCTGTCATCCAATGAGGTGAGCTTAAAGGCGATTAGCGTAATGATTGACAAGGGTTAATCAGGGTAATTAATGATGATTGACAGGCTGGACTCGTCTTTTCCTGACTCTGTGAACCCGTTCGAGCATGGAGCCCCGCCCCCCCCCACCCGCCATTGTTGTAAATTGAATTTAATTCTGGCTAGGTAATCAGCCTTCCGCATCATCGGATAATTCATTATTTTTGTCAATAACATTGCCTATATACAGTGCAGCTCAGGGGTAAGATAACATGTCTATAACATGTCTATAAACGTGAAGGCAAACATTTAGTAAGAGCTGTTCTTTTCTGTATTTTGGCCTTAATTTGATTTGAAGACAATTGCTGCCTTAGGCCACAATGTCTTTCAATCCAGTTACCTTCAAAATATTCAACAGTGCATTTTATTTTGCTTTGTAAATGAGTTTTAAGTTTGGTCATTTAGCCACGTGGGCTGTGTGTACCGCTCGAGGCTACACCGATTCAATTCCAGGTTATTTGGATAACTTCTTCGAAGTACACGAAATATATAAATTAATGTATAAATAATAAACCTACTTAGTTACAGATACGCATAGTATTATAATTGAATTGAATTGTAACAGCTGTAGACTATTCAGAGGCGGGGGACAGGGTGGGTCGGGTCACGCGCTACAATGGAGACAAAATCACGGCGCTCAGCCGCTAGTTTGACCGTATGAGGTACAAACTGTACATAGGAATTTATGAGAAATATTGATGCTCTGTTACATCTTAATTTTATAATGCTAACAATATGAAACATGTAATATATATTTCAACCGCTAGTATATTAATTGTACAATATTTTCCCTCATATGCTTTATGTAAAGCCTGCGTGAATAAAACGTGAACTTGAACTTGACGTACCCAGTTATTTTGAAATTGGGAATCTGAGAATTCAGGGTTCAAGTATAGAAATTCACCCCCAGAGGGCGCAAAGCGGGGACTGAGCTTAGCAAGAAATGGATGGGGCGTAGCCGGAAATGAGCTGGGGGATAGCTAGAGGCGAGCATAGCTAATGGATCCCTCTATTACATGGAGTGATACGGATGTTATAACGGTATATTACTCAATTCCATTCCACTTTATACAATAAGTATTGTTGGTTTTTTTTGAAAACAATGTTGCTGCAAACATTTTCTCTCTAAGACCGCAATAGTTTCAAGCAACATTGTTTCCATGTGGTAATCCGGCCTTTCATGTTGCTTTATCCCTTTAATGGCTAAATTTGATCAAGAAAATTAAAATATTTGGTTTTTTTAATGTTCATCTACAGACTGGGACAAAAATATTTTGAAAATTTACAGCTGGACTGACTGTCTCAGTTATCGAACCAGTCATTCTAATGGTAAATTTGCAAGAATAATCTTGTCTCGGCCTACAAATGAACATTCCACAAAACCACTGTATAAGCCGGGTTTAGTAGTCTTCATCATGAACGGTTAATAATGAGCTCTTTGACGACATTACAGTGAGGTTAAAGAAAATATTGGGACTTGCAAATCCTATCATTTTGCAGGGTAACTGCTCAGTCAAAAGCCGTTCAATTGAAAACCCCCACAAAATACACCAAATACAATTGGATATTTTTAATTTTCAAAATAACTATACATCGGTATGCACACACTTACTTTTGAAAGTAAATTGACTGGGCGTTGTTGCGGGCATGCTTTTGGGCGTGCGTGCGTGCGTGCGTGCGTGCGTGCGTGCGTGCGTGCGTGCGTGCGTGCGTGCGTGCGTGCGTGCGTGCGTGCGTGCGTGCGTGCGTGCGTGCGTGCGTGCGTGCGTGCGTGCGTGCGTGCGTGTGTTAGTAGCCCATGGCGTCATTGCGTGCATTGGGCGAGCAGACGTGTGTGCGTGTGCGTGTGCGTGTGCGTGTGCGTGTGCGTGTGCGTGTGTGTGCGTGCGTGTCCAAGTGTAGCTATTCCCCGCTAATGTGTAGCTATTCTCCGCCTATGTGTAGCTATTCCTCGTCAATGTGTAGCTATTCCCTATCCATGTGTAGCTATTCCCCGCCAATGTGTAGCTATTCCCCGCCAATGTGTAGCTATTCCCCGCCTATGTGTATCTATTCACCGCCAATGTGTAGCTATTCCCTGTCGATGTGTAGCTATTCCCCGCCTACGTGTAGCTATTCCCCGCCAATGTATAGATATTCCCTGTCCATGTGTAGCTATTCCCCGCAAATGTGTGGCTATTCCCGTGTTCATGTGTAGCTATTCCCCGCCAACGTGTAGCTAGTCCCTGTCCATGTGTAGCTATTCCCCGCCTATGAGTAGCTATTCCCCGCCAATGTGTAGATATTTCCTGCCCATGTGTACCTATTCCGCGCCCATGTGTAGCTATTCCCTGCCCATGTGTAGATATTCCCTGCCCATGTGTACCTATTCCGCGCCCTTGTGTAGCTATTCCCCGCCCATGTGTAGCTATTCCCCGCCCACGTCTTTCTAAGTTCCGCTTACATTTTACACTTATTGGAATCGATTTATATACATTGTATTCTTAATTCCACGAATCACAAGTCCAAGGTAACCATACAGGTAAGCTTTTGAATATATTCAAACAAATTTGACTGGGTTCTTACAGTCAAATTAGTTTCAAAATATTTAAAATAATTTCTTTTTAATTGCAAATGTACTAAAGACAACCAATTCGTACAATTCACGGACGTTTGGAGCGTCATGTAATAATACGTCATTATGATTGTGACGTCAGCCTACATGTAACGTCATTCTTTATGACGTCATATACTTGAGGGACAGATCGGAAACCATTATTCATGAATGAAAATTGTGTTTTTGACAATGCTTGACTTTTCATTTTTTTACTTTTTATCAATCACAGGATTTTCTTCGATTTAGGCTTGACGTCGTTTCCATCAGTGAGCATAGGCAATCTGGAGATGGCGCGGGAGATTTCGATCAAAGAGTTCTCCACATTTAGGAACAGGAGTGTAAGCTTGTTCATCTTATATCTTTCTTATCTGTTCAAGAACAAGTGCAGCAGTTAGAGATGGGGGACATTCATCTTTTCGATTTTGCAACATTGCAAAGAGTTTTCAGATTTTCCTGATTTTTTCGGATTATCCATTTTTCTGGCTTTTACCGATTTTTTCGATTTTTAGATCATGTGTTCAAAGTGGACTTTGTTATTTTATGTCCATTTGACCAATTATTAATAAGGATACTAAATTCCGGATACAGATTTATACACATCAGGGCAGAAGTAATTTAGCATGTGTGTATGATTACTGCATTCTGCGGCTGTAGTAGTAGAAACATCATGCAGCTGCAATCAGTCCTTCTGTTTCCAGAGTAAAATAAAACGCACTGTTGAATATTTTGAACTTAATTGGATTGGTAAACAGTACTGCCAATGAATGCAGCAATGTCTTCTAATAGAATCATGTTCAAGATATTTTAAAGAACATTTCTTACATCGTGTTCAAAATTATACTAATTTAACACGTTTCTGTTTTGGAAACATATTAAAGGGATGCTAATCACATCTCACATGTTGTATTGCACCGATAGATTATGGTATATAGATAGCATATCATTTATATCCTGCCACATTTCCTTCTCTATATCACAATAATCTGCTTTGTAATATCAAGTAAATGCTGAAAGTGATCCCCGCCATCTTGTCTCCTCAAGCGATAGTGTGTGCTGTCATCTAAGTGCCAATGCATTACATTCTTTATTATGTAATACTCATCTTTTTGAATATTTTGGAACTAATTTGACTGGAAGTTGTTGCTGCAACAACATCTAGTCAAATTAGTTTCAAAACATGCAACAGGTTACCTGTACGGTTACTTTTACACCATATTGTCAAACTATAGATGGCACCTCTATAACTGAGCGTATATACCGAGGCAGACACACTAGTGTTTTTCTGATTGGTTGAAAAGTAAATCATGACAGCCACCACAGGGTGTAGAAATATACCAACAATTAGTTACTAAAGCCTATAGCCTTTCTTTAGCGTCATGATAAAAAGTTAAAAATTACCTGTATAGCTTATGAGTGACCTATTAGATCATCTAAATAGCTATCCAGAGATGAGGTTGGTTATCCTTTAACATATTTATTTGCTATGCTGTGTGTTGTTATGCTCGTGTACAACCAACAGACGCCTTCGTACGGAAAGACCTTGATAATGCAGGTTACAGGGTTGCTACTGGTCCAAGACTGGGTCGTATTGGCCCTATATTGGTCCAATATAGGCCCCGTAACGTGCGCTAGCAGGGAAATAGAGATCTGCACTTCATTCCACAAACAGAGTATTCAGAGATTGCAGACCCATATCTCGTTGTTAAAGGTTTCTGGATTTATCAGATTCTTTTTTATTTTCCGTATAATTTTTATCACACTCAACGATGTGGAATCTGAATGTCTGGTCAAGCCATTTCTTGTGTTAAAATCTAAGCCACTTCTGACTATTAGTTTCAGAAATCCAGACCGACCGACCGACGGATGGGCGGACGGTCGGACGGATGGACGGACGGACAGACCGACAGAGATGATTGCAATAACATCTTCCTCGTACGGGGTGAGGTCATTAACCTAAAGTCGTAACTCATATTCAAGCGCTTGGTTGTCATGTTTCTTTCTAGACATTGCAAATTAATGAGGCGCAGGTGCCGCCAGTCAGTCTTAACTTGTTTAGCATTGATGGTGACTACTGGAAAACTCTCCGAACAATCATGGCACCATCATTTACCAGCGGAAAGCTAAAAAAGGTAAATTTATTGACTCTGTATTTTCCACGCACGCACGCACTCACACACGCACGCACGCATATTCATCTCAGATCGTATTAATTCAAGAAGTACTGATAGAACGATCCTTATCTAGCTATGCCCCGACCATTTCTAGCTATGCCCCACCAATTTTTAGATAGGCTCTGACATATCTTACTGGGGCTGGAATTGATTTAAAACTTTGAAACCGGAATCCCCACAATCTAAATTTCAAGGTAATTCACCTTTCCAGAGTACCCAGCCATCATATGACGTCAGAATGAACTGCGTGGCGTGTACAATGACATCATAATGAATGACATAAGGAATGACGTCATGAATGACGTCGATAAGTACGTCACGAACGCATATTTGATGACGGTCTATGGGCTGTTGTACAAATTGTTTGCTTTTACTATTTAATAAATATGGCGTGTGGCAGCAACAGCACCCAGTCTAATTAGTTACAAAATATTCAACAGCTTCCCTGTATAGTTTTCAGGAAATTGATAGCTAGGGCATTCGTGGATCGATCAATCCAAACACGGCGAGGTGTGGGTGGAGCTTAGCTAGTGATGGGCGGGGCATAGCTAAAAATGGAAAGGTCCATTAAGCCTATCATAGGCCTACAGCTAATCTGTTGAATAGTTTGAAATTAATATGGCTAGGTGCTGGTGCTATGACAGTATCAGCGCCCACACAAATTAGTTTCAAATTATTCAAAAGAATGTTTATTAATTTGTGCACCCATCGAAAACAGTCAAGTTATACACTTGACAGCATTTTCTAGGTCCATGACGGAGTTATAACAGGCCTGCGTCATTATGATAGTGACGCCAGCCTACATGTGACGTAGTTGATTATGACGTCATATACTTGAATGACAGACTTGATCATCTATTGCAGTCAGGCCTCGCAGTGTATTGCATCAATTAGTTGGGGACACAGTATTTTGCTGCCCGATGTTTGAAGAACAATTGTAAAATAAAGAAATCCAATCTGTCAGTCAAATGTATGACGTCGCAATAAATTACGTCATTAATGAGGTATCTAAGTCCGTCAAAAGCGCTTACGAGTCCGTCAAGTTCTACGAATTGTATGTCCTTGCTATTTAATTAATATTCTGTTGAATATTTTGAAGCTACTTTGACTAGGTGCTGTTGCTGTTATATGCAGCAACAGCACCTAGTCAAATTAGTTTCAAAATATTCAACAGCTTCCCTGTATAATTTTCTGGAAATTGAGGTTCATGGCGTGTAGAGTTCTATCGATCTCAAGACGAGCAAAGCGTGGGTGGAGCATAGATTGGAATGGGCGTGGCGTAGCTAGAGCTGTGTTCATCCATTGCGTTATCACAAACATGGCAAAAATGTTCAGTTTGTCTGCTTACGCGTCATGCACATTCGCAATGTCAATAAAACGACGGATTATTATTTATAATTATTGTATATTACTGAAAGCGGCACATTATTTTTTCCGTCAAATGATCTCAGTCGATTTAGGCTCATTGCATAGTGCCTAAATTGGCTGGATCACGAACAGGCAAAATATCACACACATCATCATCATCATCATCATCATCAACAGCAGCAGCCGCACCACCACGACCACCATCACTACCATCACCACCACCGTCGTCGTCGTCGTCGTCATCATCCATTTTAGTAATAAAAATTTGAAGATTTCATTCCGTTTAAATTAACTTTAAAAAATGTTAATTATGAAGTTGGATTATGGACTATAGTGTCTCTATTTCAATTTCACAACTTAAACATTTATATTACTTTATACGTAGTGAAATCATCATTTGTTCTGATTTATTTCGTCTAATTACATCTAGACACGCAATGTAAGCCTCGAAAGGTATACAATTTTAACAATTTTATTTTGAATTATTTTGTTGTAACTATGCACCTTTAATTTGCATTTCGCCTTTTGAGTGGTGTTGTTGTTGTTGTTTACAGATGGTGGGTGCGATAAATACGACTTCAAAGACTCTCGTATCTTGCTTGAAAACACCTGCTGATAACAAAGAGAAAATCGTTGCTAGGAAGTATGTATGTGGACAAGCATTTCTATGTGGTTTCCACCAAAACGTAGACGTTACATAAATTGTGTAAATCTGACATTCAAATGTGATTTTAAGCAAAAACTGAACTCCTATGGATTATGATGATGATGATGGTGGCGGTGGTGGTGGTGGTGGCAGTGGTGGTGTCGATCATCGCAGGCTTGGGCACAAGTGCAAATGCATTTACATGCAATTATAAAATTTCTGACGCACTTGCATTTGAATCTCATGCATTTGCATTTGAGATTTCAAATGCATTTGATTTCTTTCAACGGTACTACTTTTCTTATTTTGCATTTCTTTCAAAATTGGGTGGAACCTGCTCCTGCTGTGAATAGCAACCACAGCACCCAGTCAAATTAATTTCAAAATATTCAACCACATTATTTGTTGAATCATGAAAATGGCATTTCTGTTGCTAGAAACACATTTCACTCTGAATTTCTTAGAATGTAATTCTCAGCCACAAATATACATATATATGCAAAATCATGTATATTTTGAAATTAGTTTGACTTAAGTTGAGATCTTAGCAAGCCAACAAACTTTAGTTAATGTGTTTCTCAGATAATCTACAGCAACATATCTCTAGTGCATAATAAATATGACCATCTTATAAATGGTAAGGAATGGGTGCATCAATTCTCTTGTCCAATGGGCATTTATAACGACCACGACAAAGACGGGTTTTGCTCCATTCGTTTAGTTGTAAAGATTGGCTTTTTTAATGTCCATTTGCATTACAAGTGAAGACAATTTTCTGAAAGGTTATAACTGAAATGACTGACTTGGCAAACGAGTCAGTCATTCCAGTTGCAAATCCTCAAAGAGTATCTTCTTGGATGCAAATATACATCTACCACGATCAATAAATAATAGAGGCTGATAATTCTGCATGACATGGGTTAATTTATTGTTCGCTGATTGAGATTAGAAGCGCTGGTCATTCAGTCTAACTAGACACACATACATGTACTCAGCCATGTGTTATCTCAGGCATAGGAGTTACCATTTAAACATTTGAACCCTGAATTGCTAGAATCATAATTCAGGTATTGAATAAGCTGATGAATATTTCGAAACAAATTTGATTGGAAATTGCCTACAGCTGTATTTTGAATGCAATTTGACCGGAACATGTTGCTGCCATAGGCACAGCACCAGCCATCAATCACATTACTTTCAAGATATTCAATATAATATTTGATAATTATTTTGAATGTAATTTGACAGCCACATATTGCTTCCACGGGCTATCAATGAAATTACCTTCAAAATAATTAACAGGAATCTGAGAAAATTCAATTATCTAATGGTTACACTTTAATGGTGAAATAAGTATTATTCCGTCAATAGAAAAGTGTCATTTGCAGACAAAGAGACCACTATTTTTGAAAATTTACACTTGAATGACCGGTTCGATAAGCGAGCCAGTCATTCCAGTGGTAAAATTTCAAAGATATACTTTCCTTAGTCTGCAAATTGACATTATTCTAGATCAATACAGACTTTGGCTAGTTTGTCCATTCCTAGGTTAATAATTATATGTTATTCTATTAGTCATATTCTAGAGTACATGTAATGTTTATCATGTTTTAATAATCTGTAAATCTAAAAGAAATGCATTGTTTTAATTTCCAACACTGATTATAAAGAAACTACAGTCAAATCATTTCTCATAAGTTAGACCCCTCTACATCATTAAGCTACAAAAATGTCTTCCCAAAGGCACTCACTCCCAGAAGATACATAGTTGACAGATGCATACCGTGTTCCAGTATTTCAGTTCCAGAGGTGTGCCCACATATTCAAATTTGCATTTGCAGTTGCATTTGGAAAAATTGTAAACATTTGCACTTGCATTGAAATTCAATCGAGCTAGGCTGTATTTGCACTTGCATTTGCATTTGTATCATGTGCAAAGATTTGCATTTTCATTCAAATGCAATACCATGCACTTGAACCCAGGCCTGTATCGATGATGATGATGATGATGATGATGATGATGATAATGTGTTGTGTGACTGCGGTATTTTGAAAGCATCATACTGTGACAATCAGTCCTTCTTCTTCTTTGGTCAGTGATTCTTGTTGGTATTTATGATAATCCCAGATAACATTACTACGTTGAACCAAAGTTGGTGATTGGTTGGAATGGTCGCCGTTATCCATCGATTTAACATTGGCCATTTGTTGGCACCGTCGCTATAGGCGATAAAGGTTGGGCCAACGTTGGCATAACATTGGCATAATTAGTTAGGCTAGAGTTATTGGGCTAACGGTGGCCTAGCAACTTATAGCCAATGTAGATTATAAATGGTATATAAATGCGTTGTTGGGCGAATGTTGGCCCAACAACTTATACCAAATGTATATTTTAAATGTTATATACTTGCATTTGACCAAGATTGGCCAACAACTTTTAGACAATGTATATTATAATTGTAATATACATGCGTTGGAGGACATGATGTGGCTACTGTTTGTTATCTAAAATCAGTAAGCTAATGTATTTGATCATTAGTTGGCAAATCAGAGCTTATTAAAATTAACGTCACTTCTCAAGGGAGGTAAGTCACCAACTCAATATAACATTATTGAATAGCTTAAATTAAATTTGTTTAAGGAATACAGCGATTGGGCTTATTGTTTCTTAAGCAGTTATATTTCTAAAATCAGCCATGTGGTGTAAATACTTTCATTCTTTAAAATAATTTCAATATGCCTTAAGAAATTGGCAGTCTCATATGAATAAATGCAATCTGTATTATACTATAAAAGGGGACGATTGGCCATGATGCTAGCGTGGTCATCTAGTAATCAGGTGGATGGGGTTCAAATACTGGTCGACTGAAAGACGATCAGATGGCTGACGGGCCATCGGTGGAACATAGGCAATCTCCTTCACTCCCTGATGCTGTGTCATTCACAGGACACGTCCTTCGGCGGGGATGTAAAGCCGTTGTCCGAGCAACCCTTCGGGGGAAGCACCTCAAGATAGAGTCATGGCTAAAAAATATCTCAGTGTAAGCGGCCAATAAAACCAACCACACACACACATATACTATAAAATCTGTGCAAACCTTTTCTTTTAAATTGTACTCTCTTTTTTTCACATTTGGCTAAGATCAAATTGTAGTACCTGGTTTATATATTGCACATATATAAAATAAATAGCTCACTAACATTTGTAAAATATGTTCGCCCAATGTTAGACCAGTGAACATCATGATGTTGGCCCAAACTATACTCTCAATGTTGGGTCAATGCTCTATGATGCATGTGGGGCCAATGTTGGGTGACTGTATTGGCCCAACATGCTGGGTCAATGTTAGAACAATGAACAGAATGATGTTGGGTCAACGTAGGTAGCCAAAGTTGGGCCAATATTACAACTTACTTTGGGCCAGTGTTGAGACAATGTAGTCTTGTTATCTGGGATCTTCCCTTTGATTGGTATGTAGTACGCGTAGCAAGTCTGTGCGGTATCGTCCACTACGAATTTTGTGACCGAGTACAGCGAATTCCAAGTGTGTATGTACAGTGGAACCTTGTGGCATACCCAAAACATCGCCAAACATTTAGAATCCTTATGGGGCAACCTTCACTGGTAATGGAACTGTATTAGACATTATGTATAACGCGCCATTGAAGATTATACTCTCTGGTCAGCAATGCTGGAGTATAGTTTGTAAAAGGACTGGAAGGCAATGTTTCCCATGAGACAACATGAAGCTGGTCCACAGATGTATCATTAATGGGAGGATCCATATCTAGCTTTACCATGACAATTTCTAGCCACGCTACCCGACTCTATGAGTCATGGCTGTATAAAATACCACATTTTTCTAGTTTTTAAATAGACAAATAGACACTATACACATTTTTTAAATCCTAACATATGTTTCCTAATGCTGTTGGTGAAACAAGCCTTGGTAAGATATGAATGCAATGGCGCAGTGGACATGGACACGAAAGCAATATTTAAATGCATGTTATTTCGGTCGATGTTAGTCTCTTTGGTGAATAATTATCATTTTTTTCTGGATTTATTCCGGGTATAGAAGAGTGTTTAAGGGCTCTTTTTAAAGCTATTTTTCTGTTAATAAAATTTCCTATTCAAAGAAGAGAGAACAATAGTTAACTGACGATAACATTGGGCCTATATTTAGAAATCGAATTTATGAGATGAGGTGTGTAAGTCAAGTCATTTGTTCAATATTTGACAGTTGGTTATCCTGGTTGTCCAACTCAATATTTTCTTCGACTTCGATATGCTAAATGCATTTTATATTTCGCCCCATAAGGCGAAGATGGTGTGCATCGTGGCTGCCTGTCTGTGTTTGTGTTTCTGGGGCTGTATCTAACAAGTAAGATCTGCTATAGTTGAGAGTTAGGCAGCCTTGCACAGACAGATTGATGGACGGAGAGACCGACTTATAATATTTGCGAGTCACAACTAACAAGTACCGATCTTGGTTGCATCAAATTTTCTTAGCACCACAAACGATATTACCATAGACATTATTATCTTTAGATCTTTCATCCACATACCTTTTACCAGTCTACACCTGACAACATAGAGTCAAAATACCATAATAATCGTCAGCGAAATGTCTCACTTCAATTTTGTAATTATTCGATGCTGAAGTAAGACGCGTTTTCCAAAAGCCTACGCACAAGACAAACTATATATTGCGCTCGATAGATTGAAAAAGTGTAAAGTTTCGTATATATCATCAAATACCATATTTATTATTATTAGCAAAATGTTGCCTTTCCAGTTGTAGCTATGCCCCGCCCATCTCTAGTTAAGCTCCACCCGCGCTTCGCTCGTGTTAGGAGCGATCAATCGCTGACCTATCAATTTCTAGAAAACTATTCAGGTAAACTGTAGAATATTTTGAAATCCTTATTAAATATTAAAGGTGAATATTCACACCAAATTGCGTGAAAATAAATTGTTGAAATTATATAATTTTAGAGGCTTAATGTGTGTACCTCAATGTAATGAAACGAAATAAATCTTAACATATGATGATTTTATTCCATATAAATAAATATCGTAGGTTTGGTTGTGAATTTGAATCGTGCCTCTAATTCAATTTGACAACTTAAAAAAATATTAATTTATACATAATGAAATCGTCATGTGCTCAGATTTATTTCGTTTCATTACATCTAGGTGCACAAATCAAGCCTCTAAAAGTATATAATTTTAACAATTTTATTTTGAACCATTCTGCTGAGAATATGCACCTTTCAAGACATACAATTCGTACAACATCGCGTGGTCCGCCTTCAATAATTACGTTCGTGATGTACTTATCTACATCATCCTGCAGATAACATAGTTAATTAGGACGTCATATGATGGGTGGATAAACTGGAAAGGTCCGTTAATATTAATGTACGCCAACATGGCATACACCTGGTCAACTCCCTTTGTTTCACCAGCTCCCCCACCCCCACCCACCCCACCCCACCCCACCTCACTACCACCACGCCACCCACCACAAACGGTCAGACCGCTATCCATGTGAATCGTCCCTTTAACGGTTTATATATTTGTCTGTGAATGTCCGTTTGGAATTTACAAAAGAAAATATTTTTGTTGTACTGTAAATGGATAACTGTTGTGGCCAATGCAGATATGTTTTGTTGCCAGCTTGACCAGTAAAGGGTTAACGGTCAAGAGAATTCAACCTTGTGTTTTGTCAGTGTTCATTTACAGGCCAACAGAAAATATATTTTGGAGAATTTACCACTGCGATGACTGGTTCGTTTATCGAGTCAGTGATTCCTGTGCTAAAAATGTTTAAATAACCTATTGGCCTGCAAATATACATTCGATAAGCCCATTACAGAGGGCGTGTTAGTTGGCTTGACCACTAAATGGTTGAATTGGCACAAGAGATGTTAACATTAATAGTGTTACACAGATTCACAGGTGCCTTCACAATGGATGTTATAGCGAGCGTGATGATGGGTGTCGACTTGGACTGTCAAAACAATCCAGATGACAAGTTTGTCAAGAACGTCCAAGAGAGTCTGCAAGCGGGTCAAAATGAAAAGTTTTTGCCAACCCTTTGGCTAGTTGGTAAGTACTACTACCTTTCAGACTGCCATGTGTAGTGTGTCACCACACATTGACAGAGTGTTGGTAATACTCTGGAATAAACACCAACGTTGTGCTTAAGAGTAGAAAGTACAATCTGAATTAGATGGTTATTCTCCGCCCTGATCTGCAATCCTCTATGGTTGCAAACCTTAGTGGAGCATCAACCTCCATTTCAGATTGCAAATTTTGATACCGGGTGGGGTTCCAGAGCAAGTCTAGGGGCGATGGGGTGGAGGTCGGCCCTCTCGTAGTTCCTTACTTTTCTCTACTTTTCTACCACATTTAAGCGGGTTCTGCATCAATTGGATCGTAATAGTAGTTGATAGTATGGCGAATATAAAAAAAACAACCAGATTGTCCCTTTTGGCGGATAGGATGAGATTTGGTATGGAATGGTCTACTGAGTCTCATTAAGAAGAGGTGGCAATTGATACAGGCAGTGGAACCTATTTAAAATCGTGGTTACAGAGTGACTGCTGTTGTAGCACAGACTTCACATTACTGAAGCTCTAGGTTTAGTAGAGGGCCAAAATTGATGTCAAACTAAGTGTTTCTGATGTCGCTGGTTATGATTTTACAGGCTACAGTACTCTAAATATATAAATGAAGTCAACCATATCTATTGCAACCGCCTGTGCTTGGGGCCAAAAAATGTCAGGGTTTTTTAATGGAATGTTTTGAAATCTTCTGAGAACAAAGTCAATTTACCATTGGAAATATGTTGAATTAAGTGACTATATGTCCTTAATAATGGCCAAAATGTGGTCGCTATGGACACGTTTGAGGATGGTAATGCCTGTTAATTACAATGTCTGTCATTCCACCAATCCGACACAATCCCTGGTACACAATAATTACAATGTTCTTATGTGGTCTTCCCGAGACGTCTCCCTTGCATTTCCAATGCATCCTCTGTCAAACAGTTTTATCCTGGAATTCCTTCCACATCTTATCAAGATTATTTCAATTATTAGTCCGAATTCTCTCACAAGTTTGTATCATGCTAGTTTCATCCGCATACGCACACAGCCTTTCACAACGACCATGATCGTACCTATGCTAGTTAAACTGTATTGCCATTGTTAAGTAATTAGGCGGCTTCACTGGATTCACAGACACTGTCCATCGTACCAGCACGTTGGATTTGTAGTATTTGCATCTGAGAGTGCAGTTACTTTTGCCAGCATAATTCCCAATTCTGCAAGCATGCTCCACTGTGGGGACCAAGTGTCCATCACTAACCAAACCTCAGTCAGCTGGTAATAGCGAATTTGCATTCGCGAGCCGTGTTTGCTCCCAAATATTACCAGATGATATGCATTTGCAAAGTAGTTCGACAGACCTCTGCAACGCTTCCATGTCATTATCATTCCAAAAGTTTGAGGCATGAGACCATCTGCAGAATATGAATAGTGACGTGAATATATCTGAGGTCCTCCAAAATTGCCATCCCCTCATCTTAATAATTCCGTTCTGGCACCTTGTCTCACTGAGAGAAAGCATGCACAAATAATCATTCCGATGCCTCAGCATCTAACGTAACAGAAGATTTTCCCATGGACAAATGCAACCCAAATATCTTACTTCTGAAGCATCCTTGCTCTTCGTATGGCTAGGATAACAACGTCTGTATCTGACGCATGAATTATTCTTCAATGACTGTGTTGATATGCGTGGGAGGCATAGAGTAAAACTATCTGCTCCATCTTGCTTAATTATTTTTGAAACACTAGTCTCTGACCTCATCAAAACGTTTTCTTTCCGTACAGTGATGTGTGTCTTTCCTTCTTGTCGCTCGAATGAGTCCAACTGACGTGCAAGCAGGTGAAGATCTCTGTTTTGTCTACATTAACTACTAGTTTTGAGGGAGTCTTGCACTCGAAGGAATGCATAGAGCTCCATCGCTCTCTGTCTAAGGACTGACAGGAAATG
This sequence comes from Chaetoderma sp. LZ-2023a, assembly GCA_034401795.1. NCBI lineage: Eukaryota > Metazoa > Mollusca > Caudofoveata > Chaetodermatida > Chaetodermatidae > Chaetoderma > Chaetoderma sp. LZ-2023a. The sequence continues at coordinate 46,510,625 of CM067363.1, read as the reverse complement.
TACAGTCTAACGTTGTCATGGTGACAATCTTCTTACTCGGCATGGTCATATATTGATTTTAATCATCTGGATAATGGATCCACGACATATGCTTGGTACTCTGGCAAGCCTAGTTCTTCAGTTCTTCGAATAACATTCACCAAAGTCTTAGACGTTGGTATCCTGCATCACTATGTCAGAACTTTTTATTTGGAATGGGTTTTTCCATTTCCTCGATTGCATAAACACCACGTTTGTGTTTAACGCAAACAATTTTTGTTTACTCGGAATCTGCTCATTGTTTCTCTGCGTGCGCTCATTACTTTGCCGAGCATCCTTCCTATTTCTGGGCCTGACACCATCCAACCCTTCATGGCAGGTTCGTTTTCGGTGATTCCAATAATTGCTCCATCGTTTTTCAGAATAGCATTTTGCTTCTCGTTTGAGAGAACTTTTGAGTCGTTTTCGTTACAGAATTTCCTTCCAAAAATGTGGCATATGCAGCTGGTTATAGTATCTGAATTTGCAACAGGCCAGTCACATAAATGATAAGCCATCGTGCCATCATGCATAGTCGATTTGGTTCACGGCAAACATACAAGATGTTATTTTGCCCGGTACTTCAATATGCAATAGGAAGTTGGCCAGTCGTTAGACTCTCATGAATTGAGGAAAGATCAGCTCTAGTGCAACACTGAGCTCCACTACTTACGCTGTCGATGGTGCAATATCATATGTCAACACGAGCCCTTGAACATCAGTATATCTTCAGATGTATAATGACTTTACTACGCAGCATATGCACGCTACTGCAAGATATGAGACAGTGGGTGTCACCTAGTGTGCGCATTGCCCTTCTAATGCATGCGAGTCCGTATGCGAGTCTTCGGTCACAACATTAGCTGTTTCCATCACAGCCACGCACTTAGGCAGTCTCCCATCGCACTGTGTAGTGCTATATCGTTGTGAAGTTCACCCACCATCACCACATACTTATCCACAACATAGTGAAGATGCCAGGACCATTACACTTTCTTTTCAATGGCTTCGGCATCATAAGGTAAGACATTTATTATATATATTTATAATATTCTATATAACAATCACTTTTGGCCCATCACTAAGGACAGACTGCTACTTAAATTCCAATGTTTCCAATGGTAAAAAGCTTTTGTTGTAAAAAGGTGGTAGTTTTAAGACGACTTAAATGAATGTCATCCTTTGGACCAGGAAACCGGTAGTCGCAATGAACAGGTTTACCAGTGTTTACATATCTAGAGTTTTATATGACGTCATAATCAAGTACGCCACATGTAGACTGACGTAACAATCAAGATGCGCAATGAGTGACATATCTAGGTCCGTCCTGATTATTGAGTAATCTGCCATGTGTAGGAAATATATGGCATTACTCTCTAATAAACAGTCTGTTGAATATTTCAAAACTAATCTGACTGGGCGCTGTTGTTGTCATATGCAGAAACAGCACCCAGTTGAATTAGTTTCAAAATATTCAACAGATAACATGTATAGTTACCTGGAAATAGGGATTCAGGGAATGCAGGATTCAAAGAATATAAATCGATCCAGACACGAGAAAAGCATGCGCGGAGCTTAGCTAGAAATGGGCAGGGCATGACTAGAAATGTTTCCGTCTATACATTGATTGGTTTCTTCATTTATTCCAGCAATATTCCCCTTTCTGGCACCTCTTGTACACAAATGGACCCGCTTCATGGGGTGGAAGGATCCGTTCTTTGATGATGGACCAATACGATTTTTTGAAAAGAGTATCAATGAAATATTGGCCGTACGACAAACTTCTAACAAGGTGAAGTGATTAAGTTAATGCTAACTGAGAAAGTGTAATTGTATAATATGCGAGCTGTATACAAAATAATAATGTATGAGAATTCACTAATGAGGTTAGACTAAAGGGTTGAGAGAGAGCCGGATAAAGGCAAATGCTAACGGACCTACGGCCCATCGTATCCAAGAAATAAGGGGGGGGCACCAAATCAGAAACAATTAGCGCATTTTGCCCATTTGAATCATGCGCTGTTTTGGCCGTATTCGCCCACTACTGGCCCAGTAACCTGTGCTTTAGTCTTATAATTATTCCATATGCAAAAGTAAATGTGTTTTGAGTGTATTCTTCTTTCACCTGGGCAAATATATGTGCTATTCTCAAGGCTAAAGTGTGTTTATATGATTGACATTTTTGGCAAGTCGGTACACACAGGCATTATGAGGTGTGTGAAAAACACAAGCGTGGAATCAACACAGGCTTGTGTCAGTCCACAAAATGGGCATTACCATGTCAAAAGCCTTCGACACAGTTCTCCTTTCCAGAATATCCATCGATGATTTGACGTCATATGACGCAATAATCAGATAAGCGGCGTGTAGGATGACGTCATAATCATTACGTCATAAATGATTATATTAGACCCGTCTTTAACTCTTAATAGTCCGACATGTTGTAAGAATTGTATGTCTCTACTATTTAATAAACATGGTGTTGAATATTTTGAAACTAATTTGACTGGGCGCTGTTGCTGCAGCAGAGGCCGCAACAGCACCCAGTCAAATTAGTTTCAAAATATTCAACAGTTTACTTGTATAGTTTTCTGGAAATTCATAGTCAGGGAGCTCAGAGATCGATCGATCCCAGCACGAGCGAAGTGTGGGTGGAGCTTAGCTAGAGATGGGCGGCAATAGCTAAAAGTGGAAAAGTCCATTAAACGCCCAAAGATCATAAATGTAATATACCCGACCAGTTGCAATGAAGATGATCTGCGACTAGTGAGACTACTGCTTGCAGACACCAAGCTCGGAGTACTAATCAAGAGAGTGAAGTATGCAGAGTTTGAGACATCAATCGGCTCCCCTCAGAATATAATTGTATACAAAATATATCCCCTGTACTTTTCACCTGTCACGTGCCCATACCGGGTATACCACTAGAGATGGAATATGCTGACGATGTGGGCTTCATACACGAGGAAAGGAAGCCCCTTGACGAACTATTTCCTTTAGCTGCAAGCAAACTAGAAATTGAGAATCTCTTTATGCATGAATCCAAGACAGAGTTCGCCCACATATACCTATCGACAAAGCATGGAACTAAAGAAAATGACGATCCACTTCGTGACGGGGAGCCGGGGAGAAAAGGTAAAAGCCTGGGCTCACTGCTCTGCAGTACTGCTGACATTGTTGCACGCTGCGCCATAGGGAACATAGCTTTCCAGTCCTTCTGGAAGTGATGGATTGGTAGATCATACATTCCCTTGACTGCGTTTATACAGTCCTTGATGCTTTGTAACCGTAGCATCTGTGCAGCTCCAACAGCAGCTCTTGAAAATCGTGATGCCCGTCATCTCAAACACCTACACACCGTCACTGGACACACCCAGCAAAGATGGTCCATGTTTGGCCATATGCTAAGCATGTCAGAAGACATACCAGCGCAGAGAGCCTTGGAACACGGTCTACTGTGAGCCAGCAAATATAATATCAGGAGAGTGCGCCATTGCATAAACATATTAAGTGTGCTGCTAGGTGACCTTAAGAAAACAGGACTCGGTACATTCAGATCAAGAATAGACCTGAGAAAGCGAAAGATTTTGGCCGAGCACAAGCCAGCGTGGTCAAAGGCAAAGAAGGACTGATTGCAGCAGCTATAGGATATTTCCACTGCTACAGCCGCAGAATACATGATTCATAGATAACAAATAGTGACAACAACACCACCACCCTCCCCCCCAACCCCCACCCCACCCCCCACCACCCCCCTCCCTCCCCACCCCCACCCCTGCTCGCAGACAAATTCTGAATGTGATTGTCATCGCTACTTTAATGAAACGCAAAGCTTGTACAATTAGCAAACGGCCAGCCAATACACTTAAGCAAATTGTCACACTTTTGCATAGGCATTATTATGCATTTAACAACATAGTGTTTAACCCTTTTGTTCCCTGAATTCACAGATTCTCAATCTCTTAACTTTTTAATTTAAATAACTTAGTAAATATCTTAAATTCATAGCTTAACAGATAAGCTAGTGGATATTTTGAAGTGTAATTTGACAGAAACATCTTGCTGTAACATGCAGCAACACGTCCTAGTCAAATTAGTTTTAAAATTTTCAACATAATAGTTCTTACATTGTAAATGATTTTTGGTATTTGGTTCAAAGGTGAAATTAAGTTTGTATCATGTCCACAGAAATATGCTGACTTTTTGCAACTCATGCATGATGCAAAAATATCTACCTCTAGTGGGAACGTAGGCGATGGCCTTGGTGATGGGCTTTACCACAAAACTGACAGCACGTCATTTCGCGGTAAGTATGAAAGGGATGGCGGGTCTAATCGACTAGATGGTGGTGGTTCGTTGTGCGTGTGTGGGAGGGGGGGGGGGGGGAGTATGTGGCGGAGAGTAGGTAGTTACAAATAAATAAATAAAATATTATACATGAATGAGTGGAGAAGGAGAAAAGAACAGAGGCATGGAGAGAGAGAGAGAGAGAGAGAGAGAGAGAGAGAGAGAGAGAGAGAGAGGGGGGCGGGAGTCATAAACTGCAACTATCTCTTTCTCTGCTTATTATATTATTGACATTCTGTATCCACCACATGATCATTTATCTCTTAATTATTGTCTTACAGAATTGTCACGTGATGAGCTCGTGGCACAGTGCTTCTTGTTTTTCCTTGCGGGTCACGAAACGACAGCCGCTGGACTCATGTTCTCGTTCTATCTTCTCGCACTGTTTCCTGAGATTCAAGATCGCCTTGTGGCAGAGATCAACGAGCACGTCACAAAGGTATCAAGCAGCTGCAATACTAAGGCAGTCACAACCGTCACATCGGGTCTATAGCCAGACCGCACAATAATAAAGGGATTCATGTCTAGCTATGCCCCGCCCACTTCTTGCTAGGCTCCGCCCACTTATTTTGCAGGTGCTGGAGTCGATTTATATATTTTGATCCCTGAAATTTTAAGATAACTATACAGCTAGGCTGTTGCAAATATTTTAATTAAGTTTGACAGTGTACTGTTCAACATATTCCAGTCAAATTAGTTTCAAATTAATCAACAGAATGTATATTAAATTGTATATTCATCAAAGACATGCAATTCGTGCACACCGTGACAGACCTTTCAATTTTTGTGACGGAGTGTACGTATTTATGCTGGTAATGTCATGATAATAATGTTACATACGTTACGCCCAGTCAAATTAGTTTGAAAATATTCAACAGAATCTTTATTAAATAGTAAATACATCATAGATATACAATTCGTACATTTGATGGACTTTTCAACGTTCATGGCGGGCCTTAATACGCGTCTGTGTATTGTAACGTCAGCCTACACGTGACGTGATTGATTTTGACATCATATACTAGAGTAACAGGCAGGATCCTGAATTGGTAGCCATTTGTTTCATCGCAAAAATGTTTTAACATGTTGAACACGAAATATGAAATAGGACAACGTATTTGTCTTAACAAAGTAAAATTATCAGGTGTAACGGGTGCAAGTCAAATTATCTTTTAAATAGTCACCTGCTTAACCCATGAACCCCCGAATTTGTTCAAAAATATTTCAATTTTCTCATATAAAATGTCCATTTGCAGACTAAGAGAAGGCTATTTTTGAAATTTTACCACTGGAGTGACTGGCTCTATAACCGAGCCAGTCACCCTAGTGTTAAATTTCAAAAATAGTCTTCTCTTGGTCTGCTAATTGACATTTCTCAAGATCACAGCGGAAGCCTGTTTTTTGGCTGATATAAGGGTTAAAGGCTTACACTTATGTTTGCCCATGTCACACAGTACAAGGGTCGATTTCTAGATATGGCCTGCCCATTCCTTGTTAAGCTCCACCAACTTTTGTTCGCGCGTGTTGAAATCGATTTAAATATTTTAAACCTGATGTCCCAGACTCATGGTAACTATAGATGTACGTCGTTGAATATTTTGAAACTACTTTGACAGGGGCTATCTCTTCCATAGGCTGTTGCTGCCTAGTTTCAAAATTTTCAGCAGAATAATTATTAAATACATTTCGTACAATTTTGTGACAAACTTGATTTTCATGCCTGAGATTATTATTGTGACGTCATTGTGATTGCGACGTTAGCAAACTTGTGACGTATTTGCCAATGTCACGCAGATATATGAGTGACAAATCGGATCCCTCTATTGGGAAGCGTGAACTGGGTGTTGAAACCATAGACATCTTATCGCGTAGACGGGATGACCGCGTACCTTCACTCTAGGGCGAGTTGTCCCGACCAGCTGCGACGAGAGTTCAGTAATACCCGGGCTACACCAATACGACGATGCCCGCCGCGACACAACTCAACGACATTTCGCCGATAATTGTGTTGGTGTGGCATGGCAGTTGTATCAAGTTTCGTCGTCTCGTAGCCTGTCGACCCGATTGAGCATGTTTGATCGTAGTTGGTTGAAGTCAGCTGTAGTCGTCGGCTGTCGTGTTGGTGTGACCGCGTTGGTGTGACGACTGTAATTACCTTGATTAGCCAACCAAAGAACAACCTCTAGTTGTGTCCCTTAATATTAATATGATATTAAAATTGACATGGATAGGTTTAAGTGTGACAGTTTCCCGCCACGTTCATGGTATGGGCAGAGTTACTACGGAAAGAAATTATTGATCGGAATGTGAAAGGGATTGACGAATGTGTCAGTATCGAAAGTCCCGTTGATTGTTAGAACAATTGGATGACATATGAGGCTACCATAAGTCGCAACAAATTTCAGTCAAAGTGTTCTCAAAATATTTGGTAAAACTCACTTTGAAACAATAAACAATTAGGCTACAGTGAGCGTTGGTGTGATGTTTATTCAGCAAAGTATTTTTCAAGCATTGATATTCCAACAACCGTCGTGTCGAATCGTGGCGGTATGGCCGGTTGTAATCGGAAACGAACAACTGACTACGACAGTGTACGATTTAACATGACCGTTGAGTTGTGTTGGGTCGGGCATCGTCGTATTGGTGTGGCCCGGGTTAAAACACACCTGCGCATGTCAAGGTTTACTTATCTCTGTGGTTGAAACCTAATTATTGTGTTTTAGAACACTGACCCGGATTACGAAACAGTCGAAAAATGCAAATACTTAGAGATGTTCATTATGGAAACCCTTCGTCTGTACCCATCAATTGGCGCGTAAGTGTCTGTCCGTCTGTCTCTGTGCTTGTCCACGTGCCTACCTGTCTGCCTGCCTGCCTGCCTGTCTGCCTGTCTGTCTGTCTGTCTGTCTGTCTAATATATATGTTAATGTATATGTATATAATATCCTAGATATAAAGATTATAGACGTCATTGTGAAAATGGCATTGTATCCTTTACTACACCTGCCATGCCGTTGATGGGCTGCCCAATAGATCTTTCCAGTATTAGTTATGCCCCACCCCTCTCTAGCTAAGCTCCACCCACACGTCGCTCAAGTTCGGATCGATCGATCGATCCCTGAACTCCCTGATTATCATTTTTCAGTAAATTATACATGTAAGCCGTTAAATTTTTACAAACTAATTTGACCGGTTGCTGTTGCCTACGGGATGTTTATTAAATAGTTAAGTCATACAATTCGCGGAACAACGCTTAGTCCGTCACTAATTAAGCGTGTGTGACGAACTTAGCTACGTTATTCATGACGTAATTGATCAGGATGTCATCCTACATGTCGCGTAATTGATTAATTTAATTATTATTTATTGATTTATTTTTTATTACTGCCTATGGCAGCAACAGCGCCCAGTCAAATTAATTTCAAAATATTCAACGGCATGTTTATTAAATACTTAAGGCATACAATTCCTACAACAACGCTTAGTCCCTCATCAATTAAGCGTTCGTGACGAACTCATCTACGTCATTCACGACATCATTGATTATGACGTCATCCTACAGTTGATTATGACGTCGTACGATGGATGGATAAACTGGAAATGTCGACTGTGATGTATGTATATTATTTGAAACATGAAATAAATAATCTTGAGTCTTGAATCTTATACTGTATCTATTCCATGTCAAATTAGTTTGAAAATATTCTACAGCTTATATTACCTGTTTGGAGACCTTGAAATATCCATCAATCATATGACGTGATAATTAACTACGTGAAGCGTATAATGACATGATAATCAATGACGTCATTATGGCGTCATGAGTGACGTAGCTAAGTACGTCACGAACGCATAATTGAAGACGTACTTTGTCTTTACGTCGTTGTTGTACGAATTGTATGTCTATACTATTTAATAAAGATTCTGTTGAATATTTTGAAACTAATTTGACTGGGCGCTGGTGCTGCCATAGGCAGCAACAGCACCCAGTCAAATTAGTTTCAAAATATTTAACAGCTTATCTGTGTGGTTTTCTGGAAATTGATAGTCAAAGAGTTCAGGGATCGATCGATCGATCCCAACACGAGCGAGGTATGGGTGTAGCTTAGCTAGATGTGGGCGCGGCTTAGCAAAAGCTGTAAAGGCCAATTTTGATTCTGCGAATTCAGTATTTAAATGGTTAATATCGTGTTAAATTCACCCGACAAACTACGACAAAATATGACAAACTCCGATTAACTACGACAGAAATTCCGCTTGTCAGATCCGTCATATATGGATTGCAGACAAACAAAGGAATTAAACTCTCCAGTTTATCCATCCGTCAGTCGACGTCATAAACAACTACCTGGCGCGTATGGTGACGTCATAATCAATTACAGCATGAACGACTCGATTTAATTCGTCTTAAAGACTTAATAGTCAGACACGTTGTCCGAATTGTATGTTTTCACCATTTAATAAAGACTATATCGAAGATTTTGTAACCATAGGCAGCAACAGCACCCAGTCAAATTAGCTTCAAAATATTCAACAGCATACCTGTATAGGTTTCCGGAGTTGTGGAGTCGAGCGGTCTGGAGATGAGCGGGGTGGTGTGGGTGGGGGGGGGGGGGTGCATGGCTAAAATTGGAAATGTCCAGTCACCTTTACCAGTAGTGCCTATTTTATGGTGTTCTAGTATAGTGCTTATATTTCAGGAGTCTGCGCACGGCTGGTGATGATATTAGAGTGGGGCAGTACTATTTTCCCAAAGGCACTAATATCATAATCTCGATTTGGCAAATCCACCATGACCCAGATATTTGGGAAAATCCAGAAATGTTCGACCCTGAGAGGTAATTGTGATATAATCTGCAACGTAATATACGTATATACGTATATATAAACGTATATATTACTTCCACAATAATACCACGTGTATGCACAAAGGTATGGTTGATTGTTTTCGTAGCGTTTCTATGATTGTAGGCCTAAGTTTTCTATAAGATATGCATGTAATGTAAGACCATATGCTAGCGCGTTGTTCAGGTCCGGATTTAGGATTGGGCAGACTGGGCAGATGCCCAGGGCCTTACACTAAAATTTAATTTCAATGGGCCCTCCACCAAGACGTACAGTTGTGCTAAGATTATATAGGCCTAATGTGTAAAGAGTGATCAGTGAGAATTATTGTGTGCAAAATAAGGATGTTACTTATCACTCAGAATGCAGCGAATGACAGCATGTCCACCTCATATAGACTGGGGTGTGTGGATGCGTTTCCAAAGAAAATTTTAAAATTAGATGCTCTGAGAAGCCATTAAATGGCTTCTCAGAGCGTCTATTTTTCAATTTTCTCCTGGAAAAGGATCCACACACCCAGTCTATGAGAGGTGGACACGCTGCCATTTCCTGCACCCAGGACCCCTCCCCCCACCACGTCTCCAGTCTGTGAGAAAAGGACACCCCGCCGAAGGCCTCTCCCGATTACTGCCCAGGGGCCTTCACTATAATAAATCTGGCCCAAGGCATTGTCACAATATCGAGGGAGCGGAGAAACGTATACACAGGCCGTCATAGTTTCCAGTCAAATTAGTTTCAAAATATTGAACAACGTACCTGTATAGTCACAGAGAAATCTAGATTATGCGAATTCATTTTTCAATGTTTCGTATGGATTCTAAGGCGTGTAAAGGTGGGCGGAGTTTAGCTAGAAATGGGCGGGGCGTGGAGTTGTTGCTCTATTCCTTGAAATTCAAGAATGAGTAACATAAATCACCCACAAACCCACTCAAATAACATAAGTACCAATGAAAACAGAGCCGGATTACGGCAACGGCTAACGACGTTACAGCCCATGGGCCCCGAAAAAGGCCCCTAAATCAGGGCAAAAACTATTATCAAGGACAATTATCACATTTTACCCATTTGCATCTTTTAATCCCAGTATCTCACTTTTACAGTCACGATATACGTAAGCTTTCAATCAAATTGGTTTCAAAATATTCAACATCATTTTGACAAATACATAAAGAATGTATAATTATTATTATTATTATTAGTAGTAGTAGTAGTAGTAGTAGTAGTAGTAGTAGTAGTAGTAGTCGTAGTAGTAGTAGTAGTAGTAGTAGTAGCAGTAGTAGTAGTAGTAGTAGTAGTAGTAGTAGGAGTAGTAGTAGTAGTAGTAGTAGTAGTAGTAGTAGTAGTAGTAGTAGTAGTAGTAGTAGTAGTAGTAGTAGTAGTAGTAGTAGACGTGATACAGGGCCCAACAACTATTTAGCTATGGGCGCAAAATAGGCTTTAACGGGCCCCGAACATACAATATTTTCTCCTGTCAGATTTCACCCGGATAACCGAGCCAAGCACCACCCTGCTCAGTGGATGCCATTCGGGATTGGACCACGTCAATGCCTGGGAATGCGTCTTGCTTTACTGGAGATGAAGATTGCACTTATACACGTTATCCGCCAGTACAAAATTAGCAAGTGTGACAAAACTGAGGTAAGATTCGTCATCGGTAATTTTTTTTACAAAACTAGTAATTATTGTCATGGACATGTATTGTAATGCAATTCACCTTTCCAGTGTATCCATCTATCATCTGACGTCATATGACATCACAATCAGCTAACCGGCGTGTAGGATGACGTCATAGTCATTAGGTCATAAATGATTCTATTTGGCCCGCCTTTAACTCTTAATAGTCCGACACGTTGACCGAATTGTATGTCTCTACTATTAAATAAAGATGCGGTTGAATATTTTGAAACTAATTTGACTGGGCTCTGTTGCTACCATATGCAGCAACAGCACCCAGTCAAATTAGTTTCAAAATATTCAAGAGCTTAACTGGATAGTTTCTGGAAATTGATTGTCGAGGTGTTCAGAGATCGATCGATCCCAATACGGGCGTGGTGTGGGTGGAGCTTAGATAACGAAGGTCGGGCATAGGTAAAATGGAAAAGCCCATTAGGTATTGGCTTTGTTGTTTGTTCCCCTGTTTGTTTGTCCGTATATATGTACGTCTCTCCGGATAAAACTACTAAATACGATTTGACTGACATTATAACACAAGAGACGTAGTTTATTTACCAATAACGATATTCGGACTTTATCCAAAATTAAAATCAAAGAGTCCACAAAATTTGGAAAGTTCGATGTTCTGCAACGGGTGTTGGGGCTGCCTTTGCTAAGCAACCATTGCAATCTCAGAGTCTAAATTTCAAGATAAGTGTGCAGGAAAACTGTTGAATATTGCGATGTTAATTTGACTGAACCCTGCTACTGACATACCGGCATAGACAGCAACAGCTCCCAGTCAAATTAGTTTCAAATTCCTTACATCATAAAGAAGTTGACATTTCTGGTCTGTACAGATTAAACTGTTAAATGGATACTAATCCTATCTCAAATTTCGTATTGTACTGAGAGATTATGATATAAAATTCATTTCCCAGCGCACTCTTTTACCTATATCTACAATGGAGAAATCCAGTTTTAGCTAAGCCCCGCCCATCTCTAGCTAAACTCCACCCACTCTTCACCCATGTTGTGATCGATCGATCCCTGAACTGTCTGACTATCAATTTCAAGAAAAATATACACGTATGCTGTTGAATATTTTGAAACAAATTTGACTTGGTGCTGTTGCTGCCTATGGCAGCAACAGCGCCACATCAAATTAGTTTTAAAATATTCAACAGAAATTTTATTACATAGTAAAAACATAAAATTCGTCCAACAACGCTTAGTCAGCAATTAAGTGTTCGTGACGAACTTATCTACGTCATTCATTACGTCCTTGATTATGACGTGATCCCGCACCTCACGTAGTTGATTATGGTGTCATATGATTGAGGGATAAACTGGAAAGATCTATTATTTGCTGTTTAATATCTCGTTCGTATTGAGCTATGTGCGCGGCCATTATGTCTTCTCAGGCGATAGCATGTGGTGTGATGTAGGTTCCAATACTGGCACATTCTTTATTATGTAAGAATTATCATGTTGAATAATTTGACAGTAACTTAACTGTCAGATATTCCTTTCAAAATATCCATCGGGCTTACCCGCATGTTGCTTTTACTGCGTACTGCCAAACTATAGAGAATATATAGGCGGACAGCATAGTGAGTTTCTGATTGTTTGAAAAGTAAATTGTATTATCCTTCATAAACTGGAGGAATGTACCAAGAATACATTGGCTAAGAATTTGTATCACGAATTCCCAGAACCTCAATTCCAAGGTAATTATACAGGTAAGCTATGGCAGCAACAAATACCATTCGAATTGGTTTCAAAAAATGCAAGAGATTGTCTAATAAATTGGAAATTAAACAGACATACAATTTATACATCTTCGTAACAGACTAAAATCATTTCGACTGTGACGATAGCTAACACGTGGTGTATTTGACTATAACGTCATATATTGATTGACAAATCAGATCCCTCCATTTGTTTGAAACTGCAATTCTAGCTAAGTACAGCGCATGATTTGCGGTGTTGGAATCGATTTATATACTTTGAATCCTGACCTCCCAGAATCCCAATATGTATTTCAAGGTGCAATTTCAAGGGAGCCTGTTGAATATTTTAAAACTAACTCGACTTGGTGCTGATGCTGAATATGGCAGCAACAGCGTCCAGTCAAATTAGTTCCAAAATATTCAACAGAATGTGTATTAAATATTAAATCCACCAACGACACACAACTCGTACACTTTCGCAGCTTCATGTCAGAGTATTCTCAGTCAATTCACTTTTCCAGAGTACCCACCCATCATATGACGTCATAATGAACTGCGTGATGTGTAGAATGACACCAGAATGAATGACGTCATGAATGATGTCGATAAGCACGTCACGAACGGATATTTGAAGACGGTCTATGCGTTGTTGTACAAATTGTTTGCTTTTACTATTTAATAAATATTCTTTTGAATATTTTGAAACTAATTTGACTAGGCAGCAACAGCACCCAGTCAAATTAGTTACAAAATATTCAACAGCTTCCCTGTATAGTTTTCAGGAAATTGATGGCTAGGGCCTTCGGGGGTCGATCAATCCCAACACGGCGAGGTGTGGGTGGAGCTTAGCTAGAGACGGGCGGGGAATAGCTAAAGGTGGAACGGTCCATTATGATTGCGACGTCAGCCTATGTGTGACGTAGTAGCCTGTGTGGCGTAGTTGATTATGACGTTATATACTTAAGCGACAGATCGGAGGTAAGTTGCTACAGACGTTGAAACTAATTCATAGATTTGTGAGGAGGGTTGTGGGGAGGCATATGTTTCTCCCAAAAGGCCAAGATTGGTGGAGTTAGTGAGGGGTGTTACCACGCACACACACGCACGCACGCACGCGCACACCTGCACACGCAAGCACGCGCGTACGCACGCACAACGCCTATGGTGCCGCCACTGTAAGTAATACCCCGAGAACATGCTCCAGTCATTAATGCTATCTTTTTCTCATGCTTTCAGATCCCGTTGAAGCTAGGCACTACTGACATAATTGGCGCAGTTGAAACTCCTGTTTACGTCCAGGTGGAAAATAGATCCGTGGAATAGTGAGACGTTGCTGTAGATATGTGAACACAATTGAAACTATTACAATAATTAATCACATCTTGTATATATAACACATACATTTGAGTGAAACCATGGAAAAGAAGTTATTTGTTTGATTGACGTCTATCATGTCCTAGGGTAGGTGTCCGGAATGTAGGTTCGTCTAAAGAGATTTTCCGGAATATGGATTCGTCACAATATTAGTAACTTAATATATGGAGACACACGAGATATAACACCGTTCTCCGCGCTTATTGTTAGTTCTGTACAAACATCTGTTATTTGCAAACAGGTTTACTAGTCAGTGCATTGGCAGCAACAGCGTCCAATCAAATTCGTTAAAAAAAATTCAACAAAATCTGTATTAAATGGTCAAGACATACATTTCATACAGCGTGTCGGACTATGAAGCGTTAAAGACGGACTATATAGAATCACTCATGACGTCATTATTATGACGTCATCATACTCGTCACTTAGTTAATTATGGCGTCATATGAGGTCAGATGATCGATGGATAAACATGAAAACTTTCATCGTATATTCTTAACGTGTTACATCTCGCAAGGTGTCGTGATAGTATAGCAGAAGAAACGGGTGATTCTGGTAATTTGTATGGAGTTTTGTCGTGATAACTGTATATATCTGGCAATTGCGGCAGTTTTTCACGAATTAGTTACCATTTTAGGATCATTCATGATGTTGCCAACTTGGTCCTGGTTGGTTTCTTCCTTCAGCAGTCTCAGGATGTTAGATATGTGTGGCTTCCTACAGACGCCAGTCGCCTTGCAGGTCACAAGAAAATTAACCCCGTCTTCATGATCCCCAAGAGAAAGAGGTCAGGTATCAGGGACACTGTATTGATCGAAGCGTGCTCGATTTGATTGGAGTATATACGTCCTTGTACGTAGTTTAGATTTCACAGCGGCACGTCTGGCATCTCTGATATTATTGTTAACCGAGTTCCAGCAATGGTGTACGGAACCAACAGCACACGAGTCAATATTTAGAAAAGTAAGTGGGGTTTTATTTGAGTGCTCAGCTCTCCATTGCATCTAAACTGTGGTGTTCATTTGATTATGCGCAGTAGGTTTCCATCCCTCTTTCGGGGAGTGTTACGGAGGAGTTCATATATGCTTGGGAGGTTGTATTTGTACAGAATAAACAAATAAATCAATCAATAAACCAGCTGTTGCTGTTAATGTCCTTTACAGCTAGTTGTCTGGCACCAATCTAGTATTTTATGGTTTTATTGTTTGCAAAGATGCGGCCGAGAAGAACTAGCTTTACTATCTAATGGACCTTTCCGATTTTACCTATGCGACACCCATCTCTATCTAAGCTCCACCCACACCACGCTCATGTTGGAATCGATCGATCTCTGAGCTCCCTGACAATCAATTTCGAGATAAGATAAGCTGTTGAACATTTTGAAACTACTTAGACTGGGTGCTGTTGCTGCCTATGGCAACGTACAACGTTGTCGGACTATTAAGAGTTAAAGACGGGCTAAATTGAATAATTTATGACGTACTGATTATGACGTCAGCCTACACACCGGTTAGCTGATTATGACATCATATGACATCAGATTGATAGAGGGATCCTCTGGAAAGGCACATTCTTCATGCATTGGCCTTATTCCTAAAAGGCCCAGGACTGCTACAGATGCTGCGCCAGTTGGGAGAGATTGTAGCCGCTTCAAGGGCGTTCTCTGAAACTGCTCTAATGAGTTTAGTGCCAGTTTAATAACTTCAAGGCGGTGTAGCATCCGAGGGAGACAGTAAATCTTCTAGATGTGACTAGATACAAGCAGAGATAGACCACTGTTTTCATGTAGCCCAGAACCCATCATGGAGTAGAGTGCCTTACGTGTTGGGTTTATCCACTTTCCACCTACTAAGGCTTGATCGCTCAATTCCTAGGTGAGTTTCACCATCGGATATGTTGATGGCATCACCACCTAGGTCAAGTTCGACTTGCTAACTATAGTCAGTTTCATGGTTTATTGAACGTGCGCAGTCGATATGCCAAGCCGAACGCTGAATAGTTAACTATAGTTCGTTGGTACCCGGTTCCCCATTAAATTACTATTGCCGAAAATTTGGAGCCGGGTACCAGTCTCCATTAACCCTTTCTGTTGTCTGTTTTGATGATCTACGAAAATGGGTTATTTTTGTCCGCTAAGACGTAAAAAAGCGTCCATATGACATAAAGTGGGAAGGAATATGGGCTTGAGAACATTGACATACAATGGGAAAGCATAATTTCATCAAACCTAAGTTATTTAGTGAAATATTTACACTTTTATATGCATTTATTCGTGGCAGGTGATCGGTGTCCGCCATTTTGAAATTTGCGCAAATATCGCACTAACCATCTGAACCGAGGTCGGGTGCACGGTTGACTATTAGCTGACTAGCTAGTTAACTATTTGAAGTTCGACTGGTATTCTAGTTAGCTATAGCTAACTATGGTTAGGAGTCGAACTTGACCCTAGTGCTATGGGTTCATTTATTAGTGATTTTTTGCGAGAAACATCTGCAACTAGCGCCAATATTTACATCTTCCAGCATGCATAGGAGCTTGTTGTTAAACTGTGCACAATGGATGGTTGATAAGATCCCTCCTTGCCGCACTCCTTGGTGCACGTCTTAAGGACTGGCTAAATTGTTCTGTACTGTGACGCATGTCTGCGCGCCTGAATATGTCTATTTAATTGTAGTCCACAATGACTAAGTTACTCCCAGATTGTAGATTTTCGTTAAAGGTGAGGCGTGCCATGCCACGTCAAAAGATTTACATGCATAGAAGCAATAACTGTTCGCTGTTGTCCTTTGTTTCATTGTGTTTTCTGTAATTATAATTGCAATGTTCACTGAAGAGGAGTTTTCAGCGACGCCCATTTGAAAAACAGACTGTTCGTTATTATGTATGGCTTTTTTCTGTTGAGTATTACTTTCCCAAGAATCTTTCCCGTAATTGATCAAACTGTAATTCCTGTGTGATTAGTTGCCAACCTGGTATCTATTCCTCTCTTTGGAGCAGGTGGCAGGATACCTTGCTTTATGGCGGCTGGTACATATTCGGATTTAATAGTATAGCTCATGAAAAGAGAAATAAGCTTGATTACCACAATGGAGCATGCGTAATGTGTTTTGGTGATAATCCTGTATAATTGGAAGGTTTGTTGGGCTTCAATCTAGAGATTATATTACGAATCTCCTTCTTGTTTGGTGAGCCACAGTATGGGGTAGCTGTTTGTGTTTTACAAACATCCTCGATAGCTATGATATCCATATAGACAAGACCTTTGTAGTCCTGGTCAAACCCTTCATTTTGGAGTGGGGTGGCTAAAGAACTGAAGTGTTGACTCAGGCTGTCTAAGATATCAGCTGAATGATCGGCTCAATCCCCTTGAAGGAGTGTCCCTTTGTTTAGCAATAATCCTGGGAAATGTAAGCTGGTCGGATTCATCAGCATCCATAATGTCCTTCAAGTGCCTTGCTCTATTGTGGTTTACCAGATGATCGTGTTAGCACCACGGCCAATCATCTCCTCCAGTGAAACGATGGAAATCACACATCGCCATTATGTATAGATTCGTCGATGAATCTATACGTAAGAGACCGCCAATGAGATGAGTGTGAGAGTTTAAAGGAAAACTCAAGTTTAACTTCTAGTTAAAGTAGTTTCAAAATATTTAACAATGTGTTATTACACAATAAAGAATGTAATGCATTGGCACTTACATGACATCACGCACTATCGCTTGAGAAGACACAATGGTGCGATCACTGTTCAACATCTACACGATATTGCAAAGCAGATAATTGCCATACAGATAAGAAAATGTGACAGGATATGAATGGTTTGGAATCTATAAACCATAATCTACCCGCGCAATTCAACATTTCATATGAGAGTAGCATTCCTTTAAGCGCCCATATTCAAACCAGAATGGTTGAAAATAAGGTTGTTAACATTGTATACATTTAACGCCTTCGTCTGTAGCTCAATATAAGAAAACGAAATAAAGATTAACATAATATAATAGGGTGTGGTGAAATTATTTTGTGCTCAACAAATTATATTAATGAATTAAAATCAATAGTTTGAATAAACTGGTAGAAGATATGTTGGTGTCTATTTTCAAAAGATGTTTCTAAAAGCTGGATCTTAGATCAAAATGGCTTGCAGTAGCATCATTTCTAAAATAAATGCCAGTACATGTAAAACTGTATTTACCTTAAGCATGTTGGGCGTTCAACTGTACAAGTACTAAGTTCAAATCCCGGTCGACTGTTTGCGACTTGACACTGCGATCAAGTGGAAATCTCCTTCACTCTTCATTGCTTCTCTCCACCGAGGAGGGTAAATGGGTACAGGCGTAAAACTGGGGAAGTTAGTTACCAATAACAGACTGAAATAAAACCAGCCTAGATATGGTGTAAATGGGACCCGGACTCAGGAACTCGATAGACGCCAATCAAACAAATAGCGCATAATGATATGCAGACAGAGAGGAGGCAGCGGCTCGGTGTAGTGGCTATCACTGAGGACTACTTAGCTGGATAACCGGTTCACGCCTCAGCCATGCGCTATCTCGTCATCCTTGGAAACCTGGGCGATCTCCTTTCTCCCTTGCCTCACGCCAGCCAGGTGTATAAATGAGTACCGGTGTAAAAACTGGGGAAGTTACGAATAATAGTCTGAAATAAAACCAGCCTAGATATGTCGTGAATGGGACTTGAAATGGAGGACTCGATTGACGCCTACCAAATCGAATAACTCCTTCTTCGAGATGCAGACAGAAATAGAGTGCGATTTATACATATGTAACAGTGATAGATAGAATTAGGCTGGGAAGATAGAATGAAAAATTAGTAGATAGACCATTGTATTTTGCAATATTTAATACCGTTAAAGGGTACAGTCAATTATTAAAAGTTTAAGTAATTGAAATTTGAAGAACTGGTTTTATTGTTTCAATAAGTGTCTTCACCTGTTAATTGATAAATCCAGTTTCTCAGTCAATCACATGACACCGTAATCAACTACGTCACATGTAGACGGAAGTCATAATTAAATTACGTTATGAATAACTCGATTTTGTCCCGTCCTAAACACTTAATAGGCAGTCAGGTTGTACGAATCGTGTATCTTTACCATATAATGAACATTCTGTTGAATATTTTGAAACTATTTTGAGTAAGCCCTGTCGCTGTCATGGGCAGCAGCAGCAGCAAGTCAAATTAGTTTCACAATATTCAACATGTTACCCATATAGTTTTCTGGAAATTAAAATTCAGGTAGTGCAGAGCTCGATCGATCGCAACACCGGCAAAGCGTGGGCGGAGCCTAGTTAGGAATGGCCGTCTCTATTATCCAGCAATGGATACGTAGTGGAGGAAACAGACTTTACATTTTTACACAATCTGAAATCTAACTGTCCAGTCTCGAAGTAAATTTTGAACATATTTTCCACATGAAATTTTTAGACGGCCCTGATTAAGCATCATGATAAACATCATTAAATGTTTGTCGACATTTACACTAGATATGAACCCTTTAATGACTAAATTTGTTTTAAAGATTATAATATTTACTTATTAACTGTCCATTTGCAGGCCAAGAGAAGGCGTTTTAGAAAACTTACCACTGAAATGACTGTTTCGGTTATCGAGCCAGTCATTCCAGTGCTAAATTTTCAAAAGTAGCCTTCTCTTGGGCTGCAAATTGGCATTCTTCAAGACTCCTACAGAGGGCGGTGTTGGCCGCCTTCGTCGCGAATGGGTTAAAGGTTGTACCGGATGTGAGTTTAAAAAGTATGCAATCTGATTTCCCAATTACTACATATAAATCAAAATTCACTAAAAATACTGTGAATGGATTTTCACTGCATATACATGGTAAAAATTGGGTTACAGAAAGCAACTATTTGTACGGGTCAAATTTCGTAATTATATATTATCTCATGATTACTGAGAGTAGATTTATCTGTACACCTAAATTCTTTTAGATAGCTGTAGCTGTTGCTATGAGGATTTGATTCAGTTCTGAATATTTCCATTTGGCACTTATTTATATCTTCTGGTTTCCTGTGAGTCGGCTCCTGCTTGTTTTTCCAATTCATGAATCAGTGTGGTTTGTATGGCTCCAACAATCGTTCGTAGTCATAGGATTTGTGTCGTGTCCTTAAAACTAACACTAGATGCATCGGGTTCTGTTATATAGTTGTGCGACGACGTGCAATGTCGGGTCACTAGGTTACTTTGATTTGACCTTGCATGATTGATTGTGACGCAAGATTGACATCAAAGTTGAAAGTTGTCCTGTACATATAGGTCAGATGCCGTTGTATAACCATTGATTCAAGGTTATCGTTATGTTGGGGAACTCGAAAAGTGTACACAAGAACGTAAACCTGAAGTGGTCTAAGCAAGGAAAGCAGGTTGCTTGTGCTGCAGGTAACCACCGCAATAGGTCACTGCATTGTCTATGCATCCCTCGGGTCATAGGTCAGAAGTTTTAAGAAGCGGTCAGGTAAAATTGATGTAAACATAATACCAATAACTTCAGGTTAAATTAAACATTATAATGTTTAATGTTTCCTTGATTTGAAAAAGCGGTGAATCGAATAAATTAATGATATCGCGTATATGTATATTTAAAATCACCAATTACAGCAAAGACTAACAAAACAAGCAGGCTGTCAGATATTGAACAGAAGTTGTTTTTGTTATTAACTAAGAACGTTTTAAGCGAATCGGTGTGTATTATTTTTATGAAATATTGACACATTGAAGAGTTCGGGTTGTCTACCCTTGTTGATGACGTGTGCTCTACCCCCTTCGATGAAACCTTGTACGGATGGTTGCTGCGACAACCGGTTCCACCGATGAAGATGGAGCGTGACACTAGCTCGCCTCGTAGGTACAGAGACCTAACGATATTTATATTAGTGCCTGGGCCTGATCTAACTGCGCACTTCAGAACGATTGGTTCGACACGGTGGTCTTACGTGTTCTCCAGAATAACAACAAATAGGTGACAAACTTTTGCCTTGTATATATCACAAGGTGATCGTTTTACTTGCTAACTTTAACTATACAATAAACCTACAAAGTTGGTAACTTTTACTGTTACCTAGCGATCTATTCACAATCATTAAATATTACAATTCAATGTTTCTTAAGTTTTCCTAACTTTCAACCAGCTCTTGCCTACTTAAAGCCATTCAGCAAGAGCGTTTTACAAGGTGCCAGGCGGACCCAACTCTCGATTAAAGTTAAAGTCCCCCTTATGTACTATCTCAGTTTCTATTCTCCCTCCATCTTGGTTTCGCACCGCCGGGGGTTGCTCTGATTCTCATTGGATTATGACATCATTTTGACCAATCAAGACCCCGACCCTCCCTCCCCGGGAGGGTGCTTTCTACCTAGCACCTGTGGTTTGGCTGGTTCTTGAGTGATGGGATCTGTCGTTCCCCTAACTTTATTTTAGAATTCCAGCTGGCTCCCCATGTCATTCCTGACGAATGACCTGCCCAAAATGACGAATGCTGGTTTGATACCAAGGCTTGCTGGTGGATTAGCACGCCCCTCGATTTATATGTTTTTGATAATAACTTTCGATTGTGTCCTAGCACGCCTCTACAATTGATATGTTTTTGATCATAACTTTCGATTGTGTACCTACCGCCTACAGGACGCTACAATGTCCATGTCATGTTCATTGCCTATTAGTCGACAACTTGTAGAATGCTAGAGTTAATCGGCACACGAGTTACCATTCCTCATAGCCGGGTTATTCTCGGCTTATCTGGTCCCACGCTCCGTGAGAACACAGACCGCTACGTAACTAACTAAGTCCGTTTGTCCTATCTAATCTCTTTGATTGATTCCAACCTGGTGCTAACCATACTCGATTCACTATCTGCGAAGCGGTACCTGCGCACTAGCTGACGTACCTGCTGCCAGTCATCCAGTGCTGATAATATATATCCAAATAATAAGATGCTGGTAATGCATCTAAGTATAGATGATGATCAGTGCTAGTAACGTATCTAAACATAGCCGCTGATCGGTACATCCTAATATACATGGTGACATAGTCTATTAGCTCACCTGGTATTCACACCTGAATTTTACTCGGGACTTACTCGTACATATAAGATGTCCAGCGGGGTCATGACTTCCCACAAGACAATCCCATATCTACACATGTCCCTCAACCGAAGTTAATTAGCCATCTCTTAAGGCCTAAAGAGAGTGATAATTAACTCATTGTGCACCATCAACAACCTAAACCACGCCCTACCAGAGTCCTCCAGACTATGTCATACACCATAATTATAACATATCGTAACTCGACAATGTTAACTAAGCATGTCCGGGTAACGGAATATCATGCGCAAATGACCGTCCCCAGAAACATAGGAAAACAGCATAATCCTATACAAAATACAAACTTGTCCGGGTAATGGAATATCATGCGCAAATGACCATCCCCGGAAACACATTAATAGCATCATTAAGATATAAATATAATACTCTTAATACGATAACATCAGTACCATATAAATCCACAGTGCAAATACCATTACAAATCATGTGCAATTATTACTAGAATAGTATAAAGTCAATCTTCTACCACTGAGTGTTCCATACACAGCATATGAAATTAACTCCAAAATGTCATTGGGATGATTCCAATCGGTCACTAAGATCCACGTTAGGTGCACCAATGTCATTGTATAGCTCCACATCTATCCCATGGTCAGCCATCGGGTCGATCTGTCCTGGCAACAGCGTTAGGCGACGACCCGCCCAACATCTCCACCATCACCGGCAGGGCTGCAGTTCCCCGCGGTCGCGGAGGATGAATATGACGGTGGCTTGCATTTGATCAAAATCCACATGCGGTTCAAAATACCACATTTATATAATATAAGCACTATCACAATCACCACAACGGAGGAGCCCGCTGAATACGATACGAAAGAGCGTACTCCAATGCCATCGACCATCACTGGGTCGATCGCGGATAATGGTGCTAGCGGCACGTACTTGGACTTTTGTAAATGGTTCCAGGGTTGCATTTTTAAATGATTTACTATCATGGACTGGTTAAGAACCCCGGTCACATCCAAGTGGGCCATCTCAATGGCCAGGCTAACCCGAGCGTACGTCCGACTGTAAGACGCAACAGGCTCGAATTGCCAGCTTTCCCGCTATAACCACATTCACCAGACGTCAATGCATACACTCCATTACTCACCACACACCGGTCGGTCAGGCGTCCGTCGCAGTGTATATCCATTGTTTCACCGAACGTTTGCAATACTACGCCTATTTTCTTATCGGCAAACAGTTTGCTAGATGTTTCATTTGATTCAGAGAGCTGAATATTACAAGCACTGTCGGTTGTATTGGTTTACAGGCTTACTATGCATGGAATGTGGGTCTTATCGACCCGTAGTGGACCATGACACACTCGGGGATCCTCCCCGCGACATTCGGATGCCATGAAGTACCATCCAGTCTTGGTGTCAAGACCGATGCTGGTCCGCGCGATCAGTACTTGCATGTAGTATCCCCTCGCCATTAGCGGTTCCGGCCACGCATGCAACCCGTATTCGATATATTCGCCCCCGTCGATTAGCGGCAATGTCGCTCCGTAATGGAGTCGTGAGTCGTCTTTCCATAACGGATACACGACCACGTTGCGGTAGTACCACTGATACGGACGTATCAGTCGATTTCCCACAGTAACTTGCTTGGCCACGGAATTGAGGTCAGCAGGACTGAAAAATTCTTCCGTTAGTCTACATAACTCTAGGGACGCCGTTTGTCCATGAAACTGGGCCGCTGCCTTCTGGTAGCTATACACTACACTTTCGGCAGAGTCAATAATGTATCCAAGTCGCACTAATGCGTATAAGTCGGCTTGTCGGGCGGCGTGCACCTTAAACATATCGCTCACATTTCTAGTTAAGTCTTCTAGGTCAGTGGTAATTTCCTTGATACGGTCAACGTGGTATTGATCCCTACGAATGCCAGTTTCACGTGGGACGCTAGTTTGTTGGAGAGATGTACCAAACGATTCATGTCCCTCATAGCGGTACCGAATAGGGACGAGGCTATGTCCCCGACAAAGTCAAATAAGCCACGTTTGCGTCGTATACCGTCCCTACTCACCATAGTTTGTTGTGTCCTAACATCGATCTTCTTAATATTGTTAACACGATGTTGCAAACCGAAAATATCTTGATTGCTCAACGAAGTCTTTTGACCGATGTCCGCAATAAGAACACGAAATTGCACTAACCATTCAGGAAATTTGGCAGGCAAATAAGGGTGGTCGATAGACACCACTACGGTCCATTCAGCCCGGATAACAGATATATCCTCGGGGTTAGTTATCATTACCCCGTTCAGTAATCTATGTACACTAGACTTTTTACACAGTCCAATTACTAAACTCACTAGAGCTATTGCCATACCTAGTCGTAAAATATACATGATTCCATGCTCTGCGATGTTTACTGGTACAAATCATAGACAGCAGGATCACGAGCGGCGGCTACGTCGCCTTATAACTGCCTCTATACGATCGATGAAGTCATCGTACAGGGCGCAGCCGAACGCGCCAATCCTGAGTCTCTTGCTGTCGGTTTCGACATCAGGATCGTGACTGCGCTTGCGCAGAAAGTAGCGCGGCGCTGGCAGCGTTTCCATTGGTTCCGGCACACTCTCGGGTACCTCCTCCAAGCTGTCCATCACTACCGGGGGAGGAGTCACGTGAATGTCCATTGGTGACTCATAGTTTCGAGTCTCACTCGTACCAGGTTGACTGATGTTATTATCAACCATCCTACCCACCTTGCTCACCCTTGGCTCATCATCAGAAGCTGGTCGCTTCCTACGAGCTCTCTTACCAGGGGTTGCCCTAGGGTCGGACTCGGTCCCTTCTTCGGACCTTGGGATCACCAGCACCCTGGGATGATGGCTATCTTCCGTACCCTTCGCAGGGTTACGAACAGGGCGTGGCCGTACCTTGTCCCAGCACATTTCTGAGTCGACTATGCGTAACTTGGATATATTCAGTATGCGCACCTTCCCAGACCTTTGATGCCGGATAGGAGCCACTGGCCCGTTGATCTTAAAGATCTCATATTCGGGGTCACTGCGCGAGGTCAACTTCATCCGTTCCTCCGCCTTCACGACCACCGAATCACCCACCTTAAATATACCAGCGTTTGCACGCTTGTCAATCTGTTCCCGGTGGACTTCACGAGACTTAGCCGTTTCTGTGCGAGCACGCAGTAGGGCATTGTTGAGACAGGTCAGTCTCTCACCCAAATCCTGTGATGCATCTATCAGAATAGCAAACGGAAGTCTTGCCCGTCGACCGTATGTCAGATAAAATGGCGTATACCCTGTCGTGGAATGACGAGTACTGCGGTAGGCGGTTAAATCCGCACCCAATTCGTCCTCCCACGTGCGAGAAGCGTTGTTCACCCCTTTCTGGATTAAGTCCTTAAGGGTGCGATTAAACCTCTCGGTACGCCCATTAGTTTGTGGGTGGTAGGGGCTCGATCTCCTATGGTCGATCCCATGCTCTCTAAATCGCTCTTCTAGCAACTTAGAACAAAACTCCTTCCCCTGATCCGTTATCACGATCTCAGGGACACCATGACAAGCGACGTACTCGTTGAAGAACTTGTCTTCAACATTTTGAGACGTCTTAGCTGGAATCGGATATGCCTCTGCCCACGCAGAACAGTGATCGATCATCGTCATGATATACACATTACCTTTACTCGACTCTAACAGTGGACATATCAAATCCATGCCGATTATCTGACTCGGATAATTAGCCATGGGCATCTCACTGTACCTTGGTCGGGTAGTGACGGGTCGGTTGACCTGGCACGTCGTACACGTCTCTAGCATACGTACCACGTCTTTCCTTAAAGACGTCCATACAAACGAACCTCTTACCATACCGATGGTCTTCTGCAGACCTTGGTGACCGGCTCGTTCGTGAGCCATCTGGAGCACTTTCTCACGGAACAGGGTAGGTAACATGATTCTGGGGTACTCAGCGTCCAACGCTGAAGGCGTAATTAAAGAATATAAAATACCGTTCTTGACCATATACTCCTCCGGGGTGTTCTTGAACAACTCTGGGTATTCCTTGGTCTGCTAGGCACACAACTCGTCGTAGGGAATGTCGAATACCTCGAGAGGGACATGCGGTAACGCACCCTCGTCTACATCCGGTATGACAAAATCGATTGTGTCCAAGGTGGCGATCTCCACTGGACGACGTAACCTGGACATGTCCGCTCGAATATTCTTCGAGCCTTGGATGTACTCGATCTTACATCCGTACTCGGCAATCAGCACCGCCCAGCGCTGCACTTTCGTGTTCTTAACTTCTCCCACAAACAAACTCTTTAGGGGTTTGTGGTCAGTATACACGGTGAACTGCGCGCCAAATAGATAAGGCCTAAGCTTCTTCAATGCATAGATCACAGCATAAGCTTCCTTTTCTATTACAGGCCAGTTTAGCTGACTGTCCTTCAGGGTAGAGCTTACATACTGCATTACTCTTTCCACACCCTTACCATCCACCTGTACCAATATTGCACCTATCGCATAGCTAGACGCATCAGTATAAAGCTTATGAGCATTTAGATTTGGATAGGTGAGAACCGTCTCACTGCACAAGTTTTGTAATTTCTTAAACGCTTGCTGTTCCTCCTTACCCCATTCAAAACGTTTATATTTCTTAGTTAACTCGATCAAAGGCGTAGCAATTTCGGCATAGCCTTGCACACAAGAGTGGTAATAACCTGTAGCTCCAAGGAAACTTCTCACCTCACCCACATCGCGTGGTGGTGACATTTCCCTTATGACCTTGACCCTCTGGACCTGAGGAGCCACTCCTTGTGCAGAAACACGATACCCCAATAAGTCCACAGACTTACGGGCAAACTCGCATTTCTTTTTCTTAACCTGTAAATTGTATTCTCGAATCCTACGAATAAACTTACGCAAATGCTGTGCATGCTCAGCCGGATTTGTTGAATATATGACTACATCATCGACAAAAACATGCAAATATCTTCCCACGAATTCTCGGAAAATATTGTTCATTGCCCTCTGAAATACGGCACCTGAGTTGCAAAAACCGAAAGGCATCCGAATCCATTTGAACAAACCTTCACTGCAAACGAACGCTGTTTTCTCTATGTCTTGGCTGTCCATCGGTATCTGCCAATAGCCAGACTTCAAGTCCATAGTCGAAAATATCGTTGCGCCGCGCATCGAGTAAAAAATATCCGTTATATTTGGCAATGGATAACTGTCTTTCCGACATACAGAATTCAACTTCCTGTAGTCAACCCAAAATCTCGTGTCCCCATCCTTCTTGGGCACTAACGTAATGGGCGACGCCCAGGGTGACGACGACGGTCTTATGACCCCGCTGCCAACATTTCAGCCACTTGATTCTTGACTACATACTGCTTGGCAAGCGGTAGACGGTAGGCTTTCTGCCTTATAGGAAACGCATCTCCTGTTGGTACCATACACTTCACTTTGGGGACCAATCCTAAAGTGTTTGGACGAGCCGTATCAAAGTTATCTGCAAAGTCCTCAAGCACTTTGTCGATAGCTTTATATCCGGTCGTTTCTTTACAACTCTCATAAACATAATTTGTCTGTTCCCTATAGGGATACCTAAAGGGATATATCTGGCCAAACCATACTACAACTTTGGCCTGATAGTCAATCTTTGCATTTCCCAAGTGCAAAGCATCCGCCCCAAGCAAACATTCATGCCTCATTCTCGCTACTACCGTACTCGGAATAGGTTGGGCGTTATTGAATTTTACTTGGGTCTCCCCAAAATTTCTATCAGTGAACCATTTACTGCCAAGAACGTCTTCGCCCTTTTCAATGGCCTAGCATTCAACATGCTATGCCATATATCCTTGCGAATCAAGGATGTACTAGCACCAGTATCCACTAAGGCATGCAAGTACTCACCCTGATCCGTTGGACCGTTTTTATCCATTTTCAGACAGATTAGAAACCGCTCGGTCGGTGAATTCACCAACGGTTTCCTAAGTCGTCGTTTGACGGACTCCTCCATCCACTAACCACTTCTGCGTAACTATTTCGATGGGAGGATGAGTCCTGTCCGACACCGTATGAATAACGGCCATGCTCATCCGTCCCTTCACCGGTCAACACAAATCCGTCGCGGTCAACGTACTCATCCCGAGCACGCATCTGATTGTTCATGTCTTTTCTCATATTTCGGGAACAGTCCCGCGGCGTGACGTTTCTCTCCTGCTGCCGTCGGTCGACGATGTCGATGTCGAGATCGTTGGTGCGAGGACGCTTGATCGCTCATCGGGCTGGCGGACCCCCTGATCGGGCCCATGCGGGACCAGTTGGTGGCCCCTCTCTTACTGCCTGTCCATTCTTTGGGCAGTCCCGAATGAAATGTCCATCCTTTCCACACCCAACACTTTACCGTTACGGCAGGCGTCGTCTGCCGGTTCATATATGTCCCAAAACAATTCTGGGCCATGTGTCCTTCTCTCCCGCACTGGGAACAGGTCATCGGCGGCGCCCGTCGCGGTTGTCGGGGTCGCTGGGCAGCCTGTCTGCTGACGTTCTCCCTTGGCTGTACCGCTTGATGACAGTCACTTTTGTAATGGCCGACTCGGCCACAATTATAGCAGGTAATGTGCTGCAAGTCTCGTCCCATTCTGACTGGTCGGGGCGAGGGTGGGGCGCATTGCTTTGCCTGCGGGGCTGTCTTCTTCGTGGGCTGGGCGGCCCCAGCCACCGGCTTCTGCTCTCTTAACTGCAGGTCGCTCGCCAAACCACACAGTTGCTCAATCATTTTGCTTTGTTGAGCAATCTGTTTCTTTAACGTGCAAACTACGCTCCATATTTCCTTTTCTTCCTCGGGACCCACCATGTTTACCTCCATGCTCTCCTCCTGCCGCTCATCTATTTTCATTGCTCAGAGCAGGTCGTCACAGGTGGCTTCCTCCTCCGCAATTTCAATCGCGCGGGCCAGGGTAGTGGCCTTCTTTCGGACAATTCTCTTGCTGAGACGGTGGTCGGATAGTCCCTTGAGGTAAATTCCCAAAATGGTCCTCCGGTTATCAGCGTTCTCGACAGGATAAGCTCGGGCGCTCAGTTCCCGATACTGTCTGTTAAAAGATATGACGGTTTCGTTCCGTCTCTGCCGTACGCCCTCGAGATCATATTTTATTCGCTTCCCTTCGTTCGCCGAGACGAAGTTCAGCGTTATATAGTTGTGGAATTCGTCGAATGTGACATCTTCCCTGATCTTGCCCACTAGGAACCCATCTATGGCTCTGGACAACTGCCCTCGTGCCGCCCGGGTGATGACGTAGGCTGGTATGCCCTCTAGCCATCCCTCATTAGCGACCCATGCTCGCCGGGTCTCATCGAGGAAGGTTCTCACCTCCTCCGGCACTACTCCGTCACAGGGCTGTATGCGGTAGATCGTATCCCGGATCTCCCTCCGGTACACCCCCTCGGCTTCCCGACGGTTACTGCTTTCAACAATGGCTCCCGCCATTGCTACGCCCATCGTCTGCATGGCGGCTATGGTCTCTGGTCTAAGCTGGGGTTGCAGCGGTACCTCCATGGGTGGCAGGGCAGGGTCAACGCCTCGCTTGGCTGGTGTTGCTATTCTGCGTTTTTACTGATGAAGGCTGATAATGATTCTTTGAAAACGGGGTTGCTCAGGGCAGATTACCTCTGTAGTTATCTTCACGGCAGCACCCGCGCGATACTCGCGATGCTGTATGATACGGGTGCTCTCTGACAACTTTGCAGCGTTTATAAATGCTTGTACACGGACAGTGACGTCGGTCAGTACAATGGCTGAATTAGTTAGCGGTGTTTCTGGTTGGGCCATATATCTTATTTACTCACTGTTGTTACTCTGAATCCTGGCTGGTGAAGCCAATGAAGATTTCGGGTTGTCTACCCTTGTTGATGACGTGTGCTCTACCCCCTTCGATGAAACCTTGTACGGATGGTTGCTGCGACAACCGGTTCCACAGATGAAGATGGAGCGTGACACTAGCTCGCCTCGTAGGTACAGAGACCTGACGATATTTATATTAGTGCCTGGGCCTGATCTAACTGCACGCTTCAGAATGATTGGTTCGACACGGTGGTCTTCCGTGTTCTCCAGAATAACAACAAATAGGTGACAGACTTTTGCCGTGTATATATCACAAGGTGATCGTTTTACTTGCTAACTTTAACTATACAATAAACCTACAAAGTTGGTAACTTTTACTGTTACCTAGCGATCTATTCACAATCATTAAATATTACAATTCAATGTTTCTTAAGTTTTCCTAACTTTCAACCAGCTCTCGCCTACTTAAAGCCATTCAGCAAGAGCGTTTTACAAGGTGCCAGGCGGACCCAACTCTCGATTAAGGTTAAAGTCCCCCTTATGTACTATCTCAGTTTCTATTCTCCCTCCATCTTGGTTTCGCACCGGCGGAGGTTGCTCTGATTCTCATTGGATTATGACATCATTTTGACCAATCAAGACCCCGACCCACCCTCCCCGGGAGGGTGCTTTCTACCTAGCACCTGCGGTTTGGCTGGTTCTTGAGTGATGGGATCTGTCGTTCCCCTAACTTTATTTTAGAATTCCAGCTGGCTTCCCATGTCATTCCTGACGAATGACCTGCCCAAAATGACGAATGCTGGTTTGATACCAAGGCTTGCTGGTGGATTAGCACGCCCCTCGATTTATATGTTTTTGATAATAACTTTCGATTGTGTACCTACCGCCTACAGGACGCTACAATGTCCATGTTATGTTCATTGCCTATTAGTCGACAACTTGTAGAATGCTAGAGTTAATCGGCACACGAGTTACCATTCCTCATAGCCGGGTTATTCTCGGCTTATCTGGTCCCACGCTCCGTGAGAACACAGACCGCTACGTAACTAACTAAGTCCGTTTGTCCTATCTAATCTCTTTGATTGATTCCAACCTGGTGCTAACCATACTCGATTCACTATCTGCGCAGCAGTACCTGCGCACTAGCTGACGTACCTGCTGCCAGTCATCCAGTGCTGATAATATATATCCAAATAATAAGATGCTGGTAATACATCTAAGTATAGATGATGATCAGCGCTAGTAACGTATCTAAACATAGCCGCTGATCGGTACATCTTAATATACATGGTGACATAGTCTATTAGCTCACCTGGTATTCACACCTGAATTTTACTCGGGACTTACTCGTACATATAAGATGTCCAGCGGGGTCATGACTTCCCACAAGACAATCCCATATCTACAACACGTGTGATCTATTTATGCAGTTATACCTGTCGTGTCATGCGCACTTTAAATGAATACACTGAGTCTTATCAGTTTTAGAAAATTCAAGTTGCCAGTATTATATTGTATTTGTTTCCCATTCAGATTTACAGCTTATTTTTTTTATATTCATAGAAAGTTCTCTCCGGAAATATTGGTCATTGACTCCAAACCACATTTAAATATTATATTATTGCACAATTCTTAATGACGAACATTTTTAAACCCCGCGCCACAAATGTTCCATACGGTACGAGACGTGACACATATTTTTGAGAAAAGTGTCCCAAAAACGCAAAAGAAAACCTAGCACCAAAACTGTTCACGTTTCAGAAATATATGACTGCTCCAAAGGCGTATGCTGCCATAAATTTACAGAAAAGTCCGATGGAATGGGCCTTCCTAGCTTTACCTATGCCCCGCCCATATCTATCTAAGCTCCACCCACACTTCGCCTGAGTTTTGAATAGATCGATCTCTGAACTCACTGACTATCAATTTCCAGAAAACTATACAGGTAAGCTGTTAAATATTTTGAAAATAATTTTACTGGGCGCTGTTGCTGCCTACAGCATCGACTCAAATTAGTTTCAAAGTATTAAACATAATGTTTATTAAATGGTAAAGATATACAATTCATGCAACGTGTCGGACTATTAAGTATTAAAGACGGACAATATCAAGTCATCCATGAATTCTTTCACGTCACGTAGTTGATTATGACGTCATATGATGGATGGATAAACTCAAGGCCATACACTATCAGAGACAAACCCCGTACATTCATGTGGCAGTAATCGGCAAACAGGCTACCAACTCCCGTGTTCAAAGTTAACAGGTAGTGTCAAAATAGCTAAGTAGAGAAACGATATCAGTGTTTGCATTGGCAACGACAGTAGCCATGCCTTTGTGGTATCGTCTCATCTCTTTGTAGCGAATAGACAATACCGCGTGAATAAAGTTGGTGACAAGACAATCATGTTATACGTCTCATGCATGGCATGTGTATTCATTATATGAAACGAATGTGTCTTCTTGCCATTATGTACAACGTAGTAGATGTTCTGGCATATGAATATTGCCACTTTATCCATCCATCATATACGTCATAATTAACTACATGACGTGTAGAATGACATCATAATCAATGACGTGATGAATAACGTAGGTAAGTATTCACGAACGCATAATTGAAGACGGACTATGTGTTGTTGTACGAATTGCATGTCTTTACTATTTAATAAACATTCTGTGGAATATTTTGAAACTAATTTGACTGGTCGGGGCATAGCTAAAACTGAAAGGATCCATTCCATATTGTTTGCAAATAGCTGTCGATAGATTCGTATCATATACACTATAACCAGAATCATCTGTCACGAGTACCTGTCATAATTTTCTATTGTTATGCATTTTTAAATATGTCATACACATTTCAAGTAAAACTCCACCCTCTGTGCTTAAAATTATGAACACTGAATTTCCATAATCCCAATTTCAAGCTAGCTATACAGGTACTCTGTTGAATATATTTGGAGCTAATTTGACAGGACGCTGTTGCTGCTTATGGCAGCCAAAGTGTTTTCAACATATTAAACAAAATGCTTAGGCCTATTAACTTATAAATTCGCCAAAAACAAACAATTGACCTTTCCAATTTTAGCTATGCCCCGCCCATCTTTAGCTAATCCCAACCCGCACCTCGATCGTGTTGGGAGCGATCAATCCCCGAACGCCTTGACTATCGATTGCCAGAAAAATATACACGTTAGCTGTTAAATATTTTAAGAGTAATTTGACTGAGTGCCGTTGCTGCCTAAGGCAACAACGACGCCCAGTCAAATTGGTTTCAAAATATTCAACAGAATGTTTATTAAATGGTAAAGACACACAATTCGTACAACGCGGCTGACCATTAAACGTTAAATATGAGCTAAATCGAATCATTCCCGACGTTATGATTATGACGTCAGAATACCCGCCGCGTAGTTGATTATGACGTCATGTGATTGGGGAAATGGATTCATGAATTCATACAACTATTTCCGAACATTTTTCCCTTTTGTGTCAAACCTACGTCATTTGTGACGTCAGCTAACAAGTGAAATATTTTAGTTATAACATGCTCTGCTGGTATCAGTATGTTGGACGACGATTTCTCTCTGTCACGTTCATCAAGTTTACTTTAACCACGCTTGTAACAACTTAACCCTTCAAACTTCCCACCTTCTAATTGAAAAGAATCAAAATCAGCTATATAGTGGTATTGAGGCATGTTTATTTGCAGGCCAAGAGAAGGGTATTTTTTAATATTTACCACTGGAATGACTGGCTCGGTAACCGAGCCAGTTATTCCAGTGGTAAATTTTCAAAAAATACTCTTCTCTTTGCCTTCAAATGGGCACTGGCTAAGCAAAATCTAAAATATTCTTTAACGTTACCCTTAAATGATGGTCAAGCCGGCCAAAACTCCAGTGTTAAATTTATTTTAAAGTCTTCTAAAATTTAAATTACTTGAAAACTGTTGACCATTAAAACGATTAATTGATGTAAGTAGTATTTTGAGAGCATTGGGACGCTGTTAAGACAAGAGGGGTTGAGGCCAAATTCGTTTCCAAGTTGAGATATTTTCTATTGATTTCAGTAAACATTTTGAAGAAATTCGAGTCCTAATCCTACACTAAAGACGAAAGTCAGGCTCTGATACCGTCTTAATAAATTCTGGGCACTAGTCCATTGCTTTGGGGTCAAGGTCAGGCGATTGAAGAATCAGAAAATAGGTTTCCTTTTCTCTCACGATAATTCTAGAATTGACTAATATGAAGAACTAGATAACTACATACGATATGCCACTATATAGTAACAAAGTCGCCATTGAAAACAATCTAAGTCTAACTAACAATCAAGCTTGCAAGTTAACGTATGATCATTAGACGGCCGATTGATGACTCGTTAAGCAAAACAACAGCTTATACACACACTTGTTTGCGGCTCACTTTGAGTATCGGTCAAATAACACAGCAAATCTTGTGACGTCACCTGACCAATTGTAAACCTCAATACAGTTCTTCTTGGCGAATCGAACCTACTCTTATGAACGGATTCATATTATTCTAAAGTAACGTAGCAATGAATCCCTATGACATAAAGGAATCGCCTACAATTGTACAACGTGGATTAATCTAGTTCCATCGCGTGGGTATGCGGGCGGGCGGGTGTCGGACTGGGGGCGGGTGGGCGGACACGTATGCGTACGCATGTACGCATGCGCAGGACGTCATAATTCCCCACTTTCCTTCGAAAAACGTGTGGGTACAATTACCGTGCACATCGATTTTTGAAGGAGTTTATGGACGTCTCAACTGAGCCCGACTTTCGATTCACCCCCATCGTCCTATCGCACGGTCTCCCCCTCCTGCTCCGCTCCCATATCGAGTGCTTGCAGGTTATGACATCCACACTAAGTTAGCAAGACGTCCTAAATATAAATAAACTGGGTCTCAGCCAATGAAATTGCTCGATAAGAAATACACGATGGCCTGATTGGTTGCCCTCAATCCCATAAGCGTAATGTTACTTCACATAGCAAGAGAGCAAGAGATCAAACGTCTGGAAGTAAGGCCACATACAGCGGAGAGATGTGAGTGGGCGTATGTTAGTACTGTGATTCACCCCTGGATGGTTTTTAAAGGTTGCGCCACCGTAAAACTTCCCCGTTTTTGTTGAATTGATATAGATAAACAATGGGGGTGGTTATCCTAGAGGCTAGGGATAACGCTCAACATCACTAATTTCCATTCGACCTTTCCAAGTTATCCATCCATCATATGACGTCATAATCAACTACGGGACGTGTATGATGACGTCATGATCATGACGTCATGAATGACTCGATTTAGTCCGTCTTAAACACTTAATAGTCCGACACGTTGTACGAATTGTCTATGTCTGCTATTTAATAAACATGGTGTTGAATATTTTGAAACTAATTTGACTGGCGCTGTTGCTGCTATAGTCAGCAACAGCACCCAGTCAAATTAGTTTCAAAATATTCCACAGCTTACCTGTATAGTTTTCTGGAAATAGATAGTCAGCGAGTTCAGGCATCGATCGAGCGCAACACGAGCGAGGTGTGGGTGGAGCCATAGCTAAAAATAGAAAGGCCCATTTTCGATTCAGCCCCGGTGGCTTTTAGAAGGGCGCCCCAAATAACAATAGACATGACGGAACCTACAAAAATCTGGGCTTGTATCAATTTTTTCTTGTTAGTCTGCAAATGCAAATTTTATGGGACAATATCTATG
Organism: Chaetoderma sp. LZ-2023a; assembly: GCA_034401795.1. NCBI lineage: Eukaryota > Metazoa > Mollusca > Caudofoveata > Chaetodermatida > Chaetodermatidae > Chaetoderma > Chaetoderma sp. LZ-2023a. Next base: position 46,474,978 of record CM067363.1, on the reverse strand, counting down.
TTCATATCCCATCTATTGCGCTTTCGTTCTACTTGGTCTGTATTTGGGTCAATTTCATGAAGACGTACCAAATGTGTCAAAGGTCTTTGTCGGTAGATATTTGTGTTGTGAGTACGAATGTGTTTATTCTTAAGCTATTCTCAGTAATACCAACTATATCTTAACGCTTATGCTCGATCTGAATATGTTTATTTATTTATTTATTGCGATTAAATGCATATATAAAAGCAATCTGGATGCTTAAAGGGATGCTACTCTCATCTCAAATGTTTATTGCACCGATCGATTATGGCTTATAGATTCCATATCATTCATATTCTGTCACATTCCATTATCTGGATCACAATGATCGCTTTATAATATCAAGTAAATGTCGGAATTCAAGAGCAAACTTAAAGCCATGTCGCCCATACGACCACCTCCTCCCTGGTATTATGTCGGCCAAAGGTTTGCTAATGTAATCCTATGTAGGCTTCGTAATGGTTGTAGTAATCTAAATTGGCATCTATTTGACAATTTTTGTCAGACTCAGCTAGCTGTTCATGCGTATACACTGATGAATCCACAAATCACTATCTCCTCCACTGCCCTCTTTTTAACGACCAAAAAGTCTCTCCAAAATCAGCTCGTCCTAAACAATATCTCCTCTTGCCATACTGACAGCTAATCAACTTCTATACGGCATTAACAATGTCGCCTTGGAAAAGAATATTACAATACGTAGCGCCGTATGCCAATATATAGTCAACACCAACCGCTTTAAGTAACTTCATTTTTGTTAAATTCGCAACCACAACAGCTAAATGCAAACATCCCAACATGTGCAGGCGTGGTAAACACAGCATTAAGAGCTCCTCACCACCTTACCTTTCTCACTTTTGTCAAATTCTTAGTTTATACCCTGTTTTTTGCCTCTCTTTCCCTAACTCCCCCCCCCCCACCCCGCCCCCGATCCCCACACGCACGCACACACACACACACACTCCTCACCACCTCCACCCCTCTCTCTCTCTCTCTCATCATGCACATACGCACGCCAATACGTACGCACGCACGCACATATTCACGTACACAGCAAGCGTGCGAACTGCCTAGACAAATTGTAATCCATGGTTGATATGGATTTTCAATTAACTAGTTATACATACTGTAGATATCGGATTGTCGTGTGGGAGTCATGACCCCGCGGGACGTCTTATATTTATGAATAAGACCTCAGTGAAATTCATCTTTGAGAATACCAGGTGAGCCAAGAACTGAATAGCATCGTGTATGTACGCAGTAGGGTGATGCACTGGGTGACATCAACTAGTGCTGATGATACGCGGTTTCGCAGAAACCCGTTGCTGCACTGGGTGACGTCAACCAGTGCTGATGATATACAGTTTCGCAGAAACGGGTTCGAAACTGATGCGCAACTCTAAAATATAACAGTAATATGAAAAGATAGGAATGGAATAGAATTGAATAGGACCCCGTGTTCTAAGTTGGTGGCTTCTGTCAATAGTTGAAGATGAAAGTTGTTGCTATGGGAGTGGCCCAAACGCGTATAATGTTCAGCAGTCATTTCGGCCAGTAGTTTAGTAAATATTCGCGCGATAGGATCTATAGGAATCAATAGGAATTATAGGAAACAAGTAGGTGACAGAAGGACCGGAGTGAGTGACAGTTGACATTTCGACTCCCGTAAGCAAGTACAACAATACCACCTGGCAATGAGATCATACAGCTCATGTGATTATTAACGTTCGGTTCCTACAGGCTTCCCCACGATAGGCAAGGGACAGGACATGGAAATTGTAGCGTCCTGTAGGAATTAATAACCCAGTCGAAATTTGTATATCAACTATATGTCAATCATAGAAAGGAATGCTACAACAACACATACCCAAATGTTGTTAGTTAGCTGACAGATCGCATCAAATCAGAATCAGCCCAAACCGCTTTGCCCCTGTTCAATGGTATCTCCGCAGAAGTGAAGCCCAGAGTTTGATTGGTAGGGATGACGTCACAATCAATGAGTGCACGATCAACCTCTGGGGAAGAGAAACAAAAGGAACAGGGGGGCGAAACTCAGGGGAGTATAAAAAGGAGACTCTAACTTTAGTCGGGGTCCGTGCCTCGTATCGAAAGTTCTTGGTGAATATATTGGAGTAGCCAAGAACAAATAGTTAGGTAGAGAGTACAGCAAACCAGCGTGACTGGGAGTAATACTGATCGGGTACGAATAGGAAGTAGTTAAACGTAGTTAATTCAGCTAGTTAAACATAGATTATAATATACCTTAAACCAGTGACGGCAAAAGTCACTAAACTTTGTAATAGTATTGTACAGTTAGAAATAGGAAATAAAACTATCACCTTGTAATTATACATCAAGGCAAGAGTTTGTTGTAAGTTGTGTTCACTCTGGAGAAAATGGATAACCACCGTGTCTTACCTATCGTTCTGAAGAAGGCAGTTAGATCAGGCCCGGACACTAAAGTAAATATTGTTAGGTCCATATACCAACGAGGCGAGCTAGTATCACTCTCTTTCTTCCTCGGTAAAACCGGTTGTCGCAGCAACCCTACATACAAGGTTGTACCGAAGAGGGAAGAGAATACATCATAAGAAAGAAAAGACATCGAAAATCTTCAGTGGCGAGCCTGCCAGGATCCAGAGACAGAACAGTGAGTACGTAACTTATGGCCCAAGCGGAAAAACCAGCTACATTAGTATTGAAAGACATAGCGGACAGAGTGCAGGTATTCCTGGACGCAGCCAAAGTGTCGGAAAGTGCAAAAGTAACGCAAAACCGCGATAGTTCGTTGGTGAAAATAACCACCGATATAAACTGCCCTGAGCAATCGCGACTTCAACGCGTAATCATCTGCTTACATTATCAGTAGGAGTCAAAAAGGCGACCTCAGGAAGAAGAACAACCGATCCGTTACTGCCACCCATAGACATACCGCTGGCACCGCAGTTAAGACCCGAAACTATAGCCGCAATGCAGACCATGGGTGTGGCAATGGCGGGTGCGATAGTAGAAAGTAGCAACCGCAGAGAAGCTGAACGGGTATACCGCCGAGAAATCCGAGATACTGTGTACCGAATCCAACCCTGTGATGGGGTCGTACCGGAAGAGGTACGAACGTTCCTGGATGAGATGAGAAGAGCATGGGTAGCCAACGAGGGGCGGCTGGAAGGCATACCTGCCTATATAATAACAAGAGCAGCATGAGGACAGCTATCCAGGGCTATAGACAATTTCTTGGTTGGGAAAGTCCGAGAGGACGTCACTTATGATGAATTCAGGGACTGCATAACCTTGAATTTTGTATCCGCGAATGAGGGGGAACGTATAAAGTACGACCTGGAGGGTATTCGGCAATGGCGTAACGAGACCGTCATCTCATTTAATTGACGATATAAAGAAGCAAGTAGTCGAGCATACCCCAACGAGAATGACGACAACCGCCGCACCATCTTGGGAATATATCTCCTAGCATTGACAGATAGGGGGTTGAGTAAGAGAATTATACGAAAGAAGGCCACCACCTTAACGAGGGCGCTTGAGATATCGGAAGAGGAAGAGACGTGTAATGACTTACTGAGAGCTATGAAAATTGAGGACGGAAGGAACGAAGAAAGAATGGAAGTTGATGTATTGGAGCCGGAGGAAGAGCAGGAAATTTGGAAGGTAGTGAAGAGTTTAAAGCGACAAATCATGCAGCAGAGCAAAATGATCGAACGGCTGTGTGGTCTTGTCGGCGAACTGCAACAGGCTGAAGAGGCGCCCAAGCAGGTTCCGAGGAAGGCAGAGGGAGAAGGAGGCAGGTACCCCACCACCGAAACGCATTACTAGTCCAACCAGCTCTAGACCAGCGCCTAAGAATTTAGCGCACATAACATGCTACAATTGCGGCGAGTCGGTCACTATAAAAGTGACTGTCAACAGGCCGAGCAACCACCAAGGGTAAAGGTCACCCGGAAGCCTACCCCACGTCCCAGACAGACAAAACAAGCCATGCCAATCACTTGTTTCAACTGCGGGAAGGAGGGGCACATGGCCCAAGATTGCGGGACATTTGGGAAGTACGTGAGTGACAAGATGAGAGCTAATGTGTCGACCTGTTTCGGATGCGACAGGGCGGGACACTTTGCTCGAGTGCGCAGAATATGGACGTGGACCCACGAACGGTTCCACCCCAAACCCACAGTCAGGTAATCAGACACGAAGAGCCATCAAACGTCCTCGAACCGAAGACAGGGACATCGACGTGGTAGACGACCGACAACAGGAATGGAGGATCACACCCCGAGAATGTTCAAGGAGCGTACGAAAGGACTTGAACAATCAAATGCGAGGTCAGAATGACTACGAAGACCGCAACGGGTTTGTGATTACCGGTGAGGGAACGGATGATCAGGGCCGTTATTCATACGGTGTCGGACACGATTCATCCTCCCGCCGGGACAGTTACGCCGAAGTGTGTAGTGGACTGAGGAATCCGTCAAATGACGACGGAGGAAACCGTTGGTGAGATCACCGACCGAACGGTTTCTAATCCGTCTACAAATGGATATAAACGGTCCCACGGATCAGGGTGAGTACCTGCATGCCTTAGTGGATACTGGTGCTAGCACATCCTTGATTCGAAAGGATATATGGCATAGCATGTTGAATGCTAGGCCATTGAAAAGAGCGAAGACGCTCTTGGCAGTAAACGGTTCCCCAATAGAACTGCTGGGGGAAACCCAAGTAAAATTCAAGAACGCCCGGCCTATTCCGAGTATGGTAGTTGCGAGAATGCGCCATGAATGTTTGCTTGGAGCGGATGCTTTGCACTTGGGAAATGCAAAGCTTGACTATCGGGCCAAAGTTGTAGTATGGTTTGGTCAGGTATATCCCTTTAGGTATCCCTATAGGGAGCAATCGAATTATGTATATGCGAGTTGTAAAGAAACGACCGGATATAAAGCTATCGACAAAGTACTTGAGGACTTTGCGGATCACTTTGATATGGCTCGTCCAGACACCTTAGGATTGGTTCCCAAAGTGAAATGTACGGTACCAACAGATGCGTTTCCTATAAGCAATATGTGGTCAAAAACCAAGTGGCCGAGATGCTGGCAGCAGGCGTCATAAGACCGTCGTCATCACCATGGGCGTCGCCCATTACTTTAGTTCCTAAGAAGGACGGTGATACAAGATTTTGTATTGACTACAGAAAGTTGAATTCTGTATGCCGGAAGGATAGCTATCCATTACCGAATATAACAGATATTTTTTACTCAATGCACGGCGCAACGATCTTTTCGACTATGGACTTGAAGTCTGGCTATTGGCAGATACCAATGGACAGCCAAGACATAGAGAAGACAGCGTTCGTCTGCAGTGAAGGTTTGTTCGAATGGATTCGGATGCCGTTCAGTTTTTGCAACTCAGGTGCCATATTTCAGCGGGCAATGAATGATATTTTCCGAGAATTCGTGGGAAAATATTTGCATGTTTTTGTCGATGAGTCATATATTCCCGAAATCCTGCTGAACATGCACAGCATTTGCGTAAGGTCATGCGTAAGATTCGAGAATATAATTTGCAAGTTAAGAAAAAGAAGTGCGATTTTGCCAGTGAGTCTGTGGACTTGTTAGGGTATCGTATTTCCGCACAAGGAGTAGCTCCTCAAGCTCAAGGTCATTAGGGAAATGTCACCACCACGCGATGTGGGCGAAGTGAGGAGTTTCCTCGGAGCTACGGGGTACTACCGATCGTGTGTGCAAGTCTATGCCGAAATTGCTAAGCCTTTAATAGAATTAACTAAGAAGTACAAACCTTTTGAGTGGGGTCCGGATGAACAGCAAGCGTTTAAGAAATTACAGAACTTACAGTGTAGTGAGACGGTTCTCACATATCCGAATCTAAATGCTCCATATAAGCTGTATACGGATGCCTCTAGCTATGCAATAGGTGCGATATTGGTACAGGTAGATGAGAAGGGTATAGAGCGGGTAATCCAGTATGTGAGCTCTACTCTGAAAGACAGTCAGTTGAATTGGCCCGTAATAGAAAAGGAACCTTATGCAGTGATATATGCATTAAAGAAGCTTAGGCCGTATCTATTTGGTGCACAGTTTACCGTGTATACTGACCACAAACCCCTAAAGAGTTTGTTTGTGGGAGAAGTTAAGAACACGAAAGTGCAGCGCTGGGCAGTGCTGATTGCTGAGTACGGATGTAAGATAGAATACATCCAAGGTTCGAAGAATATTCGAGCGGACATGTTGTCCCGGTTACGTCGTCCGGTGGAGATCGCCACGCTAGACACGGGCGATTTTGTCATACCGGATGTAGATGAAGGTGCATTACCGCATGTCCCTCTAGAGGTATTCAACATTCCGTACGACGAATTGTGTACCGAGCAGACCCGTGAATACCCGGACACTACTCGACCGAAATATAGTGAGATGCCCATGGCCAGTTATCTGAGTCAGATAATTGGGATGGACTTGATAGGTCCACTATTAGAGTCAAGTAAAGGTAATGTGTATATAATGACCATCATCGATCACTGTTCTGCATGGGCAGAGGCATAACCCATATCAGCTAAGACGTCTCAGAATGTTGAAGACAAGTTCTTCAATGAGTACGTCGCTCGTCATGGTGTCCCGGAGATCTTGATAACAGATCAGGGCAAAGAATTTTGTTCTAAATCGCTGGAAGAATGCTTTCGTGAACACGGTATCGATCATAGAAGATCCAGTCCATACCATCCACAAACCAATGGATGTACCGAGAGGGTCAATCGAACTCTTAAGGAGTTGATCCAGAAAGGGGTGAATAACGCGTCTCATACCTGGGAAGATGAGTTGGGTGCGGCGTTAACAGCGTACCGCAGCACTCGTCATTCCACGACCGGGTATACGCCATTTTATTTGATGTATGGTCGACGAGCAACACTTCCGTTTGCTATTCCCATTGATGCTTCGCAGGATCTTAGTGAGAGACTGACGTGTCTCAATAATGCCTTACTGCGCGCTCGTAGCGAAACGGCAAAGTCTCGGGAGATTCACCGGGAACAAATTGATAGGCGTGCAAACGCTGGTGTATATAAGGTTGGCGATTCGGTGGTAGTAAAAGCTGGAGAGGATGAAGTTGACCTCTCGCAGTGACCCCGAATATGAGATCTTTAAGATCAACGGGCCAGTGGCTCATGTCCGCCATCAAAGGTCTGGGAAGGTGCGTGTACTTAATATCGCTACGTTGCGCGTAGTCGACTCGGAGATGTGCTGGGACAAGGTACGACCACGCCCTATTCGTAACCCTGCTAAAGGTACGAAGGCCAGCCATCATCCACGAGTGATGATAGTACCCGAGTCCGAGACGTTACCAGTATCCGACTCTAAGGCGACCCCTAATAACGTAGCTCGTAGGAAGCGACCAGCTTCTGATGATGAGCCAAGGGGGAGCAAGGTGGGTAGGGTGGTTGATAATAACATCGGTCAACCTGGTACGAGTAGGACTCGAAACCATGAGTCACGGAGGGAAACCATCGAAACTCCGTGTACCATGATGATGGACACCTCGGAGGATGTACCCGAGCCTGCCCTGGAGCCAATGGAAACGCTTCCATCGCATCCATACTTGATGCGCAAGCGCAGTCATGTGCCTGATGTCGCGACTGAAAGCAAGCGACTCAGGATTGGTGCGTTTGGCCGTGCTCTATACGATGACTTCATCGAACGTATAGAAGCAGTTATAAGGCGACGCAGCCGTCGATAGTTAAAATTCTGTCGAATAGAACGTACCAATAGACATCGTATAGTGTAGCCATCGGGAGTTCGGTTCAGAAACTTAGAAAATGGCGGTAGAAGGGGTTAGGCTCAAGTTCGCTAGGATAACGAAAAATGCGTATCCGCCAACGCGGGGTTCAAGGTTCGCTGGTGGTTACGACTTGTATAGCGCCTATGAATACATGATCCCGGTTTGGGACAAACTGGTGGTGAAAACGGACATTCAGATTGCTGTTCCGAAGGGGTGTTATGGACGAGTAGCGCCAAGGTCGGGGTTGGCTGTTAGGCATTTCAAAGATGTAGGTGCGGGGGTGATCGACCAAGATTACCACGGGAATGTGGGTGTAGTCCTATTTAACTTCGGAAGGGATAGTTTTCAAGTACGGAAAGGTGACCGGATAGCCCAACTGATAATGGAGAAAATGGTTATACCGGACCTAATAGAGTGCGAGATGCTGGATCGAACAGAAAGGGGTGGGGGCGGCTTTGGTTCCACAGGGGTGAACTAAACGGGAATAGATGAACCAGGCCATGTGACCTGCATTGTAAGCATATTGACGAACACCACCGATAGTAAGTGTAATATTCAACTGTCGGAATCCAATATAACAGCGAGTAAATTATTTGCCAATAAGAAAATAGGAGTTGTGTTGCAAACGTTCAGTGAAACGATGGAGATTCACTGTGACGGACGACTAACAGACCGATGTGTGGTGAGTAATGGTGTGTATGCGTTGATGTCTGGAAAATGTGGGTATAGCGGAAAGGGCTGGCAGTTCGAGCCTGTGGCGTCTTACAGTCGGACGTACACTCGGATTGGTCTGGCCATCGAGATGCCCCACTTAGATGTGAACGGCGTTCTTAACAAATCAATGATAATAGAGCATTTGAAAGTGTTTGCATCAGCATGCTGCTTCCTTTTGATGTATATCACCATGTACCCAAGTTTGGTTCCAATTGGATCAGACATTGCTGAGATATAAGGCAATAACTGTTGTTTAATGCAACAACGTAATGTAAAATATTAACAAAGATTATACCGTGACCTTTTTTCTTCTTCTTTTCGTTCGCTGATCAAACCGCCGGTCCTGTAAGTGACTATCGACATGATCATAAGCGTTAAGTGCCTGGATCCATGGTTTATTAGAGTGCACCGTGCGGCCTGGAACCTCCGTCTTCAGCACTCGGGGTTACCTCACCCTTACCTCCCTTAGTCGCCTCTTACGACACGCAGAGGATACGGAAGGTGTATTCTAAACGCCACCTACAGGGCTAACACCGTGACGTTTGACCACCATAACCGTGACCTCATGATGTCTGCATCAGCATGCTGCTTCCGTTAAATGTAAATCACCATGTACCCAAGTTTGGTTCCAATTGGATAAGACATTGTTGAGATATAAGGCAATAACTTTTGTTTAACGCGAAAACTTAATGTAAAATATTAACAAAGATTATACTGTGACCTTTGACCCCATAACCTTGACGTCATAGCCTTTTTATCGGCGGGCTGCTTCCTTTTGATATATATTACCAGGCACCCAAGTTTAGTTCCAATTGGATCAGGCATTGCTGAGATATAAACTTAACTTAAGTTTACGCCACCGCCGCCGGAAAAGTGATACCTATGTCTCGATTCTGCTTCGCAGGCGAGAGAAAAATTGAATTTCGGAGACGAATCAGCGAGGGAGGGCAGAAGGAATTTGTATAATGAATAAACTCACTTAGCCGGGATAAATAAATAACTAAATACTCTAGTTAATGCAAATCAGTTTCTCGGTGTGTAACTGCACACATTTCTAGTGATGGCTCATTTTAGTAAAGAATTTTATATCTGTTTTGAGAACATTTGATGGCCATTTTTAAAATCCCATCAGTGTTAGCACACACTTGCAATCTTACAACCGGGTGAAACATATGATGAAAAGACCCAAGATGGCATTTGGCAAGGCCATAGCTATACTTGTCAGCGTGGTAAAGAAAACCGTACGGCACTTATTCAGTTCTGACCAACAGACTATTCCAATCTATGGCACCGTTTGGGAAACGTGTTGCTCATGTCATTCACCACGTACTCATTCGTTCTTCAGTCCGAATGACCCCCATAGACTGATAGGTTCTTGGATTACTTCAGTAAATAACATAAATCCCACCATGAGCACAATCAGACCATCCTAACAATATGAGTATCAATAAACACACACTATATTCTCTCGTCAGATTTCACCCAGATAACCGAGCCAACACCACCCCGCTCAGTGGATGCCATTCGGGATTGAACCACGTCAATGCCTGGGAATGCGTTTTTTTTTACTGGAGATGAAGATTGCACTTATACATGTTATCCGGCAGTACAAAATTAGCAAGTGTGACAAAACTGTGGTGAGCCTTTTCAACGTCATTGTTTGATTGTTTCAGAAACCAGTAATTATCGAAAACTTAGTGTGTCGGATTTAATTAGGGGGGGGGGGGGGGGGGAAGGAGGGGAGGGGAGGGGTCTTGGAAACTGCTGATGCGACTGAAATTATAACATTTGATGAACGGCAATCGCATTTGTTAACCATTTAACCCTTGAAATTCCAGTATCTCAATTTCAAAACAACTAAATGCTGTTGAATATTTTGAAAGTAATTTGACTGGGAGATATAGCTGACATAGGCAGCAACAGCTCCCAGTCGAATTACTTTCAAGATAGTCAACATAATATCCCCTACATCATGAAGAAATTGACGGTCCTGTCTCTGATTCAGAAATAAACAAGAGATGATTATAATATGTATGGAAATGTATCAGGGCATAAAATACGAAAGAATCCTCACTGCACATGGGAAGTCATGGATGGCATGTTCCCATTCCGCCAGTCGGGGTTGGGTGCACTGGGGGGGGGGGGGGGTCCTCTTGTTCAAATATGTCAATTTCAAGACAATCAAACTGGTCCGCTTTTGAGGATACTAATACGACCCTGATAACGCAGGTTATTGGGCCGGTACTGAAACAATAGCGGTCCAGTAGCCTGCATTATAAGGGGGAGTATTGTAATCGCTATAACATTAATGTGTATCGCTAATCAGAATTGCAATAACCTGCGTTATCAGAACGCATTACGGCTGCGCATCTATAAAAGTGGTCAAAGTGAAGACCTCTTCCATGGATGACTGTCACAAAATGTTTCGGGCAGCCCGAGCCCTGACAGTTACTGATTCACTGTACACTGTGAGCTCAACTTATGCTCGTGTCAGTAGTCACGTCCAAGCCCCAGGATTTCCACAAAATGGGCATTGACATGTTACGAGCATTCGACACAATTAACTAGATGTACTGCACCGATCCAGTTGCAATTAAGATGAGCAGCGACTAGTGCGTCTACTGCTTACAGACACCAAGCATACGGGTCAAGACAGTGAAGTCTGCAGAGACGAACTACTCCCTATTGATACAAGCAACATAAAATTTTAGAATGGCTTTAGGAATTAATCAGAAACGGGGTTCACCCACATATATACATACCTATTGACAAGGCATGAAACTAAAGAAAATGATGATCCACTTCCGGGAGGGGAGGGGGGGGAAATGGAACCATGGAGATAGAGTAAAATATTGGGCCCACAGCTCTGCAGGACTGCTGACATCGCTGCACGCTGTATCATGGGAAGCAGAGCTTTCCAGCTCTTCGGGAAGCTATGAATTCATAGATCAAAGATGCCCTTGACAAAAAGACTGCGTTTATACAACGCAACCTGCGTATCCTAGATGTTGTATAACTGTCACAGGTGAACAGCTCCAAATGCATATTTAGACAAATTTGATGCCTGCCACTGTACAGACCTCCGCACCATAACTGGACACCGATGGCCAGACAGCATAATTTATTAATTTCCAACTGTATTATACAAGATGTGCAACACATCGCCGCTGTCCATACACGTCGCCCAGTAAAGTTGGTCCATGTTAGGCCATGTGCTAAGGATTCCAGAAGACACACCAGCTTTGGAATTCGCGCTACTGGGAGCCAGAAAATATAGAGCCAGGAGAGGATGGCATTGCATAAATCTGCTAAGCGAGTTACGAGGTGACCTCAAGAAGAAAGGACTGGGTAAACTGAGATCACGAATTGACCTGAGGAAGCTAAAAATGTTGGCTGAAGAAGACCCAGTGGTCAAATGCAAAGGACTGATTTCAGCTGTAGTAGGTTTCTATTACTACAACCTCAGAATACAGTAATCCTACATATTGCAATCGCGTTATACATTTGGTTAGAACATATTATTTTTCTCATTCTTACAGATACCGTTGAAGATGGGCATTACTGACTTAGTGGGCGCAGTTGAAACTCCTGTCTATGTCCAGGTAGAAAATAGAGCCGCGAAATAGTGAGCAGTTGCTGTAGACACGTGAATGCAATCGAAACTATTGCAATAGTACATCATACCTGACTGTTAGATTTAACGCATACTTTTGTGTGAAACTATAAAAATCATCATCACCTTGTCATAGTGACAATGAACTTACATACGAGATCGCCATTGTATATTTAATTGTCTCACTGCTGAATTTCTCCAGACTACATTTTCCATGGGTATTTAACTCTGGATATGCTCAATATTTTTATAACAATTTGACTGAAAGTTGTTGGTGGCTAAGCCACCAAGAATGACTAAGCCACCAACAACTTTCAGTCAAATTGTTTTAAAAATATTCAGCAGATCCAGAGTTACTGACCATTGAAATTATTGATAGGTGGCTTGCATCAGTCAGATAGTTAAAGTCTCACACCAGAATTATTGAAAATGAAATTGTTAAAATTGTATACTTTTATAGGGTTGTGTACTATAGGCCTACCTCAATGCAATGAAACGAAATGAAATAAATGATTGTTCGTAGTAATTGGTTTTGCGTCTTGTCCTCGAGACTAAAGAAGCATATTCCACGATGGGTTATACCATTCCTGCATAAATCTGTCTCTGGATTTTTTTGTTTTAACCGCATGACGAACCTGTCAGTTTTTTCATCAGGAGTGGCTTGCGAATTGCTTTATATGACGTCATTACTCAGGAAAGGTCCATTATCCTATGATCAAATTAAAAATTGCGGGATCCATGTTAAAGCCGAATGGTCATCTGAAAAGTTAAAATGACAACCCATACCAGCAAAATAGGATCGAGTTTCCATTTCAGTAACTCTATTATGAGTACTGGTATTGTTACTTTAAACAAGACTAGACTAACATTTCTCAGTACTATTAAATGATTCGAACAATAAATCGAGCTCAGAGTTATTCAGGTGTTGGCAGAGTGCTTGGCAGCTAAACAATAGCCAGGCAACAAAAACTATTTTTTAGTTGACATAGTGAGACCTGCCAGTTAACTGATAACTCGCTGAACTGAGTGAATTTTTAAATCAAGCCGGCCAAACCCGGCCTCTGAGTGGTATAAATAAATGTCTATTTGCAGGCCAAGAAGCAACTATTTAAAAATTTCACAACAGAAATGACTGGCTTGATAAGCGAGTCATTTTTTTCAGTAGCATATTTTCAAAAATAGTCTTCTCTTAGTCTTCAAATGGATATTTACTAAGCAAGTTTTAATTTTAATGATTAAAGGGATAAAGTATTAATGTCCAGACTCTTCCTAGAGAAAGCAGAAATTTATTCATAACGCCACGTTACTGTTAGTGGTTAATTTTTCATCTTTTAGCACGCATATTCAGCTTTTTCTCGTCAAGAAAATCTAAATATTTGCTCATTAAATGTCCATTTGCAGACAAAGAGAAGACTATTTTTTAAATATTTACCACTGGAATGACTGGCTCGCTAATCCTCAAGACCACTGCTTTGGCCATTATGGTCATCATAAAAGGATTAATAATGTTAACAGTACTCAACGGTGATATGGCTACAAAACACATTCATGAGTGGGAGCACGTTAAAAATTAACCATTTTTGCTGCGTTCTCTCCTTTAATTCCGTTATGATACATCTGGAGTAAATAAAACATTTTAAAGAAATCTTAAAAGCATTATTTATCACATAAACAAGCTAATTATCGACTGCATGACATTAATTAAATTACTACATATCATTTTATCACTGACTAGATTATATTTAGCAACATAAGTTGAAAGTAGATTGGTCGGTCGATGACGCGTCATCGCAAATCCCCACGTTCACCGCTTTGAACTTTTGACACACCCCAAAGCAATCTGATAAATGGTAATGGAGTTGTAATCCAGAAACCAATTTTCAAGATGGCCGCTCTTGGCTGACGACCATCTGGGATTTCGGAGTATCGTCAATTTCGATAGGTTTTTACTCCAGCCATATTCCAAACACCCTATGAAGTATCAGTGATCCGATAAACGGTAACGGAGCTATCATCTTGAAAGCAATTTTAAAGATACCGACCGACCAGTGGCCATCTTGGATTTCACATCATCAAATTTGATACCTTTATTCTATTACCCAGACATAGTCCGACGACCCTAGTAACTTTCAAAGCGATCCGATAAACGGTAAAAGAGTTAGCAGGCAGAAACCAATTTGCAAGATGGCCACCGGTGGGTGGCAGTCATATGGGATTTCGGATCATCGTCAACTTTGATAGGTGTACACCCCAGGGCTAATCCTATCACCCTATGAAGTGTCAAAGCGATCCGATAAACGGTAACAGTTATCATTTGAAAATGACTCTGCCACCTGCCCCGTCCTCCGGGTCGCCTGCCCACCTGCCCGCCCGCCTCGACAACGCCATGACTCAATACACAACCAATTTTTTGGTGAAGTATAAAAATATTGGTGTTCTTGAGACTACTGACCAATGGGAAAGTACCATTAATCAATAGAGCAGCCATCACAGACACTATTGACCAATAGTTCAACTGTCACAACACTGAGACTTAACAAAGAGGTGACGGTCAGATCACAGTAAAAAATTTGGATGAGGAAATGCAAGAATATTGGCATGACTTACCAACGGGAATAGGGCCATTAATCAATGGGGCAGCCATCAGACACCAATTGTAAAATTTATATTAACGTGTACTAAAGGAATATTTCTGCCAAATCTTGTTTTAATCCATTAACAATTTCTGAAACGTGACACAGATTATTTTCCCAAAAGGTTCAATGCTTAAAAACAACTTAGAGCCTGAGTTATGACATCTTCCTATTCATAGAGCAAATAGATAGAGGCTAAAGGAACATACCTGCTAAATTTGGTTTTAAACCATCAACAATTGAGGAAATAAATGTAATTTAAACATATGGTTTGAATAGTTTTCTTAATGAAGCAGAGTTATGGCTCTTATTTAAAGGTGCAGACTCTTTATATTCATAGTTGAAATAGATATTTGACTGAAGGAACATATTGGCTAAATTTGGTTTAATCCATCAACAATTGACGAAACATGTCTTTTCCCCATAGGGTCAATACTTAAAATGACTTAATGAACCCGAGCTATGGCACTTGTGTAATGGCCTGACCAATTCTTTGTTGCATAAAGCAACATATCTGCCAAATTTTGTTTTAATGACATGTGCCAAATGTAAAAAATGTATTTTCCTCATAAGCTTCAATACTTTTAAAATATATTTATGGGCATGGCCACTTCATCTTAATAGGCCAAATAGATATGCCCGAACGGAACATATGTGACAAATTTAGTTTTCATCCATCGATAAATGACGAAATATGCTACAAAGGTATTTCCCCCATATGGTTCAATACTTTGAAAATATAGCCAGGGCCATAACTCTGCTATTTGTGGGCGTGGTTAATTCATTTTCTTAGCCCAACTAGATAGTGCCTTAAGAAACATATCTGCCGAATTTGGTTTTAATCCATCAACAAACGGCGAAACATGCCACAATTGTTGAGAGGTGAATGTTGCAGTCAGGCAGGCAGGCTGGCTGGCTGGCTGGCAGCCAGACAGACAAGACAGACAGACAGACAAATCATGATTGCATTATGTATGTAACACACACTGCTGTCTGATTTGTGAATGGTAACCTAGTTACCAGCCACACTGGCTACAGGTACCAGCTCATAAATAAATGTTTCCAAAACTAAATAAAATGTTCTGTTGAATATTTTGAACTTTATTGGATTGGAAGACATTGCTGCAATGCCTTCCAAGCCAATTATTTTCAAAATACTCAACAGAACATTTCCTACATTATGTTCAAAATTGTACTAACAAACAAGTTTCTTGGTTTTTTTTGGGAAACACCTTAACTTATTCATGAGCTGTGTTGTTGTGTTACCATGTATGTAACCTGTAGCCATGCAGGGACAGATCTGACTCATCCAGTGTTCTAGACAATAGATTGGCCAAATACCATTTTTGCTAGCTAAATACTAAGTATTTTAGCCACATCTTTACTTCAATGTTACCTACCGGTATTCACATGTTTGCAGTCAGTCATCATCAGTTAATACTATCAATTCTACAGTGCAGAGACAATAGGGTCGTACTATATAAGAAAGGTGTTGCATATTTTGAAACTAATTTGACTGGAAGCTGTTGCCGCATTAGGCAGCAACAGCTTTCAGTCATATTAGTTTCAAACTATCTAGCAACTTACAGGAATTTTTGCTTTGCAAGTGAAATGCTGGAATTATCAGGATATCTGTCAATGAAGAAAATGTAATTAATTTTAACCATTAGCCAATTATTTAGCCAATTCTGCTTTTCATTAGCCAGATTTTAATTTTACTAGCATCTAGCTAATTGGCTAATGGCTAGATCGCTCCCTGGACTCATGAAATATATGATGACAAATTTCAACGAAACACTCGGAAAATTAAATAGAACAATAAAAAACATAATTTTAACCATGGTCAGGAACTCTCAATGGCAAATCAAAATAATGCAAATTGCTAAGAAAATGACTAGAATCGCAGTGAAAATTTGAAATAACACATGTGATAAATAGAATCTCATACTCGTTGCCATTTCGTATCAAATTTATCACACTCATTTAGTATGATCTCATTAGGAACTCGCTAAATATCGCTCCAAATGAGATCATGCTAAACTTGTCCGACAAATTGATACGTAAGAGCATCTCATTTGAGATTCTGTATTATAACCCTTTCAATGACAAATCCCCAAAAAATATTCAACAGCCTTCCGGTTTGTTTGCCCGAGATTGAGATACAGGGAATTTATCTGTGAGAGGGTTAACGCTATCAGCACTACCATAAAAATATGACTAAAGGACGCAGATGTTTTGTCAAATTACATGTTCCAGGAAGAGTTTTAAAATTATACCACGGAAATTGAACTAAATGTGCACTAGAAAATTCTCGCCACCTGACAACTATGTTTAATGTACACGCCAAAAACCACGCGGAAGTGAAATTGTTAAATTGGGCCACCTAAATATTACTTATTTTTTCAATAAATATCACTTATTACATCAAAACTTCTCCAGAATTTGACATAAAATGCCGTTGAGAAAAGATAAATCATGTGATTCGCCTCCAATCGCAAAAGATCTTTATTTAGAGCAAGTACTCAGATATACCTATTCTGGATTCGGAAATTGGAAGATATTATCATAGCGCGATAGGAATTGAATGTTCCTGTACCCGTTTGATAACAAACTCCCATTAGCGCATAAGATCACACAGCACCTCCAATCGCAAAAGAACCAGCGGCTCACCAGATAACCAACTCCTGTTAGCGCATAAGATCACACAGCGCGTCCAATTGCAAAAGAGCCAGTGGCTCGCCAACATAAGAAGCTGTCTATCTTTTTTGTCATACGGGATTCCGTTTTGGATCATCTGATGTTGGTCGGCATTACAATTGGTGAGGTTCTTCCCACATTCCTAAAGTCACCTGATTTCTGTTTTCGAGGCAACATTTTATGTTAAAATTCGATTGATTTTGATGCAATAAACAATCTTTATTGAAGACACGCGATATTTAGACAGTCCTTAATAATTTCTCTTCCACTATGATATTTTTTAGGCATACATTAAACATAGTGCTGAGTGATGGTAATCTTTTATACCAATTTTAGATTTTTTAAAGGTACGTTTTTCTAAATTTCACAGCGTCATACTTGAATACAAGTTTTTTGGGCAGATTTTGGTCAAATTTGGGCCTGTAACCGATATTCGAGGGCGGCCTTTAGTCAAGAAATGATGGTCCCGTTTCCTTTTTGAATCCTAGTTTATTAAGTTGACATTAAATATAAGATTCAAAAGAAGTCTTAAAACTATATAAATTAAAGCCGTTTCGGCATGACAGACATAATAAATATACACAAACTATAATAACTCGCTAACTAAGCAATTTGGGAACAATGCCAGTGGAATGCTATACAGATACATAAGCCAATAGACAACAGGGAGATCTTGTAATATTTACAATAAATATACAGCCAAAAATATAGCTTATTTATCACAAAAACAATGCATCAAAATAATTTCATAAAAATATGTATATTACATATCACAACATTATTGAAATCTGACAACTTGTTGTGGCCTGTTGGAGAACTTTATGACAAATCAGGATGGCTTAGTCAGTCCAAGGGCAGTAATGCTCACATTAAAAGGGAATTGGTGACAATAAACAAGAAACAATAAACACTATAAAATAAATTACAAACAAGAGGCCCTCGGCCTGTGACGCTCACCTAGACCATTAGCATTTGTACCATTTGCATTGAAATAGATACGATGGGTAATTTCCAGAAAAATCCAAGATGACTGCCAAAGAAATTGACAAATCAAAATTCTCATTTGATTTCTTGAATCATAGAATAATCATTCCACCCAAGTTTGATTGAAATCTGGCTGTTGAGTTAAATGCTGCTGGAAAATGTTTGGAAAGTGCAAGATGCCTGCCGAAAAAAATCAGCCAATCAGTCGATCAATATAGGATCATTCCACCCAAAGTTCACTGAAATTGAGCCATTGATTAAGGATTCCTCGAAAATCCAAGAGGGCCGTCGGAAAAATTGAGCAATTAAAATTCTGTATGCAAGTTCTGAAGCATACCACCCTAGGGTCCTTCCAGCCAAGTCTGGATGAAATCGCACAAGCAGTTGATGAAGAGTAAGTAGCATTTTAAACGATTTACCACCATTTTTTTAAAAAGTTTCAAAAAAATTGACCAATCAAAAATATGTATACAAGTTCTGAAGCCTAGCTGCTTAGGGCCCTTCCAACCCAAGTTGAAATCCACCAAGGGGTTAATGAGGAGTAGAATTTTTAACGGCGGATGGGGGAATAGAGGGGTAGGGGGACAGCCTACTGGCTAATGCCTCTTTAACCATATGTCTGGTGCCTAGAGACTCTATGGTATGGAGATTATATATCCTGTATCCTTCACATTCATCTCCTGATTGGAGTATTTATGTTTGCACATGGGTCCCCTCTTAGAACCTGGGTAATGCAGTAAAAAGCATGCTCTGTCCTAAGGTTAGATATTGCTGTATTGCTCTTGAATCCTCAGTTTGAATAGTAACTGTTTCGCCTGCATAAGTCTTGGGAAAGTAGTGCTGAGCTATGGGGGTCTTTTTTAACATCCCTGTAGTGTTCCTGACTACACAGTTTCAAGTCTTTTGTTTCCCTTACATATGTGTTGGTAGGAGGGAGCGAGGTTCCTATCGCCACCTTCTCATGCTACTTCTGTGAGAAGGACATGTAGTTTTGAAATGGAATGGAGTGCAGGAATATCTCTGGGTGGAGATTGTCTGTATTGGCTCCTACCATATTTTGCTGATTAATTTAAACTGGTAAAATGTGATAAACCACGTCGCTGAAGTATACCTGATGCTTGTCTTCGGTTGGAGAACCTCCAACCGAAGACAAGCGTCAGTTAATGAGGAGTAGCTTTTTGACAATTTTCAACAACCTTCATAAAGATTTTCACCAAAAATATTTACCCATCAATATTCTGTATACAAGTTCTGAAGCCTACCCACATAGGGTCCTTTCTGTCAAATTAAGTTGAAATCTGCAAAGCGGTTAATGAAGAGTAGTGGTTGACCATTTTCATTCAATTTTTCATAAAATCTAAGATTTTTACCAAAAAAATTAACCAAACAAAATTCTGTATGGAAGTTCTGGAGTCTACAATGATAGGGCACATCCAGCTAAATTTGTTTGAAATATGTCACGCAACTAAGGAGAAGTAAAGTTTTGACAACTTCTCGTAAATTTTTCATAAAATCTCAGATTTTCACCCAAAAGATTTATCAATAAAAATTGTGAATAGAAACTGTAGAGCCTACCACTATAGAATCTGTCTAGCAAGATTTTGTTGAATAATACCGGTATGTCACGCAACTAAGGAGGAGTAGCATTTTGACAATTTTCACTAATTTCTTCATAAAATCTCAGATTTCTACCTAAACCAAATTGACCAATCAAAATTCTGAACAGATGCTCTGCAGGGTTCCATCATAGGATCCTTCAGCCAAATTTGGTTGAAATTGCTCAAAACGTTAAGGAGAAGAAGCGATTTGATGGCCGAATGATGGAGGGATGGACGGCCGCCATGGCATAAGTTCACTTGGCCCTTCAGACCAGGTGAGCTAAAAAGCTACAAAATGATTTCATGCAGGGTACACGTATATCATCTGATATGTCCTCCTAAACGAGATGCTCATATTTGTTGCTTATTCAGTCAATAACAACAATAATTTATAATACAGATGTTATTTAAAGCAATAAAATAATAGCATTAGGTCATGTGATGTCACCGCAATGCTTATGCAGTCAAATACAGAAATAACTAGAGTGCACTCGAGTGTTTGCGCTGTCTTCCTAATGCACTTAGTGAGTGACCCACCCACCCATGACCTAGATAGCTGATCCGTTGACCTCAAACTCAAAGCTATGGTAAGCTGTCACAATATAATACGGGACAATCAAATTAATACAGAGAATGATTTACTTTTTCTGTATTAAATAACATATATATTGTCTTATAATAGATATAGTTTCAATATTTGGCACATGATAATCTTAACGCTCAAACAATTCAACTGTAAGTCGACGGCATGTCAACACTTGTTGATATCACAGGCAACATGTGCCAATGTATTGGTCAATACAACACTAAACCAGTCAACAGCCAATCAACACAAGTCTAGCTTTACCAGGCATTAAAGCGATGCTAATCTCATCTCAAATGTTGTATTGTACTGATAGCTTATGGTTTATAGATTCCATATCATTCATATCCTGTCACATTCACTTATCTGCATCACAATTATCTGCTTTGTAATATTGTGTATATGTTGAACAATAATCGCCGACATTTTGTCTACTGAAGTGATAGTGTGTGATGTCATGTAAGTGGCAATGAATTACATTCTCTATTATGAAAAAATCGTCTTGTTGAATATTTTGAAACTAATTTGAATGGAAGTTGTTGCTGCCTATGGTTGTTTTTATATCACTTTGTTAAACTATTTATGGCACCGCTATGACTGAGTGTATAGACCGAGCCAGATACGCTAGTTTTTTCTGATTGGTTGAACGGTTAAACATGACCATTGTAGAATGATATCCAAATTGGATCTCCACAGTATACCGAAGAAGATGACAGCCATCATAGGCTGTACAAATGTATCAGCATTTAGCTAAACAAGCCTGAGTATCTTTCTTTAGCGGCATGATAACAAGCTTAATATTCTGTGAACCGTATAGTTTATGAGTGGCGTGTTAGATCACTTGAATAACTATTATATGTAGTTAGTTTTCCTTTAAGCAAACATAATGAAATGAAATGTAGAATTAGTAGCCGGATTCGTACGGTAACAAATAAGCTTCATTCCACGAAACACAAACTCGCCTTAAATGTACATATCTACACAAGAATGCTGGATAAATTGTCAAAATTTTATGCTCTTAGAGGCTTAGTTTGTGCGGCTAGACGTAATGAAACGAAATAAATCTTAACATATGATGATTTCATTATGCATAAACTACTATAATTTTCTTAAGATGTGAAATTGAATTAGAAACACGTGCCCATATTTCAACTTCACAACTAAACAGTTTTATTAATTTATACGGAATGAAAACTGTGAAGCAGATTAGTAATGATGCAGATTGCATTCCTGCATAGCCATGAACAATTGTGCAATCAGAATGGCCATTGATGCGTTACAAGGCAAACTAAAAACTTTAACCAAAAAATACATGAAAAATATTCAAAGTAAAAAATAGTGAAAAAAAATTGTTTAAATGCTCCAAAAACAAATCTGTTGTCAACTTGTCATGCAGATTGCATCCCTGTATAGTATAGATCATTTGTGTATAGTTTCATTGAGATCGGATGAGCCATTGTTGAAAAATAGGTTGATTTAAAACCCTTAAACAAAAGTACAAATACAGATGCCGATGCCAATCTGGATATTGAACTAAGGCTGTAAGGAATGGAGAGGTTTGGCACAAATGTACTAGTTTTTATCCAATAACTGAGTTCCTTCCAGTGCGTTCATCGGACTCTGTGCTTCTTTTCGGAATGATGTCGCAATTTGGTCGAATGTTTTGTTTTTAGTCTCCGGAAGAAATTTGAACGTGAATAACCAGAATAAGATGAGAAGTGTTGTAAATGGCAGGAATGAAAAGTCACCGATGCTTCTCTGTAAATAACATAGAACAACAAAAAACAAATTCAACGGAATACACAAGAGTATGCTAGAATAGGGTTGGGTAAAATTGTAAGGAAGGACTGGCTATTTACTGTGACATGGTAGAGCAAGAAGGAATTGAATATGGTAAAGTCTGATATGTAGTAGTGAAACACGCTTAGTAGTAGGTAGTTCAATGGAGGGCAATGAAGGGTAGAACATAATTATGAAATATTATGTCACGTTAGGATCTTAGCTAATGTGGAATTACTAACACTCATATCAGCCAAAACAGCTTCTGCAGTGGTCTTGAGAAATGTCCATTTGCAGACCAAGAGAAGTATTTTTGAAAAATTACCATTGGAATGACTGGCTCAATAACCGAGCCAGTCATTCCATTAGTAAATCTTCAAAAATACTCTTCTCTTGGTCTGCAAATGGACATTTTCTAAATTGAAATTTTCTTGAACAAATTGGAGGGTTAAGGTATCAGAAATCTTGAAAACGTTAACATTGGAGATTAATTTAACCTAAGGCTGTATATTGTATAACAGTTGAATCACAGAAATACTTGAGCACATCTATTCCAATATGCTGTGGCCTATATGTAGACATTTTAGAGGCGTAGTGGCCGAGTGGTTAGGAGCGAACACGGGTAACTCAAAGGTTTACAGCTCTCCTCTCGGGCTGGCCGCCGCGTTGTGTCTTTGAGCATGGTGGCTCACTCCACGTTTCTCAAAGTCTACCTGGCTGTATATAGGTACCTGTGACGGCAGTGTAGGTAACGTGAATGCATAGCTAACAGTGCAACCGAGTTGAATGCTCCCTAAGGGAGAACAGACCAAATGACAAGGGGTAAGAGTTGCAGTCGCCGAGCACATCGGTGAAAGCTAGACTGTAAAATGTACTTATTTATTTACTTACATGTATATAACTCAACAAATGTGAAGTAAACACAGATAGCGCAGTTTTCTGGGCCGATATTGCGCCAATTAATAAATATGGATCCATTTCTACCTATGAGACACATTTCTAACTAAGCTCCACCAGTTTTTACGCATGTTCAAATCGATTTAGGACTGTGAACACTGAATTCACAGAATCTAAATTTCATGGTAACTATACAGGTAAACTGTTGAGTATTTTGAAACTAACTTGACTTGGGCTGTTGCTGCCTATGACAGCAATAACTCTGAGTACAATTATTGTAGCTTCAAAATATTCAATGGAATGTTTAGTAAACTGTTAACTGTCTCACTGCTGAGTTTTTTCAGACAACATATTCCAAGTGCTATATCTCCGGACCTGCTAAATATTTTGAAAACAATTTCACTGAAAGTTGCTGGTGGCTGAGCCACCAACAACTTTCAGTTAAATTGTTTTCAAAATATTCAGCAAGAGTGTTTGCTCATTGAAATTATTGTTTGGTGGTTTGCAGCAGTGAGTTAATTTACCAAAGACATAATTTTGTGTTGGACTATTGCTATCACTGTGATGGACATATTTTGATTGTGACATCAGCTAACTTATAACTTCAGATCCATCCATTATAAAAACAAGAGGTCCAAGGGGCCTGTATCGCTCACCTGGACCATAGGCATTTCAACTAGAATGTTCTTTATCAACAAGATGGCCACCAAACCGTTTATCTGACAGTTTTGAAAATTGCAAATTTTAGATCAGAATATCCAAAAGCACATAAAACTAATTTCGGCCTCAAAATCCATCAAATAAAAAAATCCAATATGGACGCCAAACATGCTATATTTTGATTGGCCCATGGTGCCCAGGTTTTTTGACGGATCAACTTCCCTTGAACAAACTTTAATGGCCCTTAGTCCCTAATCATATCTGCCAAATTTTGGCCCGATCCCTTCAGCGATTCTGGAGAAGTCGTTTTCGCTATAACTAGGTCAACCAAGATGGCCGTCGAACCATCTGACCAATCAAGTTCCCTTGAACAAACTTGGTTCAGCTCTTGCCGTAGATCATATTTCATGAGATTTGCATCATCCCCTAAGCGGTTTCGGAGAAGATTTTTAGACGCTTCCTAAAATCGGTCTAAATCCAAGATGGCCGCCGGCCAAACTGGCCGATAAAGTTCATTTAAACAAACTGAGATCCCTATGCCCTATGGATGCTTCCTGCCAAATATAATTGAAATCGGTCTAGTGGTTCTTGAGAAGTCATTTAAAGGAAAAGTTGATGGACGACGGATGGTCGCCACAGCATAAGCTCATTTGGCCTTTCAGGTCAGGTGAGGTAAAAATAATCTAAGCCCAAGTACCACACAATAAAAAAAATAAAACAATTATGGTGAAGGGATGCAATCATTGTATGTAAAATAACTCTGTGAAGTCTTAATCCTTTCACTAATAAATTCCTCATATCTCATTTTCAAGGCAACCATACAGAAAAACGGTAGAATATTTTGAAATTAATTTGACTGGAAAGCTGCCTTAGGCGGCAGCAGCTTCCAGTCATATTAATTTCAAGATATTCAACGGAATAAGTTTTATAACATAAAGAAATAACATTTTCAGGGATTTGTCGGTGAAAGGGTTAATCTCTTCTTCTTCTTTACGTTCGCCGATCATACCGCCAGTCCTGTAAGTGACTATCGACATGATCATAAGCGTTAAGTGCGTGGATCCATGGTTTATTAGAGTGCGCCGTGCGGCCTGGAACCTCCGTCTTCAGCACTCGAGGTTTCTGTCAGGGCTACCCCACCCTTACCTCCTTTAGTCGCCTCTTACGACACGCAGAGGATACGGAAGGTGTATTTTAAGCCCCACCTAAAGGGTTAATGACATCATACAACCTGTGTCCGATTAAATGTCCTTAGAAAAATATAAAAGATTCTATGGGATGTATAAATGAAATCTCAAAATAATTCCTGTTTCAAAATCAAAGTTACTATCTTCCGTGTGATAAATCTGATATGAGATGGGAACTCATTTGTGATCACATACATAGAATAAATTACTAATAATACCCGAATATAACCCTGTAATCCACAAATTTGGTAAATAAATTTCAATTTTCTAAAAGAAAATGTCCATTTACAGACTGATAAATGATTATCTTTGAGAAAATTTACCAGTGGAATGACTGGCTAGAATATCGAGCCAGTCATTCCAGTGGTAAATTTTCAAAAATAGTCTTCCCTTACTCTGCAAATGGTCATTTCTTAAGACCACTACTGAAGGCATTTTTGCCAGTTTATGTGTTAAATGCTTAATTACCTCCATGTAGGGGAAAGTAAATCCCACAACAAAGTTAGCAATCCAGTTAACGAGCACAGCGATGCTCATTGCCGACGTTCTTGGTCCCTGAGAAAACAACTCCGATACAATCAACCATGGAATGGAACCTGAAATTCATAGACATATTTCGTTAACACTTCAAAGCATGAAAGTCCAGTGTCTCACATTTAAAGAAAATCTCCAAGAATGGTATTGAAAATTTTAAAATTAATTTGACTAGAACCTGTAGTTGCCATAGACAGTCAAATTAGTTGATTAATTGTTCAAAAGGGTCGGTTTAGCCGTTAATGAGTAGATCTTTTAACTCGTCTAAATTTTCTTAAATCCAAGATGTCTGTCAAAAAGCTTTACCAATCAAGTCTTTGCATAGAACTTCTAAAGCCTACCAGTGTATTCGAGCTCCCGGCCAAGGCTGATTTAAACTGGCCTACCACCACCCTCATCATAACTAGCAACCACTGCCCACCACCAACCACCGCCAACACCGCCTGACTGGAAGCTGGAAATAATTTCAAAATATTCAAAATCTCGCTGAAAACTGATTTTCCACTTCTTTTTAGCTTGGCATAAAAACGAATTGTGAAGGTGGCTACTACTCTCCAATTCACCTTTCCAGCATATCCACTGATGATTTGATGTTATATGACGTCATAAACAGCTAAATGGCATGTGGGATAACATCATAATCATTACATCATAAATGATTCTATTAAGCCCGTGCAACAGCTCCCAATTAAACCAATTTCAAAATATTCAACAGCTTACCTGTATAGTTTTCTGGAAATTAATAGTCAGGGAGTTCAGAGATCGATCGATCCCAAAATGAGCGCGGTGTGGGTGGAGCTTAGATAGAGATGTGCAAGGCACAGCTAAAAATGGAAAGGTCAATTGAAGCCAGTGCACAGATAAATGTATTCTCCTTAAGAAGGCAGAAATGATTTATTTTACTATAAGTTTAACTGTAGCAAAAGTTGTGTGAGAAATGAGCAGATATGTTAATAACCATATTATTGAGCAATGTAAAATCATTATTATTTATTATTATTATTATTATTATTATTATTATTACCTGGTCCCAAAGCAAAAAATACCACATATATAAGCGATACAACGACGCTGCCAATGTTAAACCATGGCACCTGACTCTGAAATGCAACAAGAATAACATTAATGGACCTTTCTATTTTTAGCTATGCCCCGCCCATCACTAGCTAAGCTCCACCCAGACCTCGCCGTGTTGGGATTTATCGATCCCCATGGCTTGCCTCCGTGGGGCTAGGAGGCAGCGTCCGTAATAGAATGGTGAGTATTGTTAGATCTCGAAGAAAGGGAAATTGAAAACTCACCATTCTATTACTTCTGATACAAGCTATCTTGGATAGCTGGCCCTAGGACTCTAGACTTAGTAAACTTTAATGGCTCCTGGATCTGGGTACCCGGCTCCCAACAACCGAGTACCCATTTGCCATGAAGCTCATATTGTTTGCATAGCCACTAAACAAGAGATACCCATGGCATGCCTCCCTGGGGCTGGGAGGCTGGGTCCGTAATAGAATGGTGAGTATTGTTAGATCTTGGAGAAAGGGAAAATGAAATTTCCTTCATTCTCCTTCGATCAATACTCACCATTCTATTACTTCTGATATACACCAGATTTAGACAGTAACCTGGTCGGAAGGGGCAAGCCATCAATTGCTACTTTTACCCCTTGGAGAAAGAGCTTAGACTTAAACTTGCCAAATGGAGACCTAAAAGGACCATCAAGTTAAAGGGACCGAATCACATTCGCATCACTGCACCACCACCCCCCCCCCCCCCCCCCCCAACCCCCCAGCTTTTTTTCTCCTAAGAAAAAGGGAGAGAACTCATGAACATGCATCTCGCCTGAAACACAAATATGCTAAGAGGGTTAACTGCTCTTTGCATATATCAGCCTGGGAATGAGCATGAATATATACACCTGTGCAAAAGTTAAGCACCAGCAAAAACAATAGAACGTAGAAACATGATGGTACAACTAGGCTGCCATACTTTTTGTCCCCGCGTTAGCTGACATAATTCCAAGTACGAAATGCACATGCATGCATGACTTCACGCCGCTTGATGTCCGTGCGTGGCGGGAAACAGCACACGTGTTCAGTTATGTAAAAGTCCAGTTTGAGGTGTAGAACATTACATACAGATTTAGGCGACAAGATTAGGAATTTTGTGTTCATGACCGTGGTTTATTTGTACAGAGAGAATTAGCTCTTGATTGTGAACCGCTATGGCAAGACGAAGGTTAAGTGATCGTGTGAAATGGCAAATCATAGGCATGCATACCACTGGTATGTCATGCAGAGAGATTGGCAGACAGCTGAACATTAACCATACTGTAATCAGTCGTTTGATTGCAAAACATGGGCAAACTAACGAGGTGAACGACAGGCCTAGATCTGGAAGACCGAAGAAGACTACTGGCCGTGATGATCGAGCCCTAGTACGCCTTGTTAGGAGATCTCCATTCACCAACAGCAGAGTGCTCAGCCAGCAATGGGAAACGCGCAATAGAGTGTCAATGTCTACCGTCAAAATGAGACTGTATGCTGCTGGCATGAAAGCTAGGAGACCTGTCAGACGTCCTCTCCTCACTGCACACCACAAAGAGGAGCGTCTGAGGTGGTGCAACGAAAAAAGACACTGGAACATGAGATCCTGGAGACGGGTACACTGGTCCGATGAAAGTCGGTTCCTGCTTCATGCCACAGATGGTCGAACTCGTGTATGGAGGTCCAGACGCACGGCGTACGACCAACGTAACATCATGGAAGAAGTTCCATTTGGTGGAGGTTCCGTTATGATATGGGGGTGCATCTCATTTGATTGTAAGCTGGATCTGTTGACTGTACCTGGAACACTAAATGGACAAAGATATCAAGATTCCATACTGGATAGAGTTGTGGTCCCTCATTTTGTAAATCATGCACCTGGAACCCACCCTATATTCATGGATGACAACGCCCGACCACATCGTGCTAGAGCTGTGCATGAATACCTCCGCCAGAATGCCATCGAAACCCTACCATGGCCAGCAAGGAGCCCTGACATGAACCCTATTGAGCATATCTGGGACATTCTGGGAAACATGGTGAGAAGGAGGGATCCTCCTGTGCAGAACCTACAGGAATTAACAGACGCACTCCATCTTGAATGGCAACGAATACCACAATGGCGTATCAGTCGGTTGGTGACCAGCATGAGACGTCGTGTCCAGGCCGTCATCCAGGCACAAGGTGGATATACCCGGTATTAATAATGACAGTCTCAAACTCGTGCACAGATGTTAAACTTCGTTTTCAGACACCATTAATGACAATCTAGCCACGTGTGTCAACTGTAGGGCAATAGTTGTCAGTTGTGTCAACGTAACCATATTCAGGCCTCGTTTTCAAGTTCAAACAAAAACATACAGTGTTTCCCCACCATCATAATCAGCATTCCTCTAGTTGCATTATTACCTCCTGCACTAAGATGGATGGGTACATAAATGTTTATGCTATTGCTTTCTTCATAGCACATGAATATACCCTCGCATGTGCGTAAAAATAGGGTGGTGCTTAACTTTTGCACAGGTGTATATAAGATGAATGAACATGATATATACACATAATACAAAAAACTCAATCTTGAATTACCTCATGATATTTGGATTCCAGATGTGGAGCCTTCAACCAATCACTTGTCCAGCCATCAGTGACACAATCTGGTTGACATCCTCTCGCTTGATCATATCTGCCTCTTAATTCTTGCTTACAAATGCCAAAAAATGGAGAAGAGCAGTCTGGCCATTTAACTATCGTTTCAAAACAGCTAACGCGAGTGGATTGGCGGAGTCTGACACATCCCTCATATAGTAATCCGTGAAAGAGGACTCACAGTGCCATTGTGCAACAGCCATGATGTCCTCTAACGGAACACCATTGTAAAGGGCGATCGAGGCGGCTATTCCTATAACATTGTGTGCCCTTGCGCATTGCACCTGGTGCCCAGTCGCAATCTCATGAGTAGTCTGAATGCATTCGACTACCCAACAAGAGATAGAATCTATGGATGCGGCGCAATATGGCTTCTTATGGCAGATCAACAGATGTCTATCATTCGACCGTAACGAGTCTGTCCGTTTTTTGTACTTAGTCAAAGCACGGACTGGGCACCAGACACTGGCATCACGATCAAACCCAGTTAGTTTCGGTATAATCATCGGTTTGCCAGGCTATTTCAATGATTGATTCTTTGACATAAACTCTTCTCTTGGCAGTGGATGCAGACCCTCTCCAGAGACAATAAATCGGTCCCTCTCTGCTGAAAGTGCATGGATCTCACTGCGCCTTCTAGCTGAGGAAGCTGCCAATAGAAAGACCGCCTTTAGAGTCAAATGCTTTGGACTAGCCAAACACAATGGTTCGAAAGGTTGCTTGGCCAGTACATTAAGCACTAAAGATAGACTCCAGGCTGGAATGACTACCGGTTGTCTCGGTCGGAGATTGCTCATTCCCTTCACCATCACATTTAACTGGGCCACCTCTGGAGTATCCCTGTTGGCTAGACAAAGGATAACTGATGCCAAAGCTGACTTGTATCCAGCAATTGTGACAGGAGCTAGTCCTGAAAAGAACAGCTCACAGAGAAAGTCTGCTATTTGCTGAATAGTGGATTGAAAAGTATCAATATCCTTTCCTTCACACCAGTCTGCAAATTTGTTAACGTTGTTGTTATATGACTTGAAGGTTGACCTCCTTCTCGCAGCTGCGATGAATTTCGCAGCTTGTCGAGAAAAACCTTCCGACATGGAACGTTGTTTGATAACATCCACGCAGTTAATTTGAACATTTCGGGATGCTCGTCTAGGAGACGTCCCTTGGCCTGGGAGATTATGTTCGGAATCTCGGGTAACTGCACTGGATTGTCCACCAGCAGATCTAGAAGATCCGTGAACCATGACCTGCTGGGCCAAAATGGGGCTTTTAGCAGGACCAGGCACAGTTCCTCTCTGATCTTCACCAATATCTTCGGCAGAAGAATGGTGGGTGGGTACGCGTAAGCGTGCATCCCTCTCCAGCTTATCGCCAGAGCGTCTGTATCGACGGCATTTGGATCAGGAATCGGCGAGACATAAGTCATGATTTGAGCATTTTCCTTTGTGGCGAACAAGTCCAAGTTGGGTTTTCCCCAATGCTCGAAGAACCTGTGAAGAACTGGAGGGTTGAGAGACCATTCTGTTGGCAGAATCGTCTGTTTCCGAGACAAAGCATCCGCCAGAATGTTCAATCGCCAAGGAATGCGAGTTGCTTTCAAAACAACTGAGTAATTCCTGCACCATTGAATCAAGTGCCACACTTTCATACATAGTGTGGGTGACTTGGTCTCGCTCTGGCGATTTATGTATGATACTACTGTTGAGTTGTCCGACCGTATCAATATCGCCTTGCCCCTGAATTTTGGAGGAAACTTTTCCAACGCCAGTTCCACTGCCATCATTTCCAACAGATTGATATGCAGCTGGCTCTCTTGGAGAGTCCATGTGCCCGAGAACTGGTGTTCTCCCAGGCAGGCCCCCCATCCCTCCAGTAGTGCATCCATGTACACGGACAGCTGGGGGTGGGGTAGGTGCAGCGAAACTCCTACTAGGAGATTCTGACACTTTTTCCACCATACAAGATGCGACATTAATGGCTCCAAAACTGGCACCAGCTTTGACAGGGTTCTGTTCTGTTTCCACAGACATCATATACAACTGAATAGGTCTTCGCATCAGAGCAGCGTACAGGATTACCTGCTCCATGGAGACCATCATGCCCAGCATCTGAAGAAACTGCCTCGCCTGAATGTGGTTTCCCAATCGAAAACTCTTGAGGATGGCTAACAGAGACACCACTGAGAGCTCTGACGGGTAAACCCTGCCCTCCTCGAGATCGAATCGCATCCCTAAATAAACGAACTGTTGAGTGGGTGTCTCCTTGTTGACTATCCAGCCTAGATCTGAAAGCAACTTCAGAGTCAGAGCAGTATCCACCTCTAACTTGGATGGCATGTCTGCCTTGATAAGCCAATCGTCTATGTAGGTGTGAAGCGCCACGTTCTCTCTTCTGAGAATAGCTGTCACTGCAAGGACCACTGTGGTGAAAACCTGTATAGCTGTCGACAGGCCACATGGGAGGACTACAAACTCCCACACCTGATTCTGAAATGCAAATCTCAGAAACCTGTGACAACTCCCGTTCATTGGAACGTGGAAATATGCATCTTTCAGATCGATCGATACACACCACATTCCCTTCCTCAATCCTGCCATTACCGACCTCAGTGTTTCCATCTGAAACCGAGGCGTATGGATAGACCAATTTAATGGTCTGAGATTGAGAACGGGTCTCCACACTCACCCTATTTTGCTGGTTTTATTGCTCCGTTCAGATGCAAATCTGACACTTCGTTTTGAATGGCTTCTAACTTGTATGGCTCCCTTGGTACGGGAGTCCAGACTGGTGCCAAAGACAGATTTTGTGGTGAAAAATCCCACCACTCCAGCATGTGCCCCTGGGATAACCATCCTAGGACCAGACTGTCTGACATCACACCTCGCCAAGCCTCGACGAAATGCATGAGCCTTCCACCCACTATAGACACATTGATGCCTAATGCGGGTGACTGGCTCGCGATCCGCTCCCCCCACACCCCTTACTGGCACCGCTGTTCCTGTCGCACAGGTGCGGTCCAGGCAGATACAAAGGGAGCCCTCGTACCTTCAGGTACGATCCACTCCTTTCTTTCCGCCATTTGAGGACTTACCCTTCCCCTTCCCGCCTCTCGGGCAGTCAGTGGCAACATTGGGGTGGGTAGGAGCCTCAACAACCTTCTTGGCCTTCTTCGCCGGAGGCGGCTGAGAAGACCCAGTATAAGCAGAAGCAGCACTAGGCTTGGTTTTCGCCTTGCTTTTATGTTTCTTCTGCATCTTAGAAGGGTGCCCGGTTAGCGGCTTGGCTACAGCCCCTAGTCACACTAGTCCCCGCTGCAGATTCAGTGCTAACCGATTCTGCGCGATGCTGGCAGTGTCTTCTAAGATGGCCCACCAAAGATGCTAGGGCCAGTAAGGGCCATCCCAAGACGACGCTCACTAACGGGGGTAGCCGGACGTATATGGTCAAGGACCATCTGCCTCATAGACTTTGTCACTCGCACCTGCACCCTTGCCAATGCGTCCATGGACAGCACCAGGCCATCATTCTCGCACGATAGCGCCACAGGTGGCACAGGGTGGCCTGTCCCCGCTTCAGCCCACACCGACCGAAGAAGGCGATAAGAGTGATTGACAGCACTCATTGCTGCCCTCACCCCCTCATCGCATAGGGACAGGACTCTATCATGGTGGACCTGGTACATTTCCACCAGCGCCGGGGCGGGGCCACCCGCTCCAGCACTCTGGACTCCCAGTACCCAGCGATCATCCTCAGTGACCGCTGGTACAACACCATATTTGTCGTATTCCCCCCATTGGATACGACACCTCGCCCGCACCTCCCTCGAGGCCGCAGGGAGCTGCCCTTGGTCAGGAGCTGCTTGCTATAAATAGCATCCAATAACTCCATAACTGCTGGATGGCTCCCATGCCTAGCGGACCAGCCACTGCTACTGGACCACCTGGAGGTGGCCGCATAGAGACAGAACCCATCAGGCCGGAGCCCGACAGGACTGTCCAGAACCCTGTCCAAGGACAGGGTCCGTACCAAGCACGGGAAGAGACTGCCCTACAACTTTCGGTAGCAAGGATGACACCAGCGTAGGAAGGCCGCTATGCAAGAAGCCTTGCATAGCAGGTCCAAACCACGCCGGAGGTGCCATCTCCACAACCTCTGGTTGCAGACATGGAGCGCCCCCAGGGGCTGAAACAGACGCTCCACGATTTACTTTCGGACTGCCTGACCCCGAGTTAGACCCTGCCAAGTCCTTCTGGGAAAGGAACTTGACCATCATATTGGATGACCACACTGCACAAATGTTACACCTATTATCAAGATTACAATTTGCACATCTAAAGCAGACATTGTCCTTGAATAGAACCCTCATGAACTTATGGCACTCGTCACATGATGGCGGGGCTGGCTTGGCCTATAAATAAGCACAAACCTACAATAAGCAAGCGGAACAAAACAGGAATGGAAGGCAGACAAAAATAATTTTCAAATAATCTGACCATAAATTAATGTTAACCCTCCCGCATCCCACCCCGCAACGTTACAGCAAATATCGCATTGATTATGACGACAAGAACGAAGCGGGCAAGATACACCCATATACTGATCCTGAAGGATGCATAAACGGAACCAGGAACCATATCACATAGCATTCAGGGTATATTTACTAATCAATATAAATTATACTCCTAGCGAAGGCCAAAACGATATGTGAAGAAACAACAAAATGTAAACAAACTGCTGTAGAACACGGTAAAACCGCAGACCACACATCTTAATCAAGAATTTTGAAACCACCGATCATTGCAAACAGATCGTGATAACACGCAAAACTTTCAACGTTTTTCTGGTACCAATACAGTACGTAGCACCCAGAATCAGATGCGCGAATTAATGAAACATTTTCTTCACATAAAAATCCGAGACAATTCGGGTGTGACGTCACCCGCTCGGATCATACGGAGAACGACGTCAGATGATTTTCGTGTTAAAACACTTTATAGCCAACACCTTATTTCATATCTGCCGATCGCATGTTGGGGTTAAAGGAAGGCGACCAATCTGGCATATTTCGTTGTTAACACACGTCCCAGATTTGGGGTCAGAAATTGGAACATGAGACACAGACGGAATTTTGAAGACCTAAGTCTTTTAACCATAGAATAACATGGAAATATACAACCTGGATATCATCAGCTCCTTCCATGGTAATCCAAATAATCCTTAGAGAGTGAACACAAAGCTATCACAATCACAGAAAAAATTACTTTAAGAAAAGCTAAGACACTTCCAACCGCAAAAAGCATGTAGCTCTTGTTGCTATGCAAACAAGAATGAGCCTCATGGCAAATGGGTACTTGGTTGATGGGAGCCGGGTACCCGGTTCCAGGAGCCGGTAAAGCTTATTAAGTCTAGAGTCCCAGGGCCAGCTATCCAAGATAGCTTGTATCAGAAGTAATAGAATGGCGAGTATTGATCGGAGAATTTGCAAATTGATGGCTTGTGGAGGAAATTTCCTCATAGCTGAGAATTTGAAAAATGATGTCTAGTTGAGGAAATTTCCCCATGGCTGAGAATTTGGAAAATGTTGTGGATTTGAGGAAATTTCTTCATGGCTGAGAATTTGCAAAATGCTGTCCATTTGAGGAAATTTCCTCATGGCTGAGAATTTGTAAAATAAAGTCAATTTGAGGAAATTTTCTCATAGCTCAGAATTTGCAAAATGGTGTGGATTTGAGGAAATTTCCTCATGGCTGAGAATTTGCAAAAT
The DNA here is from genome assembly GCA_034401795.1 of Chaetoderma sp. LZ-2023a. Taxonomy (NCBI): domain Eukaryota; kingdom Metazoa; phylum Mollusca; class Caudofoveata; order Chaetodermatida; family Chaetodermatidae; genus Chaetoderma; species Chaetoderma sp. LZ-2023a. The sequence goes on along the minus strand of CM067363.1, from coordinate 46,439,837 downwards.
GCTGTCGATTTGAGGAAATTTCCTCATGGCTGACTATTTGGAAAACGATGTTTAGTTGAGGAAATTTCCTCATGGCTGAGAATTTGAAAAATGATGTCCATTTGAGGAAATTTCCTCATGGCTGAGAATTTGCAAAATGCTGTCGATTTGAGGAAATTTCCTCATGGCTGAGAATTGGTTAAATGAAGTCAATTTGAGGAAATATCATAATGGCTGAGAATTTGCAAAATGAAGTCAATTTGAGGAAATTTCCTCATGACTGAGAATCTGGAAGATGAAGTCAATTTAAGGAAATTTCCTCATGGTTGAGAATTTGCATGATTAGGTCAAGCTGAATTACAGGCCTCCACAAACTTCTTAACCCTTTTATTGCTGAAAAGCAAGTTTCCAGTAAACATTTTACTGCTGAATGGCAATTTTCCATTAGCCCTTTTACTGTTGAATTGCAAAGCACAATTAACACTTTTACAGCTGAATTGCAAGTCTCAATTAACCAGTTTACTGCTAAATGTCAATAGTCTGTTAACACTTTTTCTGCTGAAATGCAAAGTACAATTAACACATTTACTACTGAATCACACATGTCAATCAAACATTTTACTGCTGAATTACAAGTTTCAATTAACCTTTTTACGACTGAATTGCAAGGTTCAATTAACCTTTTTACGACTGAATTGCAAGGTTCAATTAAGCCCATTAATGCTGAACTTCAAGGCACAATTAACCCTTTTACTACTGAATGACAAATATCAATTAACACATTTATTACTGAAGGGCAAGTGTCAAATAATCATTTTATGTACACACACACACCATGCCACCACACACACACCCACCCCATCACCCTCACCGGATGATCTTCGGAAAATCCAAGATGGCCACCAAAAAACTGACCAATCAAAAATTCCCGTTTAATATGTTGAAGCCTACCGTCATAGAATCATTCCACCCAAGTTTTGTTGAAATCTGGTTATTGATTGAAGGAGTACCCTCTTTTAAATGGTTCCGGAAAACTTTCAGAAAATCAGAGATCGCTGCCAAAACTTTGACATATTAAAAGGCTGAATATAATTTCTAGTATCAATTCCCATGAATTCCCATTTATCGGAAACCCTAAGTGACCACCATTAAAATCAAGCCGTCAAAATTCTGTACACAAGTTCTGAAGCGTACAGGCCTATGGTTCTTCCAGCTGGGTTTGATTGAAATCGGCCAAGCGGTTAATGAGGAGTACCCTTTTAACTGATTTACCAAAATATTCAGAAAATCCAAAATGGCACGCAGAAAAATTGACCAATCAAAATTCTATATAGAAGCTCTGAAGCATAGCACCTTAGTGGCCTTCCAGCAAAGTTTGCTCGAACTCGTTCAACCGGTTAATGAGGAGTTAAGCCTTTTAACTGATTTCTCAAAATCTTCCGAAAATCCAAGATGGCCGCCGGAAAAATGTACCAATTAAAATTCTATATACAAATTCTGAAATCTCCCGGCCTAGTATCCTTCCAGCCAAGTCTGGTTGAAATTGCTCCAGCAGTTAATGAGCGTTTTAAACGATTTCCCACCATTTTCCAGAAAATCCAAGATGGTTGCCGGAAAAATGGACCAATCAAAATTCTATATACAAATTCTGAAATCTACCAGCCTAGTATCCTTCCAGCCAGGTCTGGTTGAAATTGCTCAAGCAGTTAATGAGCGTTTTAAACGTTTTCCCACAATTTTTCAGAAAATCCAAGATGGTTGCTGGAAAATTGACCAATCAAAATTCTGTATACAGGTTCCGAAGCATACTTGGCTAGCGTTTGTCCATCCAAGTTTGATTGAAATCGGCCCTGGGGTTATCGAGTAGGCTTTTAAGTGATTCCCAGAAATTTTCAGAACATCCAAGATAGCGGGCGAAAAAATTGAATAATCAAAATTCTGTATGCATGTCTTGAAACCTACGAGCCTAGTATCCTTCCAGCCAAGTCTGGTTGAAATTGCTCAAGCAGTTAATGAGGAGTAGCGTTTTAAAGGATTTCCCGCCATTTCTTTGGAAAATCCAAGATGGCCACCAGAAAATTGACCAATCAAAATTCTGTATACAAGTTCTGAAGGATACCACCCTAGGGTTCTTTCATTCAAGTTTCATTGAAATCGGCCCTGCGGTTATGGAGGAGTTGGCTTTTAAGTGATTTCCAGAAATTTTCAGAAAATCCAAGATGGCTATCTGAAAAATCGACCAATCAAAATTCTTTATAAAAGTTCTGAAACATACCAGCGTAATATCCTCCCAGCTAAGCCTGGTTGAAATTGTCCAAGCAGTTAATGAGGAGTGGCGTTTTAAACGATTTCCCAAAATTTTTCGTAAAATTCAAGATGGCCACCGAAAAAAATTGACCAATCAAAATTCTGTTCATGGACAGACGGACGACGGACAGTCGCCATCCCATAAGCTCACTGAACTAATAATAATACATCAATAATGTCCTTGCTCAATGGTTTATTTTGGTTCTAATAGGATTAACTAAATTTGACCTATATTCTTAACACACAGTTTTCAGAGATCTTTAAATGTGTTTATAAAAATAGTAAATTGCAAATTGGCCAATTTAAAGCTATTCCCATTCATTTCTGTAGGATTTTCATAAGTTATGAAAATCCAAGATGGCTGCTTAAAGAATCAACCAATAAAAATTCTGAATGCACTTCTGGCCAAATATTCTTAAAATTGGGCCATGGATTAAGGATGAGTAGTGTTTAAAAAGATTTCCAGAAATAAATCTGACAATTCAAAATTCTGTATAGAAGTTCTGGAGGTTACCACCATAGGGTTTTCCCAGCCAAATTCAGTTGAAATCCACCCAGTAGCTGAGGAGAATATACATTTTGACATATTTGACAATTTCTGGTACATTTTTCATAAAATCAAAGATTTTCACCCAAAAAATTAACCAAGCAAAGTTCTTAATAGAATTTCTGGAATGGACAAGCATAGGGTCATTCTATCCCAATTCGGTTGAAATCCAGCCAGTGGCTAAGGATGAGATGCATTTTGACAATTTTCCATAAATTCTTCATAAAATCTAAAATTTCCACAAAATTGATCAATTAAAAAATCGGAATAGAAACTCTGGAGCCTAGGACCAAGAATCCTTCCAGCCAAATTTGGTTGCAATCGTTCAAAAAATAAATGAGGAGCTGCAATTTGACGGATGGATAACAGGTGAGTTAAAAAGAAAATCATGGAAGCCTTCATGACTGGAGAAATGTATCAACATTTAGCTATTAAAATCTGGATGGTATGATCAACAAGAGGCCCATTACTGGTGAGCGATACAGGCCCATTGGGCCTCTTGTTAATCGTATCTATTCGATTCATTTCATTTATCAACTATCACCGTTAGGCGTTATAGATTTCTTTGGCTTCTCTTCATTGTCTTCTGAATGCTGATATCAAGGATTCTCAATGGTTTTATTAGAAGATTGGGCAATATTCGTCCTCCAGTGGCTAAGCCTTTGTCTTCCTGAAATTTGGCCTTGATTCTTCAAGTTTTGGCAGGTCACCATTTTGAGCCAATTGGATCTATCAGTCTCAAACTATTGACACTTAAGGCTGTTTTATTTGTTGCTGCCTCTTCAGCGAGAAGATCCAAAATTCATTCTCTTTCCACAGCAAAAGACAGATTTATCGATTCTGAAGATGGTCTAATTTTATATCGCAGAAGGGATTTTTTTTATCGAAGACCCAGTCTAACCATTACTCAGCCAAACCTATTATTCTTAAATTTGTATTGTCTTTTTCGTCGTCGGACAGATTCTGGCGGCCTGTCAGGGCCTTAAAAGTTTATAAACGTCGTACCAATTTTAAAAAGATTTGATTCTTCGCACTTATGGGTTCCATACACGGAGGAGGTGGCTAGACCAGTTTCTAAGGCCACAGTTGTCAGGTGGTTCTGTGAGACCATAAAATTATGCTATGAGATTGCCTCCCCTGGTGAGGTCAATTTAGCCCATGTCAAGGCTCTCGACCTTCGTGGTATGGCTTCCTCCTTCGCTCTTTTCGCCGGCTCAGGATTGGACGACGTCATGCAAGTCGCAGGTTGGAAATCTGAATCGTCTTTTACCTCTTTGAATTTAAAGGATCAAAGCACAGCGGCCTCCTTTTTTTTTAGAAATATAACGTTTTTAACAAAACAAGACAGGGGCCATTTACCAAGCACATCTCACCAATTTCGTTAGTCTGTATATCTGTCAGATATGGTGAGAATATTCTCTTGTTTTGTTTATTCCATTGAGTTGACAATTTTACTTGTTTGATAATCACTGTGTGATTTGTTATGGACGCACTATTATGTTATTTTATTAACATTTGGATACGAGTTGTTTAATTTTTATCCTTGTTTAATGATTCTCAAATCTCCAACCACCAAGGATTTTTAAGTGGGACACTGACCAAATCTACGGGTTTAGCAAGTAGTGATTGAACAGTAATGGATGTTTTTGTGGTGTAATAACAACCCCCAACAGACCCCCCCCCTCCCCCTTGTGGGTTGGTCTGTAGTTTTATTAACCACTATAAAACATACTTACCATTCAATCACTATGACCCGGCCTCAACCACCCCGCGTGGGAATGATTTGAGAATCTGTTTGTAATATTTGGCATTTAAATTTAGAAAAGTGAAACTGTTTCCTATTTGGGCTCCTATGCTCATGCGCAAGCGTGCTTAGTGACAGATGTCACCAAGGATTGAGTACAGACTGATGCCAGTCTCTATCAGGTCATATGCTGGGGGGTGTACCCTACCAGTAACCTAGTTGAGGGTATACATAAAAATGGAATAGGCATATGAGGGTTTGTAAGCAAGCATAAAAATCTTATTCTGGTGGATAAATGCAGAGTAGTTGATTTAGCAAGTAGTGATTGAACGGTGAGTATATTTTATAGTGGTTAATAAAACTACAGACCGACCCACAAGGGGGGTCTGTTGGGGTTTTTAAACAATTATAAGCGTCAAGGTGTTAAAATGTTTGCCTGTCCATTAAAATTACAGGTGTTTGCTGCGTTAAATAATATTTCATTAATTTTTATCTACATGTTATATCCTGTAAATATCCACTAAGCAATGAAAAATAGTACAATAGTCATCATGACAATGTTTCAGCCTTTGTGATCTTGTAAATAAATGGCCTTCAAATTCAAAATCTGGTGTGTCATCCACCCACATTTTCCCCATTCTTATGAGTGATATATGATCTAACATGAACGCCAGGCATTAATGAAAAATGTCATTAGCCCTTTAATGGTCCCAAATTTTTTTATTATTTTCTTATTGAATGTCCATTTACAGGCCAAGAGAATAGCATTTTTGAACATTTATCAATGGAATGATTGGCTCGGTTTTCGAGCCAGTCATTCCAGTGAAAATTGAAATTGGAAAATTGTCAAACTGCATCTCCTTAGACTGGAAATATTTTATGGTTTTCGCTCCAGATCTCTTTGGAGTTTGCTCAATTGTTTGGGCGAAAATCTTTGATTTTGTGAAAAATTGATGAGAAATTGTCAAAATGCAGCCAGGTGACAGGTTTCAACCAAATTTTCCCAGAAGGACCATATCATGTGTTAGGCTTCAGAACATTTATCCCAAATTTTGCCTGGTAAATGTTTTTATGAAAAATTCACCTGGAATTATCAAAATGCATATCCTCCTTAACTGCTTGGTAGATGTTAACCAAATCAGGCTGGAAATAGTCTATGGTGGTAGGCTTCCAAACATGTATTTAGAATTTTGATAGATAGATTAGTTTTTCCGACCATCTTGGATTTCCCTATATTTTCCAGAACCTTTGAAAGGCTACTCGTCCATAATCAATGTCCCAATTTCAACGAAACGTGGGTGGACCGATTATTATATTAGTAGGCTTCATCATATCAAAGGACAATATTTGTCGATTTATTTGGTGGCCATCATGGACTTTCTGAAAATGGAGGAATCCAGTTTTAGCCATGCCCAGCACATCTAGCTAAGCTTCACTCACACGTTTCCCTTGTTGGGATCGATCCATGTACTGTCCAGAAAACTACACAAGTAGGCTATTGAATATTTTGAAAGGCAACAATAGCGCTCAGCCAAATTAGTTTCAAAATATTCAACAGCATATTTATTAAATGACAGACTATTAAGCATTTAAGACAAACTAAATCGTCGTTCATGACGTAATTGATTATGATGTCAGCGTGTGTGTCACGTAATTGATTATAATCGACGTCATATGATTGATGGATAAACTGGATTCATAAATTATCCAGGGCATTAAATCATCTAAGTGCAAATGGTTCAAATACTAATGGTTCAGGCGAGTGTCACAGGCCCTTGGGTGTCTTGCTTTGTTGTGGACACACATTAAGTTGTTTATGAGCTGTAAATGTGTGTCACATACTGACATTAAATATGGAAAGTAGGTCATGGTTCACTGAATTTCAGAGTAGAATATTTCAAAGATGATGGCAAAATCTGTCTGGCCTCTAACCAACTGTGATAATGACAATTAAATTCTGCTAGCTAGTAACTAGTGTCTGATTGTGACTTTTTGACAGCTGCTTTTAGCCAAATATTGTGCAGCATAATTATTATCCTGTATGATTTTGATGTGCCATTATGGATAAGAACCTGTGGAATAGAGTGATCCCATTCCTGGCCAAGGTTCGCCCCCTTTGTATGCGTATTTGAATGGGTGAATCCACTTTTATCTATGCCCCACCCATTTCTAGCTAAGGTCCGCCAACTTTGTATGCATATTTGAATGGATGAATCCACTTTTATCTATACCCCACCCATTTCTAGCTAAGGTCCGCCTACATTGTATGCGTATTTGAATGGATGAATCCACTTTTATCTATGCACCACCCATTTCTAGCTAAGTTCCACACACGCTTTGCCCGCATTGGGATCAATTAAACCCTCAATTACCAGAATCCCAATATCACGGTAACCGTAAAGGTAAGCTGTAGAATATTTTGAAACTAATTTCACTGATTGCAGTTGCTGCTATAAACTGTTTAGCCGCTGCAAGTCACCAGACAATAATTTCAGTGAGCAAAAACTCTGGACCTACTGAATATTTTGAAAACAATTTGACAAATTGTTTGCAAAATATTTAGCGACTCCAGAGATATGACCGTTGGACTATGGTGTCTACAAAAATTCAGCAGTCAGACGCTTAAATAGTAAATACATAAAATTTGTACAACTGAGACTTTTAAAAGTTCATGATGGACTATCTTCGTCATTCAATGCGCATTTTTATTGTGATGTCGGCCTACATGTGACATAATTGAATATGACATCATATACTTGAGTATATTCTAGTTTTGGTGCGTACTTTGAATGATGCGGTCTTCACTTTGGCCACTTCGATAGATGTGCAGCCATAATGCTTTAAGCTTTGCTGACAGTTTTACTACTAGAGGGTTGTCAGTATACCTAGTTTGGTTGGTTTTAGCTCACCTGGCCAGAATGGGCAAGTGAGCTTATGGCATGACGACCGCTCATCCATCTGTCCGTCCGGCCGTCAACTTTTGATTAAAAACATTAGTCCTCATTAACCGGTTGGCGGATTTCAACCTAATTTGGCTGAAAGATCCCTATGGGGGTAGACTTCAGAACTTGTACACAGAATTTTGATTGGTCAATAATTTTGGCGGCCATCTTGAATTTTCCGAAAAATTGCAGGAAATCGTTTAAAACGCTACTCCTCATTAACTGCTTGGACAATTTCAACCAGGCTTAGCTGGGAGGATAGAATGCTGGTATGTTTCAGAGCATGTGTACAGAATTTTGATTGGTTAATTTTTCTGGTGGCCATCTTGGATTTTCTGGAAATCACTTAAAAGCCTACTTCTCGATAACCGCAGGGCCGATTTCAATCAAACTTGGCTAGAAGAACGCTAGCCTCGTATGCTTCAGAACATCTATACAGAATTTTGATTGGTCAATTTTTCCAGCACCCATCTTGGATTTTCTGAAAAATGGCGGGAAATCAGTTAAAATGCTAGTCCTCATTAACCGCTTGAGCAATTTCAACCAGACTTGATTGGAGGAATACTAGGCTGGTAGATTTCAGAACTTGTATACAGAATTTTGATTGGTCCAATTTTCCGGTGGCCATCTTGGATTTTCTGAAAATTTTGGGAAATCAGTTAAAAGGCTACTCAATAACTGCTTCAACGAGTTCAAGCAAACACGGCTGGAAGGACCGTAAAGTGGTATGCTTCAGAGCTTGTATACAGAATTTTGATTTGTTAATTTGTACGGTGGCCATCTTGAACTTTCCGAAAAATTGCTGAAAATCGTTTAAAATGCTACTCCTCATTAACTGCTTGTGAGATTTCAACTAGACTGGCTGGGATGAGCATAGGGTGGTAGGCTTCAGAACTTGTATACAGAATTTTAACTGGTCAATTTTTCTGGTGGCCACTCTTGGATTTTCTGAAGATTTTGGGACATCAGTTAAAAGGCTACTCGTAATTAACCACTTGACCAATTTCAACCAAACTCAACTGGAATAACCTTAGGCCGGAATTCTTTGGAACCTGTGTATACAGAATTTTAACGGCTTGATTTTGGTGGCAATCTTGGATTTTCTGAAAAATGGGAATTAGTATAAAATGCTACTCCTCATTAATCGCTTTGGCAATTTCAACCAAATTTTGCTGGAAGGACCCTATTGTGGTAGCCTCTAGAAATTGTATTCAGGATTTTGATAGGTTAATGTTTTGGCAGCCATTCATGATTTTCTGAGTTTTCCAGAACCATTTAAAAATGGTACTCCTTCAATCAATAGCCCGATTTCAACAAAACATTGGTGGAACGATCCTATGACCGTAGGCTTCAGGATATTAAACGAGAATCCTGATTGGTCAATTTTTTGGTGGACATTTTGGATTTCCGAAAATCAACCATCATGTCTATTTAAATGAAAATGGTTTAAATGCCAATGGTCCAGGTGAGCACCACAGGGCCTTGGGCCCCTTGTTCCATAGATCAGTATCAAGTGAATCAATCCAAAAATCACAAATCTTTTCTGCCAATCCCAACCCACCCACCGGCCTCTCATTCTCACACATTCTTGTACTTTAAAGGAAAGCTCACATCTTATAATAGGTATTCAGGTGGTACAACATGCCACACATAAACTATGCATGACATGTTCAGTTTTTTATCATACCATTCAGATTTTTTATAGCTAAATGTTGATACATTTCTCCAGTGATGAAGTTTCCACGATTTACTTTTTAGCTCACCTGTTATCCATCCATCATATCACATCTCCTCCTTTATGCTTTGACCGATTGCACCAAATTTGGCTCGAAGGATTCTTGGTCCTAGGCTCCAGAGTTTCTATTTCAATTTCTTTGGGTGGAAATATTAGATTTTATGACGAATTCATGGAAAATTGTCAAAATGCATCTCATCCGTAGCCACTGGCTGGATTTCAACCGAATTGGGATAGGACCCTATGCTGGTCCATTCCAGAACTTCTATTCAGAATCTTGCTTGATTAATTTTTTGGGTGAAAATCTTAGATTTTATGAAAAATATACCAGAAATTGTCAAACATGTCAAAATGCATATTCTCTTTAGCTACTCGGTGGAGTTCAACTGAATTTGGCTAGGAAAACACTATGGTGGTATGCTCCAGAACTTCCATACAGAATTTTGAATGGTCAGATTTATTTCTAGAAATCTTTTTAAACACTACTCATCCTTAATACATGGCCCAATTTTAAGAATATTTGGCCAGAAGTAACAATATGGTAATAGTTTCTAGAACTATCATTCAGAATTTCTATTGGTCGATTCTTTAAGCAGCCATCTTTCAGCCATCTTGAATTTTCATAACTTATGAAAATCCTACAGGATATAGCTTTAAATTGGTCGATTTGCTATTTACTATTTTTATAAACACAATTAAAGATCTCTGAAAACTGTGGGTTAAGAATATAGGTCAATGTAGTTAATCCTACTAGATCCAAAATAAACCATTGAGCCAGAACATTATTTATGTATTATTATTATAAGCCAATTTGAGAACAAAATTCTCTAAAAGCAACCTGTATAGCATGCAGTCTCAGTATTAGGTAGTTGAGCGACAAGGCCTTCTGGTCTCTTGTTTAACATGCACATCAATAACCCATATTCAATTGATCCTCCTACATGTATGTGATGTAAGAAATATTCAGTTGGATACTTTGAAACTTCTCTCGTGGCAACAAAGGTTTCTAATAGAAGCAACAAACAACATGCATAGCCTTGATCAATGCAAATTATCCATGGGGCTAGTGTGCCATTGTGGCATTAAATAGGTGTAAGGCAACGTCCGACATTAGCTTATGAGCTTATGTCTTAGGGGATAGGGGGTGGGAGTTGGTGCCATGGGGAGGGGGCTTGGTGTGTGTGTGTACATAAAATGATTAAATGACACTTGGCCTTCAGTAGTAAGTGTTAATTGATATTTGCCATTCAGTAGTAAAAGGGTTAATTGTGCCTTGCAATTCAGTCGTAAACAGGTTAATTGAAACTTGTAATTCAGCAGTAAAAGTTTTAATTGACATGTGTGATTCAGTAGTAAATGAGTTAATTGTGCTCTGCATTTCAGCAGAAAAAGGGTTAATACGGACAATTGACATTCAGCGGTAAACAGGTTAGTTGAAACTTGCAATTCAGCTGTAAAAGTCTTAATTGCGCTTTGCAATTCAATGCTAAAACGGTTAATGGAAACTTGCCATTCAACAGTAAAATGTTTACTGGAAACTTGCTTTTCAGCAATAAAAGGGTTAAAAAGAAGTTTGTAATCCAACAGTTACGGGGTCAATGGAGGCCTGTAATTCAGCTTGACCTAATCTTGCAAATTCTCAGCCATGAGGAAATTTCCTCAAATTGACTTAATTTTCCAGATTCTCAGTCATGAGGAAATTTCCTCAAATCGACTTCATTTTCCAAATTCTCAGCCATGAGGAAATTTCCTCAAATTGACAGCATTTTGCATATTTTAGCCATCAGGAAATTTCATCAAACCCACATTTTGCAAATTCTGAGCTATGAGGAAATTTCCTCAAATTGACTTCATTTTACAAATTCTCAGCCATGAGGAAATTTCCTCAAATCGACAGCATTTTGCAAATTCTCAGCCATAAGGAAATTACCTCAAATCCACAGCATTTTACAAATTCTGAGCTATGAGGAAATTTCATCAAAATAACTTCATTTTACAAATTCTCAGCCATGAGGAAATTTCATCAAATCGACAGCATTTTGCAAATTCTCAGCCATGAGGAAATTACCTCAAATCCACAGCATTTTACAAATTCTGAGCTATGAGGAAATTTCCTCAAAATAACTTCATTTTACAAATTCTCAGCCATGAGGAAATTTCCTCAAATTGACTTCAATTAACAAATTATCAGCCATGAGGAGATTTCCTCAAATTGAAAGCATTTAGCAAATTATCAGCCATGAGGAAATTTCCTCAACTTAACTACATTTAGCAAATTTCCAGCCATGAGGAAATTTCCTCAAATTGGCTTAATTTTCCAAATTCTCAGCCATGGGGAAATTTCGTCAACAAGACCTCAATTTGCAAATTCTCAGTCATGAGGAAATTTTCTCATAAAGACTTCATTCTCCAAAAGCAAAGTAAAAATGAGGAAATTTCCTCGCATAGAAACTAAAATGAGTGAAATTGAAGTCTTTAGAGGAATGAAATTCAGGAAATTGATACCATAAGGTCTAGCTTTACTGAATATTAAGCCAAAAAAAAGGAATTTGTATTTGCCATTTTTATTTTGGATTGTGTTTTTGGAATTCGCCCTACTTGGAGCCAGCAAATACAAAGCCAGGAGAGGACGTCTGCATAAATCTGTGTGCTATGAGGTGACCTCAAGAAAGCAGGACTGGGTATACTCAAGTCACGAATGGACCTGAGGAAGCTAAGGATTTGGGCTGAGGACAAAAAGCGAAGGACTGATTGCAGCTGTAGGATGTTTCTACTCCTACAGCCACGGAATACAGTGATTATACATATTAAAAGCCATGGTTGTGTCATCATGGTTATCACCACCATACTTGTATCATTGTTATGTACAGTATACTTAGCAAAGCACTCACCCGCAGTGAAAGCGCAACCGTTATCAGCAAGCTAAACACGAACATTCCACCGAGCCCAACTAAATGCAGCGTCCTCCGCCCAACACGATCCATAAGGGGAATCGTTATTATCGTCATAACAACCATAATAGCACCGATACCACTTGTAGCGTGAGTGGCAACATAGTCCGTCAGACCGGCTCTTAGAAATAGTTTTGAGGAATAGTAGAATATCTACAATACAAATAATAACAACTATTTAAAGAATGGAGGGATCAGATCTGTTACTCAAGTAATCAAATATGACACATGTTAACTGAAGTCACAATCAAAATGACGAAGGTCCATCATGAGAGTTACAATGGTCTGCCATGAATTTATCTGAATTGTATATGTCTTTAATGAATTTACAATTTATTAAACATTTTGATGAATATTTTGAAGTGGCTGTTGCTGCCATAGATATTTTCCCCTGCACACTGCCATATAAGACCCATCGCAATATGGAAAAGTTGAATCTGGCTAGTTATAAATGTTTATGTTAACTAGAATGTGCAATCGATGGCATGCCATTGAATCAAAAAAGCATCCGCTTTTGTTTCTACGAGAATTCTTAATACTTACCAGATGTACTATTATGATAATGCCTATTATCTAGTCTAGCTCAAAATAAAGAATTAAAACTCTGCACTCTCCTGGTCCTGCCCATACTGTGTCCGGGAATTACCATAGCCGCAGGTACCAAGTCAATTCCCAATCACAGTCAGATTCGTCTTATATTTGCCTTGACAAACAGAGAAAGCAGCTCAGCCTGACCTCAGCGGGGCGGCTGAGAGGAGGACCATAGTACATCTGGTAAGTATTAAGAATTCTCGTAGAAACAAAAGCGGATGCTTTTTTGATTCTACTTCGAATATACTTACCAGATGTACTATTATGATAAACTCCGGATTTCGACAGCCAAGAAATACTGGTGGGAGGAGGCGAGGCCCAAATCCAGCACTCATCTACCATCCAACAGAGAAGGTTGTGAAGAGACTAGAACCCTGGAATATGCTTGGGTTCTGCCATCTGACTCGTAGAGTGCTAAACTTCCATGGTCTAGACCGCGCTCCCCCCCCTCATATGTCTGCACAAATTCCAGATGGCTGTCAAAAAGAAGAGCAACACCCACCAGACCCGTGTCAGCCCCAAGTCTCAGCTAGGGCAGTCCAGTAGAGGGCAAAGCAGCTACCGTATTTCGCTTAATAGCATCCTAGGCTTCTATTAGGACAAGAAGTGTTCAATTTCCAGCCAAACATCTCTGAGAAAGGGGGTGGGCTTAAATTACAGTTTTCCCAAAAAAGTTTTCTAAAATTGATACCACGGAAATTCAACGTATTTTCTCCCGTAAAAATTCCCACGGCCTAGGTTTAATGTGTATCTAAAAACATCACCGGGGAAGTGAAATTATTTGATTTGAGCGCCTAAATATTGCGTATCCTTTAATAAAGCTTGTTTATTACATCAAAATTAATCCACAAATTGATATCAAATGGCGTCGCGGAAAAGTGTTATTATTATACACTCTATTCTTACAAATTTTCCAAGAAAAATTTTCCTATACAGTCTGCTGACTTAGGGGGTGGGCTTCTAATACAGGGTTTTACCGTTCTGAAACTGCTAAGAAATCATTTGAGCTCATATGTCAAAGTTAGGGGGGGGGGGGGGTGGGCTTCTATTAGAGCATAGGCTACTATTAAGCGGAATACGGTAATACAACTTCTAAATTAAAAAAAAACTATCAGTATATCGATTAGATTTTCAAATTGGAATGAGTCTAATGTCTGCAAAAGAATAAGATGTTCTTGTCCAGACTATTTACTTAGATAGTCTGGTATTTCGACTATAAGTAAACTTAAAATTAGTCACTTAATTAATGTAAACATTCATCATTTTGAGTGCTTGGTCTTTCTAGTTCATCACAGGAGCTCGGCCCAATCCATGGTCGTTCTCAGGTCATGTGCATGGCCATTGTTCAGTGCAAGTGGAAGAACTTGTGATGTGTGCGAAATAGTGGTCAGATATGGCTTAGTTCAGATTCGATAAATTGGCGACGGCTACCGGATTAAGTGCGCTGGAGATGTCGCGAAGATAGAAATCAGTGTATGACGACTCCGCATGCCATTGTGCTACAGACATCACCTCCTCTAATGAGACACCCTTATAAAGGGCCATGATGCTGCTAGTGCTCGGACCTGATGGGCATTCGCACGATCAATCTGCTTTCCTGTAGCCATTTTGTGCGACATCTGAATAGCATCGACTATCCAACGAGAAATAGTATCTTTCGAGGCGCACAAATGAGGAGCTTTGAGACATAACCACAGAGATTTTGGGTCATCTCTCCACTCCTCAGTACGTTTCTTATACATTTTCAGACATCTGACAGGACACCAAGCAGAAGAGTTTGGGTCATGTCTAATTAAACATGGCAAATTGATCGGCTGTCCTGGATATTTAAGTGACTGATTCTTTGCCAGGAAACAAAGACGTGGAAGTAGTCTTAAACATTCACCCGTGACGACAAAACGGTCTTGTTCGGCAGAAAACGCATGTATTTCGCTTCTTCTTCTCGCCGACGCTGCTGCAACCAAGAAAACTGATTTAATAGTTAACAGTTTAATATCTATAGATCTAATCGGTTCAAAGGGAGCATGCCCTAAAACCTGTAGACCAAGAGATAGATTCCATGCTGTGATAGGAATTGGCTGTCTAGGTCGCAGATTGCTCATTCCTTTAATAACTTCATTTAAAGTGTCATTCTCCACTCCTTCAATGGCTAGACTGGAAATGACTGAAGCTAATGCAGACTTATATGCTGCTAGGGTTGAAGGTACAAGTTTGTCAACTTCGTATAAATGACAGATAAAATCTGCTACGTGTTGAACAGATGCAGAAAAGGGATCGATATCTCTTCCCTTACACCACTCTGAAAATTTGTTGTTTCTATAATTATATGTCTTAGTGGTTGACCCTCTTCTGGCTGAAGCAATGAACTTCGCTGCTTGCTCAGAAAAGCCACCCTTAATTGCACGCTACTTGATAACATCCATGCAGTCAACTTGAACATTTCTGGTCTGTCATGGAAATACAGACCCCTGTTCTGAGAGATTAGATCTCTACTGTCTGGAAGAGGGATTGGATTGCAGACCAGAAGGTCCAGCAGATCCGTAAACCATGATCGGCCTGGCTAATAAGGGGCGATCAGTAGTACTTGGCACATACCCTCTCTTATCTTTGCCAGAACTTTTGGGATGAGAATCGTTGGAGGATACGCATACGCGTACATTCCCTTCCAACTTATCGCCAGTGCATCTACTGCTAGAGCTAGCGGGTCTGGGATCGGTGATACGTATGTGACTTTGTGTTCTGTTTCATCGCCAACAGGTCCACATTTGGCTTCCCCCAATGATTGAACAGAACCTCTGCTACCGATTGGTTGAGCTGCCATTCCATCGGATGACAAACCGTCCTTCAACTGAGAGCATCTGCTAAGATGTTCAGTCTTCCTGGAATGTGTGCTGCCCAAAGAATAACATTCCTCTCTTGGCCAACTGGTCCTGACATACGATGATGAGCAATACGCACAATTGACTTGATTGTAAAGTAGAATTACTTAGAAACGTTAACTTTCTCTTAAATTAATGATAATCAAGCCTTTAGGCTGGAAATATTTGAAACTTTTTTGAGTGAAAATTAATAAACACAACTTGGAAATTAACTAACGTTAATACAGCCAAGAAATAAATGCTGATCGCTACAAACACCCTCGACAATGAAGCGAGAGCTAAAGATCGGCATAAAACAGAGTGCATAGACACGCCAAGCCAAAACGAAACATTAATCATGGGCGCCGCCATCTTGGCTAAGGGTGCATCCATCTTGGAAGGAACCGAGTCGCAAGAGAAATTAACCGAGTACCCGGAAAAAATTTAAATAGTTAGCGAGTACCGGAGCGACTCCAACAATGGCTATCATTTTAGAATAATGTGTCAATTTAAGAAATTTTCAATCGGTCATTACGGCACGAATGTATAAATTCTAGATTGATACAACCTGCCCCTGTGATGACTTTCCTTTTCCCTCCATGATGCCAGCAACGAATAGACGATAACACGCGTAAATTCGGAGCAAAATTTAAACACTAGAAAACATGCAACTTCTCAAGTCGGCAAAATAAGCGAATCTGACTATGATTGGGAATTGACTCAGTACCTGCGGCTATGGTAATTCCCGGACACAGTATGGGCAGGACCAGGAGAGTGCAGAGTTTTAATTGTTTATTTTGCTAGACTAGATAATAGGCGTTATCATAATAGTACATCTGGTAAGTATTATTCGAAGTAGAAAATGCCCACGCTTTCAACAACTTTAATATTCCACAACCCCACCTAACATACACCCTCCCTAGCCAATCCGTGCTTCCCAACACCACCTCACAAAAATGGGAATTGTACATAATGTAAACGTCCCCTCAGCATCCAGAATCATACGGGAAACTCACAAAACAAATTTGGTTGAATTCCGCTAAACGGTTAGGATAGACGGACAGTGTGGGGATAAATATATTATTACGTAGAAATACAGTATGCTTGTGCGATTATTTCGAGTGATAACGAACGATTATTAAAATAATAATTGTGATTACTTGATTATTCAGCCTGGTTACAAATTGCTCAAACACAACAAAGTAATATCAATGACGAAACCTGCAATTGTGTTAAGAAATGTGCATTTGCAGGCCAAGAGAAGACTATTTTTGAAAATGTTATCACCGGATATGATCCAGTGGTACATTTTCAGTTTCCTCTTGGCACGCTAATGGACATACATTCGCTGAGCAGAATGTTAATTTTCGTGATCGATCACATTAAAGTTTAACTAAAAGATAGGTTTTGCATTATTTTATGAAGAACAAATTATTCACGATTATTCGTTTATTTAATTTTTAATCATATAAATTCAGGATTTAAAAAATAATCGTGATTTTCGACTTAATCACGCAATCGTACAACTTACAGCGTTAATCCCCGAGAACTGTTGAGACAGGTGCATCATCACACTAATCATCAATGGCATTCTCAGACTGCTTAACTTAAACAGCTGAAGCAAACCAACCTGAAAGTCAAGCAAAGTCGCTTCTTAGGAACATAGAATGAATACCACATAGAAATCAACATCCTTGTATAGGCATGCACATGCACACACACGAACATGCACATACGCATACATGCATGAGCATGCACACACGCAAAAACGTATGCACTCACAAATGCATGCACACATACACGCATGCATGCACTCATGTATGCTGGTTCATGCATGCACGTATGTATGTGGGAACACGCTCGCATGCATGCACATTGAAACACGCGTGTTAATGTTTAATGTGAGTAGTTACAACGTGGTGTATGTGTGTGACATGACATGTCCTTGTATGAGGTGTCTGTACCATTTCAGTTTTAATTTTCCATCTAACTGAGGACAGTCCTTGGTGGAGAGGCTGCACTTAAGATGTAAGTGTTCACATAATTGTCCCCGATCATCACCTTTTACTCACAAACTGATTCACAAACACACCCAGGGTCTGTGCTTCTAGCCGTAAGTCAGAATGTTGGAGAATTTTACATTGTATCAATGAGAATTTTTTTAGACATATTATATATAATACAAATATAAAATGACATTAAAGTACCTCATTTGTATTTAATTTCATCAAAAAGGTGGACATCATATACATGCACACACGCAAGCACACAGACCAACCCACCGTCCCACATCCCACCCACCCACTCACACACAACCAACCCTCCCACTCACACACAACCCACCCTCCCACTCACACACAACCAACCCTCCCACTCACACACAACCAACCCTCCCACTCACACACAACCCACCCTCCCACTCACACACAACCCACTCACACACAACCCACCCTCCCACAACCAACCCTCCCACTTACACACAACCAACTCTCCCACAACCAACCCTCCCACTCACACACAACCAACCCTCCCACTCACACACAACCCACCCTCCCACTCACACACAACCAACCCTCCCACTCACACACAACCAACCCTCCCACTCACACACACACACAACCAACCCTCCCACACAACCAACCCTCCCGCTCACACACAACAAACCCTCCCACTCACACACAACCAACCCTCCCGCTCACACACAACCAACCCTCCCACTCACACACAACCAACACGCACAACCAACCCTCCCACTCACACACAACCAACCCTCCCACTCACACACAAACACATGCACTATATGTATGTATTTGACAAATTTCCTGTACTTGCAATCACTAATTGACTTTTCCAGAGTATCCATCTATCATCTGACGTCATATGACATCATAATCAGTTAAGTGGCATGTAGGATGACATCATAATTATTACATCATATATTATTCTATTTGACCTGTCTTTATAGTCCATCACATACGAATTGTATGTCTCTACTATTTAATAAACATGCTGTTGAATATTTTGAAACTAATTTGACTGGGCTCTTTTGCTGCTATAGGCACTAAGTTGAATTAGTTTCAAAATCTTCAACAGCATACCTGTATAGTTTTCTGGAAATTGATAGTCAGGGAGTTCAGAGATCGATCGACCCCAACATGAGCGAGATGTGGGTGGAGCTTAGCTAGAGATGGGCACGGCATAGCTTAAACTGGAAAGGTCCATTGCTATGAACAAAGATTATTTCCATACAACCAAGAGCAATCAGAGATTGCAGACCCTCGCCCACCTGTTTATCTCACACTAAAGTTTTCAAATTTTCAAGATTTTTTAGAATTTCCTGAATTTAAAAAGCTGTGGAATTGTAGTGTATGCTCGGTTTCTTTCCAATATTAAGATTTGAGCAATATCGGATCAGCAGTTTCCGAGATATCCACAGATGCGGAATTCAAGGCGATCTGGGTTTTCTTATCCGGATCAGAGCTAAAGTCTGGAAATCCTCTTGCATGGCAAGTTCCTTCAGTGTGTTAAAATTTGCGGCAAATTGGATCAGTAGTTTTTGAGATACAGCTCCGGACAGGCAGGCAGGCAAACAGGTAGGCAGCCAGGCAAGGCAGACAGACAGACAGACAGACTCGATCATAATACAATGTACCCTCTTCCCATTACAGGTACATGTAACTGGCATGAACATGTATTTAGCTAACATGTACAGCATGTATGCAAGTACATATAATAGTATACCCGGTACAGGTACATGTGTATTTGTCAATTTTCAAGAGACAGCTGACTTTGGCAAACCAGGCAACAGGGCTGATGGCTAATTATTGTTTCTAACTTTGCTTTATGACAGCAAGGGCTTCCATTCAAATTCGATAAAAAATATTCAACATTGTTTCTGTAATTATAAGCTCCATGAAATTGATATATTACAAGTTCACGATTGAAAGTATTATTAACAAATAACAAGAGCTCCGCAAACGGTGCATAGTACCCTGCCCTGATGACAGACCAATGAATGAGAGCTATCGGAAAATTAGCAATTTCCTCCTCAGACCTAAACCTGTCATCCTATAAGTTTCGAAGTGATCTGCTAAACGGTCATGGAGTTATTGTCCGGAAACCAATTTTCAAGATGCCCGCCAGTGGCCATATTCGAATTCGGATCATCTTCTATTTCAATAGGTTTCCTCCTCAGATGAAATGGAGGAAATGGAGTTGTCATTCGGACACCAATTTTCAAGATAGCCGCCGGTGGCTGGTGGCCATCTTGGATTTCGGATCATCTTCGTTTTCGATAGGTTTCTTCCCAAAACCTAGTGCAACCACCCTATGAAGTTTCACAGAAATCCAATAAACGGCAACAGAGTTATCATCCGGAAACCACTCTGCCGCCTGCCCGTCCGTTCGCCTGCCTGCCCCGGGCCATTACATAATACCCTGCAAATTTTTTTGGCGGGGTATAAAAATCATTTACAGCATGCATTCTCGGTGTCAATGAATCATTATGGCAGTTGTAAGCAAATACTCTGACGTTCTCTGTGAAACTGTGGTGAAATCTGCCATCAAATTTGAATTTTATGTTTTTAATATTCTTGAGATTTCTAATTTGCATCTTTTTTGCTATTGATCAGTTCCCGTATTTATAAGAATAGAAGATCAAAAGCTAGTATTGACCCTCTAGAAGCAATATATATGCTTAATTCCATATATAAAATGTATAGCTTTATCAGCGAATGTATCTTTAATCTACTCATTCTAAAGATATATACAGCTGCTTCATACTTTTGCTTCTGATGCCTGAGCGATGGCTTCCATTTTAATTTCATCCAGTTCACCCTGTACATTGCTAACCCCTCTGAGTGAACGCAGTGCTTGAAAAACATAAAAATATATATACATGTACATCACAACAACAGAGGGATCCATTTATAACTATGCCACGCCCATTTCTTGCTAAGCTCTACCAACTTTGATCGCATGTTTATTTCGATTTTAACACTTTGAACCCTGTAGTCCAAGGATCTCAATTTCAAGGTAAACATACCGGTAACTTGTTGGATATTTTGAAGCTAATTTGACAGATCTGTTGCTACCATGGGCAGCAACAGCTCCCAGTCAAATTAGTTTCAAAATACTCAAAAGAATGTTTATTAAATTGTAAATTCATCAGTAACATACAATTCAGACACATTTGTAACATCATTGCTACTTTCCTGACAGACCTACATTATTTTGATTGTGGCGTCAGCTAACAAGTGACGCAATTGATTATGACATCAGATACTTGAGTGACAGATCAGATCCCTCTATTGCTGAGTAGATATTGATGCTGAGAAGTGCATAGAGGTATAGTGTAACCCAAGTTTACATATAGAATTCATGTATCTAATCTGTCAATTAACCGTAGATTCATTGTTCAACTTATACCATTTCAACTGGCAATCAAAATAAAAAATGCCAGTTGTCAGTGTTTTATACAATGTAGGAATAAATCTACAAAGCAAAACATGAGGTTAAAAAAAGCATCCGCTTTTGTTTCTACGAGAATTGATAATACATAGCAGATGTACTATTATGATAATGTCTATTATCTAGTCCAGCTCAAAATAAACAATTAAAAACTCTGCACTCTCCATGGTCCTGCCCATGCCGTGTCCGGGAATTACCATAAGCCTCCAGGTACCTAGTCAATTCCCAACTACACGTACAGTCAGATTCGTCTTATATTTGTCTTCACAAACAGTGAAAGCAGCTCAGCCTCAACTCAGCAGGGCGGTTGAGGCGGGCCATAGTACATCTGGTAAGTATTATCAATTCTCGTAGAAACAAAAGCAGATGCTTTTTTTATTCTACTTCAAATAATACTTACCAGATGTACTATTATGATAAACTCCTGATTTCGACAGCCAAGAAACTCCGGTGGTAGGAGGCGAGGCTTGAAACAGCTCTCATCTACCATCCGACAGAGAAGGTTGTGAAGAGACTGAGAAACCCAGTATACGCTTGGGTCCCGCCATCTGACTCATAGAGGGCTAAACTTCCATGGCCTAGACTGCGCTCCTCACCACCCACCCCCCACCCCCCCATTTGTCCACACAAATTCCAGAGGGTGTCAAAAAGGGAGGCAACACCCACCAGACCCGTGTCAGCTCCAAGTCTCGGCTAGGGCAGTCCAGGAGAGTGCAAAGAAGCTACAACAGCTATAAAAAAACCTATCAGTATTTTGATTAAATTTTCAAATTTGAATGAGCCAATTTTCTGTTGCAATGAATAAGATACTCTTGAACCAGACTTTTCACTTAATCAGACTGGGAATTTGACTGTAAGTTAATTAATATTAGTCACTTAAACTAAGAAAGCACTCATCATTCTGAGTGCTTGGTCTTTCTTGATCATCGCAGGAGCTTTGCCCAATCCACGATCATTCACAGTCCATATGCATTACCAGTGTCAGTGCCTGTGGAAGAACCCTATGACGTAGTGTTAAGAGTGGTCGGACGTGGCTTTAACTTAAATTCAACAAATAGGCACCGGCTACCAGATTAAGTGCGCTGGAGATATCGCGAAGGTAGAAATCAGTGAATGACGACTTGGCATGCCATTGTGCTACAGACATCACCTCCTCTAATGAGACACCCTTATAAAGGGCCATGATGCTGCTAGTGCTCGGACATGATGGGCATTCGCACGATCAATCTGCTTTCCTGTAGCGATTTTGTGCGACATCTGAATAGCATCGACTATCCAACGAGATATAATATCTTTCGAGGCGCACAAATGAGGAGCTTTGAGACATAACCCCAGAGATTTCGGGTCATCTCTCCACTCCTCAGTACATTTCTTATACATCTTCAGACATCTGACAGGACACCAAGTAGAAGAGCTTAGGTCATGCCTAACTAGACTTGGCAAATAGATCATTTGGCCTGGATATTTAAGTGACTGATTCTTTGCCCAGAAACAAAGACATGGTAATAGTCTTAAACCTTCACCCGCAATGGCAAAACGGTCTTGTTCGGGAGAAAGCGCATGATTTTGGCTTCTGCCTCTCGCCGATGATACTGCAACCAAGAAAACTGACTAACTAGACAACAGTTTAATATCTATAGATCTAATTGGTTCAAAGGGAGCATGCCCTAAAACCTGACGAAAAAGAGATAGATTCCATGCTGGGATAGAAATTGGCTGTCTAGGTCGCAGATTGCTCATTCCTTTAATAACTTCATTTAAAGTGTCGTTCTCCACTCCTATAAGGGCAAATTGGGAACGACTGAAGCTAATGCACACTTATATGCGGCTAGGGTTGAAGATAAAAGTTTGTCACCCTCGTATAAATGAGAGATAAAATCTGCTACGTGTTGAACAGATGCAGAAAAGGGATTAATATATCTTCCTTAACACAACTCTGCAAATTTGTTGATTCTATAATTGTATGTTCTATGGTTGACCCCCTTCTGGCTGAAGCGACAAAACTTCGCTGCTTGCTCAGAAAAGCCACCCTCAATTTCTGGCTGCTTGATAACATCCATGTAGTTAATTGGAACATCTCCTGTCTGTCGTGGTGATACACACCCATGTTCTGAAAAATCAGAAGATCCATAAACCATGATTAGCCTGGCCAATGAGGAGCGATTAGTAGTACTTGGCATGAGCCCTCTCATCTTTTCCCAGAACTTTTGGGATGAGAATTGTTGGAGGATACGCGTAAGCGTACATTCCCTTCCAACTTATTGCCAGTGCATCTACTGCTAAGGCTAGTGGGTCAGGGATCGGTGACACGTATGTGACCATCTTTGCGTTTCCTTTCTTCGCAAATAGATCCACATTTGGCTTACCCCAATATTTGAATAGAACCTCTGCTACCGATTGGTTGAGCTGCCATTCCGTCGGAGAACAAACCATCCTTCGACTGAGAGCATCCACTAGGATGTTCAATCTTCCTGGAATGTGTACTGCCTGAAGAATAACATTCCTCTCTTGGCACCACAGTAGAAGGTTCCAGATCATCATGCACAACTCTGGTGACCTCGTCCTTCCCTGGCGGTTCAAATAGGACACCACTGTGGAGTTAAGTTCTCGAATTTTCGAAGTGCTAATGCCACCGCTAATAATTCGAGAACATTTATGTGTTTCTGCACATTGGTCCGATCCCATTCCCCTGACAGTTCGCCTAATACTGCTCCTCAACCCGTCTCCGATGCATCCGTGAAAATGGACATCTGCAGTTGAGGAGGTTGTAGAGAACACCTCGCAGGAGATTCTGTTCTGATAACCACCACTGAAGATGGTATATCAATGGAGCTTTTACTGGAATCCTCAGAGATAACGGATCCATTCACCGAGACCAGAATGACATTAAATACATCTGAATCAGCCTGCGCCTGAGTGCATCATAAGGTGCCACCTTCTCCAGAGATACTACTGGTAAAGCCAGTATTATACGAAATTCGTGCGCTGTCAAATAGGCTTCTAGAGAAACTGACCCCAGAACTGCTTGCAAACTCTTGACTCTGCTCTCCGCTGGAAAAGCCACACCGTCTCCGAG
This sequence comes from Chaetoderma sp. LZ-2023a, assembly GCA_034401795.1. Lineage (NCBI taxonomy): Eukaryota > Metazoa > Mollusca > Caudofoveata > Chaetodermatida > Chaetodermatidae > Chaetoderma > Chaetoderma sp. LZ-2023a. Next base: position 46,415,638 of record CM067363.1, on the reverse strand, counting down.
ATTGAAAAGAATTCCCAGATAAACAAACTCCTGGGATGGCGTCAACTCTGATTTCTCTAGATTCACAATCCATCCTAGGTCCTTTAGTAAGGTCAGGACCACCTGAAGATTGTTGCGCAGAGTGACTGGATTTTCAGCCTTCAGCAGCCAGTCATCTATGTAGGTATGAACAGCTATATTTCTCCTGCGAAGATAACAAGTCATGGCGAGAGCCACTTTGGTGAAGACTCTCAGGGCTGTGGTCAGACAGAATGGTAACGCATTGAACTCCCAGACATTGTCTTGGAACGCAAAGCGAAGGTATTTCTGAAAAGGAATTGACATTGGCATATGAAAAGATGCATCCTTCATATTTATTGATACTGCCCACATGCCTTTTCTCAGCCCTGTCATCACCACTGCTACAGGCTCCATCTGAAATTTTGGTGAAAGAATGAATTTGTTCAATGGCTTGAGGTTGAGAATCGGTCTCCAACCTCCGGTGCACTTCGGAACGAGGACAAATATTGAATAGAAGCCCAGGGAAGACTGATCGTGGACTAAATGAATCACATTCTTCCACTGAAGACTTTCGATTTCTGAACAAATTACCTCTAGACGACCGGATTCCCTTGAAACAGGAGTCCATACAGGAGTCAGAGTTAACGATTGATGGATGAGCCAGTCCGGTTCGTAGCCGTTTCTTAGCCAATGACAGACTAAACAATCTTGCATGACCTGTTCCCATTGGTTTGAGAATAGCTGAAGTCTGCCTCCGACGATAGGAATCTGCACTCAGCTCGCGGTCGATGTTGAGAGACAAGACGTTAATTCGTTTTGGTGAAGATCCTCAACTCCCTGCATTCCTGGTGCCACCGGTACGGGGCTCGCCGGAAGCCCATCAGGACCCTTGCCCATGGCCACCATGCGGCTTCTTGGAAAATGGTGGCCGGGAACCACCATTCTGGCTATCCGTACGAGCCACCACCCTTCCTATCATCCTCATATGGCCTCTTATTAGAGGACTTGTATGACGATGAATGGCCAGGTCCCTGAGACCCGGATGCCCGATGGGCATCACGGATGGAATGGCGATTTCTGCCGCTGTTGCTGCTGCTCCTGTTGATGGTGCTAGTAGGACTGTTGCGGCGGTGTCCTTTAAATCGGCTTCCACGACTTGCCGACAACCTGTTCTGCAACCATTGCTGCAACCTTGGAGAGCTTGTCGTGCCGAGCCACCAAACAAGCCCCGACCAATGAAGGGTGCAGAAGATAAAGCAGCCCTTATCTCCGGTCCCGGTTCTACACAATCGAGAACCATTCTCCTCCATTCCGCCAATGATCTGGTGATCACCTTGGCCAGGCAATCCCGAGACAAGCGCATGGTGTCCAGGACAACTCCGGGAGCAGCCTCTGGCATTTCCGCACAGGTCAGCATCCCCTGCAGGACGGTACAACCATGCACGAGAGCAGCCATAGCCGCCCTCGCCACATCCTCAATAGCATGAGTTTATTGAAGGCATCTTTGTTGGTCTGCGAAACCAATGGTTGAGAATGACCCTTGGATTTCCCAGCCAATGGCCTATTCACCGCTTCACATTCCCCGACCGAAAGACGAGGAACATAGGCATACTGATGATAGGCCTGCTCCGGAAAATGGACCCTACTCCTTATACCATTAGGGGCCTTCAGGAGCGTATACTCCGGCTGAACCAAGCGGTACGCCGCGACTTCCAACATATCAGAAGACTGAGTATCGAGCGGAAGGGTAGGCATGGCTGAAGAGCCACTTGACACAGCGCTAGCCACAGACTCTGACATCCATTCAATTGCCGGATCGCACTGAGATCCATGGTCAGATGCCAACCCGAGACGTCAGACATCTAAGCAGGGACCTTCACCCATTCTGCTTCGGTATAGAATGAGGATTTATCCATCAAAAGACTGCCATTCTCGTCCTTCTTCTCACCCTTGGATGAGAAGGCCACCGACGATCCAAGCTGAGCGCTATGGACAAAACTTCCAGTTCGAAGAGGGTCCGTAACTCGGCTACTCGCGGCTCCAGTGTCTAGCGAATTACCAGACATGGAATCCCTGGAATCCAACGGCTCCAGCACAGGAGCTGGGACTACATCCGCTAACACACCAGGGCATTCGACTCCGAGAGGAGCCGGCATTCCCGCATCCGCGATGATGACGGGAACAGCAAAAAGCAGCGCGGACGGCACTCTGGACGGAGCAAACGCTGGGTGGAAAATGCCCAACGGAACGTCGACATCACCACCCGGCTGCCAAACCCATACAAATCCCAGGGGAGACCCGCGGGAAAGCCAGGAATCCACCATCTGAGAAAGTTCTGGCATGCCGGAATCCTCCATCAGAATGAAATCTTACTCCACCATTGGCTCATGAGTCGACGCGAGGGAAGGGGCAGGTGCTTGTCCTTCCGCAGATCCGGACGGACCACCGATTGGTTGTCCTGCACCAGACTGCATCGCCGGGACCAAAGACTGAAAAGACTCGAACATTGCCTTAAACTGGGCCGCCCAGACACCCAAGGCCGAGACCATTCGTTCATTCAGACACTCGACAATCCCTTGATGGACGCCCGATCCACCTTGGCCGCCTTGTCCTTCGCGATCATCTCAGTGTGCGCAAGTCGATCTCGATCAAACTCAGCCACTAACTCTGATGACCACTTAACACATACGTCGCAAGGAGCTCCACCGTTACATTTTGCACAAGCGACACACTGATGTCCTGCAAACTTCCACTTCATGAAGCGGTTACAGTGGGAGCACAGCGTATCTGGCGGGGCCTTGCCCCTTGACTTTCTGTGAACACAGAATAAGAATTAAAAAGTTGAACATGGTAACTTGAAGACGAGCATGGTATACATTAACTTGATTGCAATCATTAAATTACTTTAAAAAACATTAACTTTCTCTTAGACCAATGTTAATCAAGCTTTAGGTAGGAAACTATTTGAAAATTTTTAGAATGAAAATTTTATAAACACACCTTGGAGATTAAGTGACATTAAGTTAACCAAGAAATTAAGACTGATCGCTACAAACACCCTCGACAATGAAACGAGAGCTACAGTAAATAACCGGATTAAATCTGAGTGCATAGATATGCCATGCCAAACCAAAACAAAACGCTAATCATGAGCGCTGCCATCTTCGCTACGGGCGCATCCATCTTGGAAGGAATCGAGTCGCAAGAGAAATTAACCGAGTATCTGGATACGATACAAAAATTAACAGGTAACGGAGCGACTCCAACAATGGCTACCATTATAAAATGTGCCAATTTAAGAAAATCTCAAACAGGCATTATGGCACGAATGTATAAATTCTAGATTGATACAACCTGCCCCTGCAATGATTTTCCTTTTCCTTTTCCTTCCATGATGCCAGAAATCAATAGTCCAAATAGTCTCTAGACACGCAAGATTTAACAAAATTTTAGAGCTCAAAAACATGCGAGTGTTTTGCAGACCAAATAGACAAATCTGACTGTTGTTGGGAATTGACTCAGTACCTGGAGACTATGGTAATTCCCGGACTCAGTACGGCCAGGATAATGGAGAGTGCAGTTTTAATTGTTTATTTTGAGCTAGACTAGATAATAGACATTATCATAATAGTACATCTGTTAAGTATTATTCGAAGTAGAATCTGTATACGCTTGAATGAGCTTGAAAAGTGAATAAGACTGACTGACATAATTACCGGTTGTTGCCTGTTGTTCTCTGTTCTGCGAAATCAACAGGAATCGAGGACTCTCAGGACTGAATGGCATCGTCAATGTCTGTAATACCACTGGTACAAGGGTCAAGCCTGCAACAAATACTACAACTGTCAGCATTTCTTCGTATATGTCAGTTCTTATTACAATAGATATTGCATGTATTCTATTGACAACAAAGAGAGAGCTATGTTAACCCTTAGCACTCTGAATGTCAATATTCTATCTTTTACTGTGTCAACATCGAAGAAACTGGTGTTCATTTTTCAACAATTTTGCTGGAAGATGTTGCTGTCTACGACAGCACCATCTCCCACCAAATTTGTTGAAAAATTAACACAAGTTCATCTTTTAACTTACTTTGAAAATTTAAAATTTTGACACCAGAGTGGTAAGGGTTAATATGACTAAGCGGGACAAGTTTAATGACAGCATATGGGTGTCTATATACGAATGCTTATTTCTTGAATAATTCAGTCTAACTCTACGGATCTAATGTCAGTGACAGCTCGGATCCATCCATTGGAGACCCTCATATTTAACATATTTTTATCACATACCTAAGAGAATATGCCAATAATGTTCATTTCCAAGAATCTCAGAAAATCCAAGAATCTGTGATGTCAGTAAGCCTACAGTTACACCAAGCTGATGGATTGTACCGAGCGCTCCTCGTATTGACGGAAATGCAATCTCAGACAGGTAAACTGGTGTCAGGCCAGTGTACAAACCTGTAGAAAGAAATAGTACTTGTAGATTTACACTTTATCACTCCGATGTCAATCTTCTATCTTTTACTGTGCCAATAGGAAAGAAACTGGTGTACATTTTTCAACAATTTTGTAGGAAATTACCAAATTGGTTGAAAAATTAACACCAGTTCATCATTTAATTTAATTTGAAAATCTTAGATTTTGACATCAGAGTAGTATGGGTTAATCATTCAATAGTCAAGAAAATCTAAATATTTGCTTAGTGAATGTCCAATTGCATCCAAGAAATGTTTATTTTTTAACATATAGTACTGGAATGACTGGCTCAATATGAAGAATTAACAGAATCAATGAGAAAAAACTTGACTTGCTGAATATTTTGAAAACAATTCGACTGAAAGTTGTCAGTGGTTTAGTCACCAAACTTTCAATCAAATTGTTTTCAAAATATTTAGCCAGTCCAGAGATATAACCCTTGGTAATGTTGTCTGCAAAAACTCATCAGTCAGCCGGTTAATGGACATTATGAAATGGAATACAAGCTTACATACACGTTTAACTCTGCAAGGGAATACAAGCTTGCATACACGTTTAAGACTGCAAGGGAATGTACAACTTACCACAGTGGAAGCCGATGAAAAGACGGCCGATAGAAATCATTTCAAAAGAATTTGCCCAAAAGCTTGTCAACATCAGAATTCCACCGATAGATCCAAACACACAATTCCCGAGCATACTATACTTTCTGTTCAAATACAAAACATTAACAGGATAATGAATAAAAACTTATTAACCCCGTTTGTCTCAACAGCGCCTCAAAGCGCTCATCGTGCTACTCATTTTAATTAACCAAATACTAAATATTTAATTTTTGCCCCATTAATGTCTATTTGCAAGTCAAGAGAAGACAATTTTGTAAAATTACATGTATCACTGGAATTTACAGAGCTTTTTGATGTCATTCAAATGGATCTTGCTCACGACCACAGTAGATGATGTTTCTAAGGCCGGCTTTAACTTTAAAATAAAAATGAAAATCCTAATTTTTGCTTGATCATGGACAAATTGCATGCCAAGAAAATACTATTTGTCAAACATTACCACTGAAATGATTGGCTCGAGCCACTAATTCGACAGGTAAATTAACCAAAATACTCTCTTCTTTGTCTGTAAATGGACATTTAAAGATACCATTGCAGAGACTGTGTCCATTAAATTGACACAAGAGGGATTCATTTCTAGCTATGCCCTGTCCATTTCTACTAAAACTCATACCACTTTTTTGTGTGTTGGAATGGATTTACAAACTTTGAGAACTGAATTTCAAGAATCTAACTTTCCAGTTAACTCATACACGCATTGTGATTAATATTTTAAAATTAATTTGACTGGAAGGTGTTGCTGCCTATGGCAACTACTTTCAAAATATTCACCAGAATGTTTATTATATTGTAAATTCCACAAAGGCATACAACTCAGACAATGTCACGATGGTCCATTGCCACTTTGCTGTCACTTTTGATTATGACATCAGTGACAGACTTACATCGTCTTGATTCCGACATCAGCTAATAAGTGGCTTATTTGATTATGACATCAGACACTTGAGTGACAGATCAGATGGATCCCTCCATTGGTGGGTGTGATGATGCTTCTGGGCTACAGGTTTGCACAATTATTTGATTATTCAATTAATCATGATTATTTTTTAAAACATGATCATAGACAATCACAAAACCAGATACATGTAATCGAATAATCGTTGGCATATATTCTCGTGCAATACTAGCCTATGTGAGTGTGAGAAATGGCTGTAAATAGGCCTACTGAGTGATATCTATAGTAATTATTTTGTGACTTGTTTTGATCAAAGAAAACATCAGTGCTGAAATCTCACATTGGGGTTTTTTCAAACAATGTTTTCGGGGCACATAACCCTGTGTCATTTCACAACAGAAGCAAAAATAATTTGGCCCCGGTACCAATGTTTTTCAAATCAAACACCGCTACACATAACATATCACACAATGCAGATTTGTTGTAATTATTTTAGTTACATGTAACATAGTTAATAAAATCTTTGTTTGACCAAAATGTAGACAAGTCGGGTAGAAAAATATGTTACATCAGAAAACCCCTGCCCCGCACTTTTTGAACCCACAGAGCCACACATAGCTGCATTTCTCTTGGGCCATCCGAAACTCGGCAAATTGTATCGACATTGTATTCAGAAATCATATTCTAGTATTTGTAATAGCATATTAAATGTGATTTCTGAGTTCACCTAGTATTACTATCTGGCAATCTTCTTCTTCTTTTCGTTCGCTGATCATACCGCCAGTCCTGTAAGTGACTATCGACATGATCATAAACGTTAGGTGCGTGGATCCATGGTTTATTAGAGTGCGCCGTGTGCCATCGGAACCTCCGTCTTCAGCACTCGAGGTTTCTGTCAGGGTTACCTCACCCGTACCTCCTTTAGTCGCCTCTTACGACACGCAGGGGATACGGAAGGTGTATTCTAAGCCCCACCTACAGGGCATCTGGCAATTATACTGGCGACGTTTTACTGGTTGCGTTAATGATACCATTTTTGCTGTTGTGTTATGTTAGCAATTCCGGTTTGAAGTAAAGTTTGTACCAGTAGTTTGTTTCAAATCTTGCCAAGATTAGCCGTTTCAAAAGCGTTATGACTCCCAAAACCAACCCTACTAGTAAATCTACGATTAATCGAATAATCACGATTATTCATCTAAAATAATTGCGATTATTAAAACTACATAATCGTGCAAGCGTAGGCTACAGCCGGAAAATTCCTGTATGAGCATTCAATGAACAGATCCCATCTGTCACTTAACCCTTTAACCCTCTAATTTGCTCAAGAAAATTTTAATTTTCTAATAGAAAATGTCCATTTGCAGACCAAGAGAAGACCATTTTTGAAAATTTCCCACTGGAATGACTGGCTCGGTTATCGAACCAGTCATTTCAATGGTAAATTTTCAAACATAATCTCTTCTGCAAATGGACATTTGTGAAGACCTCTGCAGATGCCATTTTTGGCTGATATTCATGTTAAACGGTTAAGTACCAGACAGTATAAGCAGATACATCACATATTAAATGACGGCACAATCAAAATGACAGAGCTCCATCAGGAAAATCAAAAAGGTTGTCACGAGATTGCGAATTTTATGTCCTTGATGACATCAAAATTTAATAAACATACTGTTGAATATTTTGAAACCAATATGACTCGGAACTGTTGCTAAATATTATGATATATTAAGGGTATAACACCCAACTAAAAATTGCGCATATTGACAAAAGGTAATAAACCGCCATTTTATCAACATCATTGCATACCTGCCAAATTTATCTGCACACCAGCCAGCAGAGAGACCGCCTATCATACCCCCGACTGCAAATATTGCTACAATTACCGACCACAGAGCACTGGCGCTAGAGTCATCGACAACAGTCTCACCGCGAGCTAACATAGACTCATTGATAAACAGTTTAATGATCTGAAAAACAGTGAGATTTCAATTATATTTTATATATAATTATGATGCTTCTGGTCCTACATTGCAACCACATACCAGTGCTGGTAGTATATTTGGAGTAAAAAAACTTTTTAAATTAAAATTCTGTCATTGTGCGTAATCAACCTTTCCAGTTTATCCATCAATCATATGATGTCATTATCAACTACATGTATGTGACCTTTAGGATGACGTCATAATCGATTACATCATGAATTACTCAGATAATTTTTTCACGAATGCTTGATTGATGACGTACTAAGCATTATTGTATGAATTGTATGTCTTTACTATTTAATAAACATACTGTTGAATACTTTGAAACTAATTTGACTAGGTGCTGTTGCTGCCATAGGAATGTTTATTATTTAAATTGTAAATTCATCATACATACAATTCAGACATTTTTGTGACGGATGATTTTCGGTTTCATGATGGAGTATAACGTCATTTTGACTGTGAAGTCTGCTAACATGTGATAAATTTGAATATGACATCAGCGCATTGGGTGACAGATCTGATCTGTCTATTAATTCATAAGTGCAATCTGTCAATGACAGGAAATCTTACTTTTTCTGGAGCGTTGATGACACCAGTGTTATATCCAAATTGAAAGGATCCCATCACCGCGGCAATGATCGATAAAACCAAACGAAATGTCACGTGCTGAAACATAGAGGGTAACCCTCTAATAATAAAATTTGATCACAGAAATCTAAATATTTGCTTTTTGAATTACCATTTTCAGGCCAAAAGAACTCTACTTTTTAAATTTTACAACTGAAATAACTGGCTCAGTTATCGAGCCAGACATTTCTAGTGTTATTTTTAAAATATAGTCTCTTCATCTGCAAATCAGCATTTTCTACAAGAAAACTTATATTTTGTTGAACAAATTTTACCATTAAATAGTTAAAGATATTAGCAGATAAACTTTATGCGTTGCTTCGTGCAAATATACTCCAAAGTTATTTCTATAGGCAAAGATGTTTTGATTGGACAAAGATTATGCTTCAAGCATTTATTTAACACAATAGTCAGCAATTACTTTCACTCAAAATATTTGTAAAAATTAATCAACAATATTTGAGCTATGATTCCATGTACGTAGATATGATATTACATTTAACCCTTTCATGACGAAGCTGGCTAAAACCGGCCTCTGCAGTGGTCCTGAGGAATGTCCATTTGCAGGTCAAAAGAAGTGTTTCTTTGAAAATTTACCACTAGAATGGCTGACTCGGTTACCAAGCCAGCCATTCTAGTGGTAAATTTTCAAATATACTCAATTCTCCTGGCCTACAAATGGACATTCAATTTAGGAAATAGTTTGATTTTCTTTATTAAATTTGGTTATTAAAGGGTTAACACGTTATGGGCTAATCCTAGACAAGATACAAGCTGATATTCTTCACAACGTAATAAATAACTTTGACTAGAAGTTATCGCTGCCTTCCAGTCAAATTATTTTCAAAATATTAAAAAATATACTGATTCTTGAAACTTAGATACAGGTATTTCAGAAGTGAAATGTTTAATAAAGATTATTCCTCTCATAGTTAACCCTTTAGCCCTCAAATTTGATCAAATAAATTTCAATTTTCTCATAGGAAATGTCCTTTTGCATACCAAGAAACGATTATTTGAAAATTTACCACTGGAATAAATGTTACCGAGCCAGCCATTCGTGCTAAATTTTCAAAAATAGTCTTCTCTTGGTCTGCAAATAGACATTTCTCAAGACCACTGCAGAAGCCTTTTTTTGTGCTAATATGAGTGTTAAAAGGGTTAATCAGTTGGTTTGTGTCTCAGTGCAGGACTATCGCACTATTGTTGGAAACAGGGATAATCTCCTGCACTGCCTCTATTCCTCCACCCCATCGTACTAACATACGCCCAGTCTCATAGCTACGCTGTTCGAGGCCGTACTTGCAGACCTGTGACTTCTCGCTTTATGAAGTAACATAACGCTAGTGGGCTGGAGGTAGCCAAAAGATTTCTGCCTACTTCACGCGATAGGCAAGACTTCATCTGGTGACATAATTTACCATCACAAAACGCGATCGCGACGCTGTTAACTTGAAAGAGACATTTCCAAAAGTTTGCAATAGATGTAGTTTTGCTCTAAACAAGTTATCTGAGGAATAGAAAATGTGTATATTGGTCTTCGGTAACAAAAACTGCTAGTTTGGTTTACGCACATCCCAGGTAAAATAAAAGCTTGGATATTCATGAATATCCAAGTTCTGTTGAGCTTGAATAAACCAGCTTATTCCAGCTAATCCAAGCTTTTAATAACTTGGAATAGCTTGGATTAGCCACATAAAATTCAAGATAATTCAAGAAAATCCAAGCAAGGCCTAGTTAAAGTAAAATCCAAGAAAATTCCAGATAGCTTGAAAATTCAAGAAAATCCGAGCTAATTTGAACATTCACGAAAATCTGAGCTAAGTTGAACATTCAAGATAATCCCAGCTACATGTAACTTGAACATTCAAGATAATCCAAGCTAGCTTGCCGGTATTGGCCACTTAAAATCCAAGAAAATTCCAGCTAGCTTGAACATTCAAGAAAATCCAAGCTTGCTTGAACGTTCAAGAAAATCCCACCTAGCTTGGATTTTATTCCAGAAAGTCCCAGCTATCTAGAACTTCAAGAATATCCCAGCTATTCCTAGCTTTTGAAATAGGTTAGACACTAACATAAAATGCATGCACGTACACATATATTGGTATGCTTGAAAACCAAAATCACCTTCATAGTAGTTGAGTTAGATGTAATACTCAATAACACATACAAGTTCAGCAAGACATTAACAATGTATGAAGTTCTGACTGATTTGTCTGTTATTCTTATACACAGAGATTGTTAATGTACCATATTATTTAGAAAGTCATGATCACTGCATTATTTCTATAGAACTGAAAAAGCTATACCAAAACTGGTAACTCTGAATAAATCTCTGGAAATCAATAGAATACATACCTCAAAATACAGTTCTGTTTTCATTTAAGGTTACTGATGCTAAGCATTCTATCTAACAGTCCTGTCAGTGTTTCCAAACTATCATATTCTATATATCCACAGCTGGTAATGATCAATGCAATGAATGTAGTTTGCTTATTTACAGACTTTAAATTTCCCGCCAGTTTACCAGGTCACGGTCACCTCTACATGACTACAGAACCTGTTCTTGCTTTAGTGCAAGCTATTTCAAGATAATCCAAGGTAGCGTAAGTGAATCTACAAATTCAAGGATATCCAAGTAGCTTGGATTCTTTATGTATATCTGACAAAACAAAGTTCTAGAAAATCCAAGCTAGCTTGAATTCTAACAAATCAGAAAAGTCCAAGCAAATCCAAGCTTGCACTTTTTCATGATGACATTCAAAAAGTCCTAGAAAATCCCAGCTAGCTTGAATTCTGAGAGGTGGAATTCTCAAGAAGTTCAAGCCACTACATAATGTTCAAGCTAATTCAAGGAAATCCAAGCTGGTATGGATTGAATAATTTTCCAATAGCTCGGATATTCAAGAAAATACAAGCTAATCCAAGTCTACTTGAATTCTATTTCACACGGGTAATGTGCGTAAATCCTTATTTCTTATCGAGCAATCTCATTGGCGCAAGTTGACTGACCCCAGCTCATTAATATGTATGAAACTTCTTAACCTTGGCGCAACCATCAAAGTCGTGCAAGCGCGGTACTCGATACGGCAACGTAGCGGGAGGGCAAAACTCGTGCAATAGGATGATGCCGCCATCCAGGAGCATCATTACTCCTTAGGGCCCTGCATTACCAGAATCTCAACAGCAACAGCTTCCAGTCAAATTAGCTTCAAAATATTCAAGAGAATAGTTAGTTTTTGCAAATGCTGTAGATGTTTTTTTAATTTCGCCTTTTGGGTTCAGAGATTAAATCGTTACCGGTGTAAAAAACATCCTGTCCAGGGGAGATTAGAATTCCGTTCATCCACTTAACTCTTTAACATTCACAGATCAGAAGCGAAAATTCTTTATGATGCGAGGAATATTATGTTGAATAATTTGTTACTAATTTGACTGGGAGCAGCTGCGGCCTATTGGATAGCGAAATTTCTTTCAAAATACTAAACCACTTTCGTATCCAGTTGTCCTGAAATTTTGAGAAACTGTAATCTCAATGGTTAACAAGTTAAAGCTGCCCTAGTCAGCAACTAAGATATGCTGATTATTTTAGAATATTAGACTGAAAGCTGTAGCAGCGACAATTTCCATTCAAATTTGTGTCAAATCTGTAACAGCCTAACAGGTAGTAATCGCATTATGGAGTCTAATATTTAAAGGGTCTTTATTTAATGGGATACATGAACTTTAAAATCATGTAAACCCAGGATAATCTCCGGCACTACTGATTCTTCATAAACTGGACCGCATATACTGGTCAGGTGTATACAAACAGACTGAAGCATACATGTACCTGTTTATGAGGTGAAGCATCCTGTCCCCCAGAGCCATTTAGGAGGTCACTAGTCTCAGAGATCTCAGGCAACACTGCATACCTGGCCTGCAATGAAAGTAAAATTGAAATCATGCTTATTTTTAATTAACTGTTTAACACTCAAATTTGTTTAAGAAAATAAAAATTTTCTCAAAAAATCAGTTATCGAGCCAGTCATTCCAGTGATAAATTTTCAAAAATATTCTTCTCTTGGTCTGTAGATGGACATTCTCAAGACCACTGCAGAAGCCGTTTTGGTCACTTTGAGTGTCAAAGGTTAAAACTATAAAAATTTCAGCTCTGTGACTATAGACAAGAGCTGTACAATATTTATTTTGATCACAATATACATATAGTGCATAAAAATCAAGATATATCGATATATCGGTATATCGGTATATATCGTATAGGTCTCGGTGATGTACATGTAAGATCTCTCCGTGGATGGGTTGGGTAGGACGAGACACATATATCTAAATAATGTTAGTGAAATCTACATGTATATCAAACTGTTGAATATTTTGAAATTAATCTGACTGGAAGCTGCTGCTGCCTTGGGAACAACAGCTTGCAGTAGAAGTAATTTCAAAATATGTAACACATCTTCATAAATTGTTCATGATTCTTAAGATTTTTTCACTTGATCTTAGCATCACAAAAATCTTGAATTTTAATCGAAAGGTTGTGCAATCTGAATTCCCAATATAAATTCCAGACTATAAACAAGGATTTCACATATTTCACTGCCAAGTGCGTCACCACTGCACATTTTCTATAGCAAAAATGATCTTAGACAAATTATAAAATAAAAGAAACCATGTACTGTCGCTTTTTGAATGTCTTGAAACCAGCCTCTTAAACCTTTCACTGACAAATCCCTGGAAAAGTTAATTCTTTATGAGTAAAACATTCTGTTGAATATTCTGAAGATAATTTGACTGGAAACTGTTGCTGCCTAAGGCAGCAACAGCTTCCAGTCAAATTATTTTCAAATTATTTTCAAAATATTCAACAGTATTCCTGTATGGTTGCCTTGAAAATGAGATATTGGGAATTCATCGGTGAAAGGTTACAAGACAGATATTTGATTGTATAAGTTACCATCGCAAATTAATAATCTTATAAAACTAGAACTGCTCAGTGGTGTTAAAGTAATCACTGTGTCTTGACCATCTGGACTATGTGATGTTCATGGTAAAAATAACTCGATCAACTGCGTCTCTTCTTAAAACTGTCTTTGGTCAAAAACACTTAAACCACATTGAGCAAGAAGCGATTGAATTTATCCGTTATCGCTTGAATGTCTCGTCCTCGAATCCGATGCCGTAAGCCACCCATCCAATGAAATAAACGTGACAAATGACATTCAATCTGCTCTAAGGTCCATAGCGTGATTCTGTCCCCGCGTTTGCTAAAGCGAATTGGAAAATAACCAAACGCTAGCCTATTTATAAAGACCACTTGAGCAAGCATCTGAGAGTAGTCTGTAAAGCCATATGCTGTCTCTTAGCAATTTAACCCTTTAACACTCAAATTTGTTCACAGAAATTTCAATTTTATCATAGAAAACGTCCATTTGCAGAGCAAGAAGACTATTTTTGAAAATGTACCACTCCGACGACTGGCTCGGTTATCGAGCCAGTCATTCCAGTGTTAAATTTTCAAAAATAGTCTTCTCTTGGTCCGCAAATGGATATTTCTTAAGACCACTGCTGAAGCCTTTTTTGGCTGATATGAGTGTTAAAGGGTTAACACCCATGCTGATCAAAAACTGCCTCTGCTGTGGTCTTGAGAAATGCAGGCCAAAGACAGTTTTTTAATTTACTACTGGAATTCTGGCTCGATAGCTGAGCCAGTCATTCCAGTTAAATTTCCAAACATAATCTTCTTTTGGTCTGTAAATAGACATTATTAATTCAAATTTTTTGAATTCTCTTGCCCCTATTTTGCTGAGTAAAGGATTAATACAGGTAACCAAGACAGTCATTCAAACGGCAAATTTTCAAAAATAAACTTCTCTTTGTCCGCAAATAGACATTTTTAATTAAGAAATTTTAAACCCGATTTTGAGGATTAAATGATTAATACAGGTTGGTTAGGCTCATATTGATTGTTCTTCCATCTGTAACATGTGTGGTTCAGCGATCACACGATTTAATGAACCATCATTCCCTGGTTCTATCAAAAAGCAGGTGGTCATTATAGACGGCTAAGAAAATTTCCTGAACAGTGATTCACAAATCAATACATTGTCTGGTCAAGAAGTGAACTACTAGGTGGGAATAGCATAAAGCTATTATCGCTCCACTGAATAATCATTGACCATTGTCTATGAAACGGGGGAGAAAAGACCCCATAATAGAGATGATAAAATTTAACTTGGAACAATTATTTTTCAGAGGGCTGTTTAACCATTTACCGCTTTCACCGATGAAGTCCCCATATCTCATTTTTAAGGCGAACATACACAAAAATTGTTGAATATTTTTTAATTAATTTGACTGGAAGCCATTACTGCCTTAGGAAATGCCGCTTCCATTAAAATTAATTAAAAAAAATTTAACATATTAAGTTTTTTATTGTAAAGAAGATACTTTTTCTGAGACTTATTGGTGAAAGAGTTAAGGGCCAAACCAGCCAAACATGTTTTAATTCTGCTGTGGCCTTCAGGAATGACCATATACAGACCAACAGTAAACACATTTTTAGAAATTATCACTGGAATGACTGCAAGACTCGATAACGGAGCCAGTCATTCCAGCTATGTGCCAGCGGTGAACTTTCAAAACTCTTGGCCTGCAAATGATCATTCAACGAAAAAAATATTTTGATTTTCTTGACAAACCTTGACCATTAAGCCTTTAACACTCATATCAGTCAAAAACGGATTGTGCAGTGTGCTTGAAAAATATCCATTTGCAGACCAAGAGAAGACTATTTTTGACAATTTACCACTGCAATGACTGGCTCGATAACACGGTCGCCACAGCATAAGCTCACTTGGCCTTTCAGGTCAGGAGAGCTAATAACACACTATTGATGAGGATGAAATATATTAGAAGTTCAGTGGAGTGAGATTTGTCGAACTCTGGTAAATAGCATTAGTGACAAATGCATAAAAGCCATTTGAATGGCAAATATTGATTCTCACGTTCATTAACTAGAGTGGTTATTTTAACCATCTAATGGTCAAGACGGCCAAAAAGATAGCTTCTGCGCTGGTCTTGAGGAATGGCCACTTGATGGCTAAGAATACTACTTTTGAAAAGTTAACATTGGAATGACTGACTTGATAACAGAGCCAGTCATTTCAGTTGTCGATTTTCAGAAATGCTCTTCTCTTGGCATGCAAATGAACATTTACTTAATCCTTTAACCCTCAAGTTGGATAAAATGGTATGCGTGCTGGTCTTGAGAGAAATATTGATTTGCAGACGAAGAGACGTCATTTTGAAAATTTATCACTGGAATGACAAGCCAGTCATTCCAGTGATAAATGTTAAAAAAAGTCCTCTGATCTTGGTCTACAAATATACAATTTCTATGAAACAATTTAAATTTTCTTGAAAATTTTTTTGGTGTTAAATAGGGTTTAAGCAACAGGTTATATTTTGCTGACCAATTTTGACAATGGAGGAATCCAGTTTTAGCTATGCCACGCCCATCCCTGGTAAGCTCCACCTATGCCTTGCCTGAGTTGGGATCAATTGATCCCTGCACTCTCTGAATTTCAATTTACAGAAAACTGTACAGGTACATGTACGCTGTTGAATATTATGGAACTAATTTGACTCAGCGATGTTGCTGCCTATGACAGCAACAGCGTCCAGTAAGATTAGATTCAAAATATTCAACAGAATATTTATTAAATTGTAAAGACATACAATTCGCACAACAATGTTTTGTCAGTCATCAATTAAGCATTCGTGATGAACTTCGCCACATCATTCATGACGTAATTGATTACGACATCAGTTTACACATCACATAGTTGATTATAACGCTATATGATTGACTGAGAAGCTGGAACACTCCATTAAATGAATTATGTAGCAAGGCGTATAAGTTCCCGTGTCTTGATACTGTATTTAACCCTGCGCTGCATCAGATTTTATGGACGCTGCATTTCCAATTAAGCTTTTCTCCAAAGGTTAATACTCTCGAATTGGCTTATTTTATTATCCCTTTAAAAGGGGAACAGAAGAAGAATCTCCATAGTTTGCATAAAACACACAGTACTATCGTAGACCCCATATTAAAGCTATTGTGTAAAAACTTCCTGCAACATTTATATATAAATCCGATTAAAATGGTGTTAAAAAATGCTAAATGTACATGTATGTTACCATAATTTTCTGTGAGTTAATTAAATCTATGACGTCATAGGTTGAATCCCATCCGACAAGAACCATGATAATGGCACTCTTAAGACAGGATTGCATGTATTTGGATGGTGATATCGCTATCAGTGATAATGCTATCGACATCATTTATATATGTACAGATTGAAGAGATTAAGACATTTATCACACTATCGCAAATTTATGGAATATATTTGTTATTTTCATACATTAGTTGTCGAAACTTAAGCTGGCCATTTTCTATGAAGCCGCCTGCCAATTACATGAATATTACAAGTTTTGAGGCTAGTATGAAAACATAAATACCTAAAGATGTATTGGGATGTATATAAGACCTATTTAAACTCTCATATTAATAGATGAAACTTTAATAAAATTATTATCTGCCGTAGCGCCAGTAAGAGGGTTGATTCAAGTGGCAATTCAAAAGTGGCAATTGCACTGTACCTATACTATCGCGTCATTCATTCATCTCAAGATCAAAACTTGATGTCAAAATCGGCACCATCAGAGAAATCAGACAAAGGACGCTTATTATATATTCTTCAACATTTCGGCAAATATAGTTTATATATATTCCTAACGCCGCTGAAGAGAAACCCCTTATAAAATGCAATTCGAACTTGTAGTGCAATAGCATTGGATGACAGTGAGAAAAACGTTCAGCCTATGACATCATACACCTCACCCGGGAATAGAAATTTAACTAATGTATCACATATTTAAATAACAAAGTTACATATTTCTAATTTGAGCACAGAGCTAATACAACTATTTTTTGGAAAACGTTACAGTCTGTAGCTTCATTCTATAAAAAGTAGTATAGAGTGTCTGGTGTTTCCCTTTAACACTCATATTAGCCAAAAATGGCTTCTGTAGTGGTCTTGGGGAAATGTCCATTTGCAGAACAAGAGAAGACTATTTTGGAAAATTTACAGCTGAAATGACAGGCTCGATAACAGAGCCAGTCATTCCAGTGATTAATTTTCAAAAATAGTCTTCTCTAGGTCTGCAAATGGAGAACATTTATGAAGAAATTTATATTTTCTTGAACAAATTTGAGGGTAAAAGGGTTACTATGTGACAAGCTCTCTGAAAATAGGCTTCTGTAAATTAGTCTCAGATGTACCGAAAATTCATCAGATTTAGGTTTTCAAGGAATCGATACAACATTTGCACCAGCCTGACAGTGACATTAGAATTCAAAGATTTGAAACCACCACCACCACCAACACTCAGACTTACCTTCATTCTATGCTCAAATCCAAGTATTAATTACTAGATAAAATAGCACTACATGTACCTCAATGCAATTTTCTCATTGCCGACCAAGAGATTATTTTTGAAAATTTATCACCGGAATGATAATGGCACGGTTATCGAGCCAGTCATTCCAGCGGTAAATATTCAAAAAAAGTCTCCTCTTGGTTTGCAAAATTTGACATTTATTAAGACCATTATGCAGACTTGTTTTAGCCAGCTTGGTCATTAACCCTTTCAGCAATGAATTTCTTATATATCTCAATTTCAAGACAACCATACAGGAAAACTGTTGAATATTTTGAAATTAATTTGACTGGAAGACATTGCTGCCTTAGGCAGCAATGGCTTCCAATCAAATTAATTTCAAAATATTCAACAGAATAATATTTATATCGTAAAGAATTTAGTTTTTCCAGGATTTGTCGTGAAAGGGTTAAAAGGTGAGCCAGATGTTAGTACTTTAACCCTTACCACACTGGTGTCAAAATTTTTAATTTTCAAAATAAATTAAATGATGAACTGGTGTTCATTTTTCAACAAATTTGGTGGGAGATGATGCTGTCATAGACAGCAACATCTTCCAGCAAAATTGTTGAAAAATGACACTAGTTTCTTTGATATTGACACCGTAAAATACAGAATATTGACATGAGAGTGCTAAGGGTTAACCTGTTCATCACTGAAATATCAGTATCGATTTTTTCACGATAGTGGTTGAATATTTAAGACTAACTCACCGGGAAGCTGTGGCTACCATAGGCAACACAGTTGAACTGATACAGTTCCTAGTCAAATTAATTTCAAAATATTCAACAGAATATTCATCACTTCATACAGAAAATGTTATTTCTGATATGTTAGGGTTAAAGGGTTAAACAGCAACACACATTTGCATATCAGTCAAATTGTTTTCAAAATAATAAGCAGTATTGTGACTTCTAAGCTTGAGCGCAGTTTTAAAAAAATACTCTCAAGAAGATACACGATTGAAATTCTAGTACCAACACAAATACATGTATACAAATTATATATTTATTCAGTTATTCAAACGAAAATATTGATTTTAACAACGAAATATATTTAAATGTCAATTATATTCAAATCCTCATCAACTGAGCTGTTGGTGTGTCACAATATTCAGCTCTTTCAGCTCTTTTTTTTTTTACACACATGATGATAATTTGTTGACTGATGATAATTTGTATTCATTTTCCAAACAATGTTGCTGAAGGCTGTTGCTATCCTGGCCTATCCATTACCGACATTATTCCCATTGACATGAGGGCATACAAGTTGTTTCTGATAACATGGCTATATTTTTATATAGACACTTAAGGTTTGCGCGATTATTGCCTTGACTGATCAAGATCGATTATTTAAGAATAATCATGATTACTCGATTAATCAGCCTGGGTAAAAATTAACCAGCCATAACAAAAAGGCATATCAATTATGAACGCTGCAATCGAGTTTATAAATTCACTATTTAAAAAATAATAGCGATTGTCGATTTATTCACGTAATCATGTAAGCTTAAAATGGGCGGTGCAAAACTAGAAATAGATCCCGCTGTTTGTGTCAAACAGAGGGATCTATTTCTAGTTTTTCACCGCCCATCTTTAGCTAAGCCCCACTCATTTCTAGCTAAGCTATGCCCATTTCTAGCGAAGCTCCGCAATCCAGCACTTTGCGCGTGTTGGAATCAATTTGTATACTTTGAACCCTTAAATTTCAAAATACCATCTTCAAGTTAACCTACACAGGCAAACTATACATGTAAGTTGTCAAATATTTTGAAACTAATTTGACTGTGTGCTGACTTAGTCCCCCAGTCAAATCAGTTTCAATTATTCAACAGAATGTTTATTAAATAGTAAAGATACAATTTGTACACTTGACGGACTATTCAATGTTTATGATGGCGCTAGATACATTATTCATTATGCATTTTGATTGTGACGTCAGCCTACATGAGACGTAATTGATTATGACGTTATATATTTGTGTGACAGATCTGATCGCTCCATTGACAAGAAGCATAAACGTTAACATCTATCAACATTTAACACTCATATCAGCCAAAAACAGCTTCTGCAGTGGTCTTGGGAAATGTCCATTTGCAGACCAAGAGAAGACTATTTTTGAAAATTTACCACTGGAATGACTGGCTCGATAACTGTGGTCTGCTTCTCGAGAACTAGTGGTAAATTTTCAAAAATAGTCTTCTCTTGGTCTGCAAATGGATATTTCTTTATGAGAAAATAGAAATTTTCTTGAATAAATTTGTTTGTGAGTATAAGCTTCATACATCAAGGGAGATAACTGTTCAAAGTACATGAGATTTACAAATGAAGCTGTTAAGAGTTTCCTCCCTTTAGTTCATTGTATGAAGCTTTGGTTAACGTCCTTTACTTGTTGTTCACAAGTTAATGAAAAGCGCAGGTGACACATACATGTAGGTACAGGCACAATATTCAGTCAAATCCGTATTCATTGTATTAAAACCAAATGTGGTCTCCTTAACCCTGTAATAAAGTTTGTTCAAGAAAACTTCAATTTTAATAAAATATAGATTTGCAGAATAATACTATTTTTTGAAAATTTACCACTGAAAGGACTGGCTCGGTTATCGAGCTAGGATCAGTTATTGAGCCAGTCATTCATGTTAAATTTTCAAAAATAGCTTTCTCTTGTTCTAGAGACGGGCATTTCTCAAGCCAACTGCAAGAGCCGTTTTTGGCCAGCTTAAGTGCTTAAACTCTGATGTCAGTATTCTGTCTTTTACTGACACAATAGCAAAGAAAGTTTACAGTGTACATTTTTCAACAATTTTGGTGAATATAAGTGTATGACGGCAACATCTTCCACTAAATTTGATGAAAAATAAACACCAGTTTATCTTTTAATTTAATTTGAAAATTAAAAATTTTAACATCAGTGTTAAGTGTTAAGGCAGGTGGTTGCTTATTACATGAAGCCAAGGAGTATGTACACCACTGCTCAGAAATAACATAAAATATTTCCAAAACAAAATATATACTCTTGAGAATTTTTAACATAATGATGTTTCCAAATTTATCCATCTATCATATTACGTCATAATCAATTACAGCGACGAGTCAAGTTAGTTTCAAAATATCCAACAGCTTACCTGTATAGTTTTCTGGAAACTGATAGGGAGTTCAGAGATCGATCGATCCCAACATGAGGGAAAGGTCCATTGACCTGGAAGATGTTGCTGCCATTTTCCAATCCAATTATGTTAAAAATATTCAACAGAACATTTCTTAATAAATACTATATTTCGGATTTTGTTTTGGATACTTGGTAACTTATTTATGAGCTGCACTGCCCCCCCCCCCACCCCCACCCACCCCCTCCCCAAACATTAAATATTTGAACCAGGAGCATAAAGTTTCTGGTACGAAAATCTTGATTGAAACTAGACATTTCCGTATGAAAAATGGAAATCTACCATGTTTCAAATGTGAACACTTTGATAGAAACCATTCAGCATTCAGGTTAGAAATGAATGAACTCGGGTCAGAAACACACAAATCTTGGCTCAAAACAAAAACAAAATGTATCATTCCAACTGTACTGACCGACCAATCAAACTGTAAGGTATTAAATTCCTGCTCAGGAAACCCCAAAATCTACACAGTGTATATCAAAATTTTCACTGTCAATCACAACAGTGACACTGTCAAAATCCATCAACTAACAATACATGTAGCTCAATGGACCTTTCTGGTTTTAGCTATGCCCCGCCCATCTCTAGCTAACCTCCACCCACACCTCACCCGTGTTGGGATCGATCGACCTCTGAACACCCTGACTATCAATTTCCAAAAAGCTAGAGGTAAGCAGTTGAATATTTTGAAACTAATCTGACTGGGTGCTGTTGCTGCCTAAGGCAGCCACAGCGCCCAGTCAAATTAGTTTCAAAATATTCAACAGCATGTTTATTAAATAGCAAAGTATTACAAAGACATACAATTCATACAATGTGTCAGACTTTTTGAGATTTTATGACGGTCTATATGGAACCCTTTGTGATGCTGAGCTGACTATATACGAGGTCAGATGATGGACAGATACTCTGGAAAGGTGAATTGATGTGGGGGGGGGGGGGGGGGCTAACTTATTCAGGTATTATCCCTTACCACTCTGATGTCAATAGTCTATAATTTACTGGGTCAATAGCAAAAAATCTGACCAGTGTACATTTTTCAACAATTTTGGCAGACGGTGTTGCTGCACATCTTCCACCAAATTTATAGAAAAATAAACACCAGTTCATCGTTTAATATAATTTGAAAATTTTAAATATTGACATCAGAGTGGTAAGGGTTTATTTGAATTTGGCTCTTAGTCCCTACATGTACAACAGGAGGCCCAAGGGCCTGTGGAGCTCACCTGAACTATTGGCATTTAAACCTTTTGAATTTAAATAGACATGGATGATTTTCGGAAAATCCAAGATGGCCACCAAAAAAATGACCAATCAAGACTCGTTTAATATGTTGAAGCCTACCGTCATAGGATCATTCCACCCAACTTTTGTTGAAATCGGGTTATTGCTTGAAGGAGTACCATTTTTAAATGGTTCCGGAAAACTTTCAGAAATGAGGAGTAGCATCTTATATGAATTCCCATTTATCGGAAAACCCCAGTGGCCAACATAAAAAACTAGCTGTCAAAATTCTGTATACAAGTTCTGAAGCATACGGGTCTAGGGTTCTTTCAAGACCAGTTTGATTGAAATCGGCTAAGTGGTTAATGAGGAGTAGCCTTATTAACTGATTTCCGATAATTGGGCCTAGGGTTCTTCCAGCTGAGTTTGGTTGAAATCGGCCAAGCGGTTAATGAGGAGTAGCCTTTTAACTGATTTCCCAAAACATTCAGAAAATCCAAAATGTCCACCAGAAAAATTGACCAATCAAAATTCTATATGCAACTTCTAAAGCCTACCGTCCTAGGCTCATTCCAGCCAGTCTGGTTGAAATCGCCCAAGTTGTTAATGAGTAGACGATTTTCAGCCATTTTTCTGAAAATTTAAGATGGCCACCGAATAAATGGACCAAACAAAATTCTATATAAAAGCTCTGAAGCATAGTACTTTAGCGTCCTTCCAGCCGAGCTTGCTTGAACTCGTTAAAGTGGTTACTGAGGAGTAGGCTTTTAACTGATTTCCCAAAATCCATAATGGCCGCCGGAAAATTGAACAATCAAAATTCTGTGTACAAGTTTTGAAAGTTACCAGGCTAGTATCCTTCCCGCCAAGTCTGGTTGAAATTGCTCAAGTAGTTAATGAGTAGTGTTTTAAAGGATTTTTCGCCATTTTATAGAAAATTCAAGATGGCTGGCAAAAAAATGTATCAATCAAAATTCTGTATACAAGTTCTGAAGGATATCATGCTACAGTTCTTTCAGCCAAGTTTCATTGAAATTGGCCCAGTGATTATCAAGAAGTAGGCTTTTAAGTGATTTCAGAAATTTTCAGAAAATCCAAGATGGCCACCAGAAAAATTGACCAATTAAAATTCTGTATACAAGTTCAACTAAGCCTGGTAGAAATTGGCCAAGCAGTTAATGAGGAGTAGCGTTTTAAACGATTTCTCGCAATTTTTCGGAAAATTCAAGATGGCCACTGAAAATGTTGACCAATCAAAATTATGTATACAAGTTCTGAAGCCTACCCCATAGGGACCTTCCAGACAAATTAGGTTGAAATCTGCCAAGCGATTAATGAGGAGTAGCATTTTTAAGCAAAAGTTGACGGACAGACAGATGGACAGATTCCGGACAGACGGACGGTCGCCATGCCATAAGCTCACTTGGCCATTCTGGCCAGGTGAGCTAATAATGGAGGAATCCAGTTTAGCTATACCCCGCCCATCTTTATCTAAGCTCCACCTACACTTCGGCCGTGTTGGGATCGATCGATCCCTGAACTACCTTACTATTAATTTCCAGAAAACTATACAGGGAAGCTGATGAATATTTTGAAACTACTTTGACCGGGTGCTGTTGCACAAAATATTCAACAGCATGTTTATTAAATAGTAAAGCCATATACAATTCGTACAACCCGACGGAATATTATGCATTTAAGACGGACTAAATTGAGTCATTCATGATGCAATTGATTATGACGTCAGCCTACACATCACATATTTAATTATGACGTCACATACATGTGTAATGGACTGAGAAACTGGATTCCTCAATTATATGTGCCAATGTTCATCCCCATCTCTTCAGTGCCTCAGGTGGCTTTTTTAAAACTAAGTCATCCAGAATGGCCAAACTTAAGCTCAAGGGTTTGGAGACGCTTAAAAGTGTTTCTAAAAATATAGCAAATTTCAAGATGGCTGCCAATCAAATTTACTAATCATCTTCATTTGAACAATCTTGGATTTCTATGCACTACTTAGAATGCTTCCACCACGCAGCTCACCTGTTTTATATCTTTGTACATACATGTACGAAGATTGTTGACAGAAGGCTAACTAAATTGTATTGCCTTATTGAAATAAATACATTAAGAAAGCTATACATGTATGAAGTCTGGTTACCAGATACAGGGTCATAGAAGTTCTTCATCATGATCCTAAAAGCAATGAAACCACCACTTCACACAAGGACCGCAAATTTTTCTGGATCCACCAACTACACACAATGGATCCAGTGCGTATTAATCATGCAGACTGGTAACACACCCCGCCCCCTCCCCCCTGGGTGAGAAACCATATACAACTCAGAAATAACCTACATGTTTCCCAAACAAGAACACAAACAAGTAATGTTCTGTTGAACATTTTAAACATAATTAACAAAAACAGAAACATATTAGTTAGTACAAGTTTGAACATGATGTAAGAAAGTTACAATTGATTATTTTGAAAATAATTGGATTGGAAGATCTTATAGTCCAATTATGTTCAAAATATTCACATTTTATCTGAGATGTACCGTATTTAACCGATTAATGGTCATGCCGGCCAAAAGCGGCCTCTGTTCTGGTCTTGTAGAATGTCCATTTACAGGCTAAGAGAATAGAATTTTTTTAAATTTATCACTGGAATGACTGGCTCGATAACCGAGCCAGTCATTCCAGTGATACATTTAAAAAAATTCTATTCTCTTGGCCTGTAAATGGGCATTCAATAGGCAGATATTTAGATTTCCTTGGCCAAATTTGACCATTAAAGGGTTAATTGTCGAGAAAATGTACAGCCCTAACAGACATACTAACCGCTTTCTCGGCAGTGAGAATTGTCTTGTTTTCTGCGCTATTGCTTTCAATCACTGACATGTTACTATGCTGTATTTAACGTGCTTGTTAATTTCTGAATGGCGAACGCATGACTGGAGTGTCACTTGGTCCCTGAACCATTAACATACCTGTACTCTGCTCATTCTGCCGCAGGATACCTAACAACAAACAACAAGAATTGAGTATAATAAATTACTTCTTTAACCCTTTAACACTCATATCAGCCAAACACGGCTTCTGCAGTGGTCTTGAGAAATGTCCATTTGTTGACAAACCATGGTGTTTTGCCATGGCCGACCATGGTGTGAAGATGGTCAAAACATGGTAGACCACAGGTGGTAAACGGCATCCTGACCACAACCATGGTTAACCATGGTCAGTATGATTTAAAAAAGATTGCTCAAGGCTGCAGGCTCACCCTGGTCGGACAACTTTGACCATGGTCAAAGCTTGCCATGGCCGACCATGGGGTGAAGATGGTCAAAACATGGTAGACCACAGGTGGTAAACGGCATCCTGACCACAACCATGGTCATTATGATTTTTTTTAAATTGCTCACGGCTGCAGGCTCACCCTGGTCGGACAACTTTGACCATGGTCAAACTTAATAGCTTTGACCATGTTTTGACCATGGCCACGCTACAGATCGAACAGGGTCAACCATTGTTTGGAATAGTATATTTAACATGTAACTATGTATTCAATGGCAGCAGAGCATGTTTTATGTCCAAATGCCATTAAGCACAGGTGATGAGCTACAGTAACAGCCATGAAGATATATAACAATGTGTGTGTGTGTGTTGTAATATTTAAGGCGTTTATATGCTAGTTCCCAATGCTAGGGTCTAGACTCACGCCTGGCCTTTATGGTTTCTGTTGAATTCTTGTGAATTCTTGTGACGTCGGTTTGTGCATTAGCTTGTGTCTCTCTGTGTGTGTGTGTTGATCGTTGTCTCTCGATTTTGTCTCATGTTGCTGTTCTTGTCCATGGCTTTTCTGTTGCTCCTCATGCTTGGGCGCGGGTAATGGGGGTGGCCTATCCTGGACCTAAAGGGGGTGGGGAAGGGATGGGTAGCTGCTGGGTCGGGGGGGGGGGGGGGGCCGTAGGTGTGTACGGTCTTATGACCTAATGTACCCATGGCGGGGGGGGGGGGTTTATATATATAACAATGGTGAAGATTTCTGCATTATGAATGACTATGAAAATCTTGCACTGGTTGAACTACATTGGCATTTTTCAAAGATAAAATTGATACATTCAGTGTTTATATTATTATGTTTCTATGCATATGGCATGTACTATTCAAATGCCATAATAATGATGATTACATAATTTATGGGTAATTGAATAATTAAGCATTTTTAATTGCAAAAATACATAAGTTTCTAATTACAGAGTTGCCTCCCTTAGTAAATTATGTCAACCATGGTTAAAACATGGTCGACCATGGTCAAATAATTGTTCTCTAATCTTGATTGCCCATGGTCAAAACATGGTTGACTAAGGTCATATAGTTTCCATAAATTTGTTTGATTATAGTCAGAGATATTACTTTTTTACTATATTTGACCATGGTTAAGACATGATCATCCATGGTCGATGCATATTATCACAGTCAGTAATATTCTCAAAACAGAGTCGACCATGGTCAACATTCACCAGTCAGATTTTGACAATTTTCAAGGCTGACCATGGTCAAACGATGGTCGACCATGATACCATGATCAATATTTCGTAGGGATCTTTGAAAATTCACCACTGGAATGGCTGGCTCATTAACGAGCCAGACATTGGTGCAGTAAATTTTGAAAAATAGTCATATCTTGGCCAGCAAATGGACTTTCCCTATGACGATTGCAAAGCCATTTTGAGCGGCTTGACCATTAAAGGGTTAACAAAGCTACAGAGAACAGAGTTACAAAATATTCTGATAAATTCAGAGTGATAAAGATTTGGCTGTGAAAAATTGTTACATGTAGATGGAAAGAGTGTTGAAAACAATGCCTTGAAATTTCAGCATTATTTTTTTTTAGATATGGTAAAATTAAGTTATGTAAGGTTTGTAAAAGAAAAGAATTAATTGGGATGGCTGTTGTATATTGCTATCCATATATGCTCTTTAATTAGTCTGACCAACTAACCAGGGTTTGGTAACCTGAGCAGAGTTTGATGCTCACTCTGAATCTATCCCAGAACGTGTTACATTTGACACGAACACATACTTACAGACCTGCCTGCTTGCTTTATTTGCTTATTAATTTACTTTACATATTTACTTAATAATGAATATCTATTCAGTCAAGTTGTGTAGTTATTAAAGTTGGTTTAGTAGTGCCTAATTACAAGTTTTGTTATTACCTCGGTAATCTGTCAGGTTACTAACGTATAAGTCTATCAGTTCAAATATCGGTGTATCAAATATACAACAATGGCCTATGTAGCGTGTGTCTACAGCACAACTCAGAAATATCAAAAATAAAACAAAATAAAATGTACTGTTGAATATTCTGGACGTAATTTGATTGGAAGTCATTGCTGCCTAATAAAGGCCAATCAAATTAAGACCAAAATATTCAACAGAACATTTCTTACATCGGTGTCAAAATTGTACTGTTTTGCTCTGGAAACATATTTAAAGGGATGCTAACCTCATCTCAAATGTTGTATTGCATCAATAAATTATGGTTTATAGAGTCCATATCATTCACTTCCCGTCACATTCCGTTATCTGTCTCACAATTATTTGCTTTGTAATATCATGTAAATGTTGAATAGTGAGCGCCACCATTTTGCCTCCTCTAGCGATAGTGCGCGATGTCCTGTAAGTGCCAATTCATTACATGTACAATTTTAATTATGTTTAACTTTGTTTTAAAATATTCAACTACTTACCTGTATGACTGCCTTTACACCACATTGCCAAACTATAGCTGGCACCTCTATGAGTTACATGTAGTGTATATACAGACAGACACACTAGTTTTTTCTGATTGGTTGATCATGACAGACATCATAGGTTGTGGAACTGTATCCACATTTAGCTACTAAAGCCTTAATATCTTTCTTTGACAGCATAATAAAAAGCTAAAATATCAGGCACGGATAATAGGTAGGAAATTCTATCACATGACTGGTTAGTTTTAGGTGCGATTTCCTTTAACTTATTTCTGAGCTGTACTGTACAAGCCAACATTACATGTACCCCTTTCAATGATAAATCCCTGAAAAAGTTAATTCTTTAAGAGAACATTCGTTTGAGAATTTTGAAATTAATATGACTGGAAGCCATTGTTGCCAATTTATTCAACTGGTTTCTTTAGAGTTTGAGATACAGGGAATTTATGGATGAAAGGGTTAACGGCCTGGCCAAAAGCAAATTATGGTGAAATAGATCAACGCTTGATATACAGTGATGATCCAAACAGTATCTGTTCTGAGAATTAGGTACGTGTAGAATATTAACCATTTAATGGTCAAATTTGGTTTAAATATCTGCCTATTGAATGTCTATTAAGAGGCCAAGAGAATACAATTTTCCACAAGACCATAACAGAGGCTGGCATAACCATTAACGGGTTAATTACAGACTTTAGTATAATGTCCAGATTCATGAAGGCTCAGCATGCTGGTCCGGGCAGTTACATGTATACTGATCAACTCTGTGACAAATGCATATGTTAAAATCTCTGCCATGTCATTTATACACTATCAGTACAATTCACAACATTGGACAGCCAGCCAACACTGGCATCATCAATGATCTTGATAAATGTCTATTCACTGGCCAATAAACAATTATTTTTGAAAAATTACTATTGAAATTTTTTTTTAAATAATCTCTTGTTCTACAAATGGACATTTAGTAACAAAACATTTAGATTTTCTTGACCAATCTTGACCATTATTTTGACCAAACAAATGTTAGACATAGCACAATGTGTATGATGTAAGAAAATAGTCTGTCAAATATTTTGAAACGACCTTCACTGCCAGCCCCTATTGGGAAGCGAACAGGAAATTAAACAAGCACTGTACAAGTCGCGACATTGTCAAAAATATCAGATTGCCAGGCAGTTTTGTACTCAGTTCTGAGTTAGTCAACCCTTTAAAGATCAGACCGGCTAAAACCGGCCTTTGTCATGGTCTTGTGGAATGTCCATTTACAGGCCAAGAGAATAAATTTTTGAAAATTTACCAATGGAATGACTGGCTCGATAACTGAGCCAGTCATTTCAGTGATAAATTTTCAAAAATTGCATTCCTTGGCCTGTAAATGGACATTCAATAGGCATATATATTTAAATTTTCTTGACCAAATTTGACAATTAAAGGGCTTAAAAAATTCTGCAATCAATTTATGGTATCTGATATTTGTTATGCAATAATTTCATAGAAATAAAATAATGTCCACTGCCTAAATTTTAGTGACATTACCTTCCATTCAGATCCTCATGTACATATACAGATGACCTTATGAGT
The DNA here is from genome assembly GCA_034401795.1 of Chaetoderma sp. LZ-2023a. Lineage (NCBI taxonomy): Eukaryota > Metazoa > Mollusca > Caudofoveata > Chaetodermatida > Chaetodermatidae > Chaetoderma > Chaetoderma sp. LZ-2023a. Next base: position 46,385,781 of record CM067363.1, on the reverse strand, counting down.
GAAGAGTGTATCATTAGGATTGATTTAGTGCGGTGATCAAAAATCTCAAACTTAACCCCTTAACACCCATATCAGCCAACAACAGCATCTGCGGTGGTCTTGAGAAATATCGATTTCCAGACCAAGAGAAGACGATATTTGAAAATTTATCACTAGAATGACTGGCTCGATAACCGAGCCAGTCATTCCAGACATAAAATTTTCAAAATAGTCTTTTCTATTTGAGGTTTAACCCTTAATTAACTCACATCAGCCAAAAACGGCTTCTGCAGTGGTCGTGAGAAATATCGAGCCAGTCAATCCAGTAGTAAATATTCAAAAATACTCTTTTCTTGGTCTGCAAATCTATGTCTGTGAGAAAACTGAAATTTTCTTGAACAAATTTGAGGGGTAAAGGGTTAAATAGTATATATTAGTTGTCACGGCCGAATCCACCCATACAGGTATATACACCTTATCTATCAAAATAAACAAAACAGGATACATGTCCTGTACACATGCTTCTGCGCATGCGTAAATATAGGCTGGTTTATACACACATCTATATACTAAACCTTTAACACTCACGCAGGCCAAAAACAGCTTCTGTAATGATCTTGAGAAATATACATTTGCAGGACAACTGATTAGTTTTGAAAATTTACCACGATAAGCGAGCCAGTCATTCCAGTGATAAATTTTCAAAAATAATCTATTGGTCTGCAAATTTACATTTTCTATGAGAAAATCGAAATTATCATGAACAAATTTGAGGGTTAAAAGCGTAAAATTACTTAAACGCAATGATACTTGAAATAAAGTAGACTTCAACCCGGTCCTAGACCCTGTCCATGTTGAACATGGACTGGGTGCAGGTCTACACACCAAGCCACAATGCATATTTTTCCAACCGGTGTTTTGTCATTTCGCTAGTTTTTATCCATGTCGCTAGAGGCAATGGTAAATGTTTCTTCATGTTCTTAAAACATATTTCAATTAATTTCTGAGGTTCTACTGTCAGAGAAATCTTTTCCAAACATGGATGGAAGCTTGTCCATTATAAGGATCCCAAAGATGTCTATGTAGGGGTGGGTGGGTGCGAGGGGGAGGGCACTTTTGAGGTCAACGGCTAAAATGCAACAGCAACCGCTTTTAGAAACATTGTTTTAACCCTTACCACTCTGATGACAAAATTTTAAATTTTCAAAATTAAATTAAAAGATGAACTGGTGTTCATTTTTCAACAAATTTGGTGGAAAATGGTGCTGTCATAGAAACATCGTCTACCAAAATTATTGAAAAATCTACACCAGATTCTTTGCTATTGACGCAGTAAAAGATAGAATATTGACATCAGAGTGGTAAGGATTAAAATTAACATTTTTTCAATAACACTGGTTAGACTACTGGATAGATCTTCTCCAAACTTGGGCGCTACTTTGCCTGTGGGGTCCCAATGTACCTTTCCATTTTTAGCCATGCCCCGCCCATCACTAGCTAAGCTCCACCCACACCTCGCCGTGTTTGGATTGATCGATCCCCAAATGCCCTAGCTATCAATTTCCTGAAAACTATACAGGGAAGCTGTTGAATATTTTGTAACTAATTAGACTGGGTGCCATAGGCAGCAACAGCGCCCAGTCAAATTAGTTTCAAAATATTCAACAGAATATTTATTAAATAGTAAAAGCAAACAATTTGTACAACAGCCCATAGACCGTCATCAAATATGCGTTCGTGACGTACTTATCGACGTCATTCATGAAGTCATTCATTATGATGTCATTCTACACATCACGCAGTTCATTATGATGTCATATGATGGGTGGGTACTCTGGAAAGGTGAATTTGACAGATATGCCAATTTGTGGCCAAACAATAATACCTACCAGCAATAGCTTTCAGCAGCATTGTTTTTTACAATAGACACTTTTGACATCATGGCAGCAAGATTGAAAAACATACTAGGAATACGTCCAAGCTGAGGTAATCTGTTGGGAAAAATTTATTTTGAGTTATTCGGGGAACATTTGATGTCACTGTGAGGCCACAACATCAGATTACCCGTATTTTATTTTTTTAAATTAAAAATAATGTTAATTGGTATGCCATATGGCCTGATTAGTATAATTCATTAATTAGCGTTTCGTATGGGACATTTTATTTTTGCATGTAGGTAAGCATAGAAGTACAATTTTGTATTTATGTTTATGGGACATGTACATACATGTATTATCATGCTGTTTCTAAGAATCCAAACTAGTCATTGAAAGATAAATTATTTATGCAAATTAGGCCAATACCAAACGGTATTATGTCCCATGCGTAACAATTTGGCTAACTATTGTTTAGTTTTTGTTAAAGGTTGTAAATATTTTCCAATCTTGTTTTCAGAAGTTCTAATTTACATACATGTACTCTGTGCATTAAAAATCCCCAGTGTTTTTCAAAGTTTCATTTGGTATTAAATACTAAAAAGTAAAAACATAAGACAAATGTTATGTATAATGGGCCAATTGCGTTTCACATGAGACGAAGCATATATACTGTTAAAAATTATATTGACAAAAGGCGGCACACAGTGCTCCTAACCCTGATGATACAACATCAAGTCTTGTTGCAGTTAAACCAGCTAAAGAAATGTATAAAGAAAAATAAATAAATAAACAAGAACGCTGAAGCGTACAATGTCTCGCCTGTAAAGGCATGGATAATGCTGATAGGCAAAGCAAACTTGGCATGGTTTGTAATACACATATAGTAATGCACAAACAAACAAGTGTAACCAATCGAACATGGACATTTTTTACCAAACTGCGGATGGTCCGATCTTGAAGTTTTTTTCAAATGAAACTAATAATGATGCAGATAGTACTCTAGCATAATATATAACTCTGCTGTAAAATTTTGTTGATATCTGGTGAGCCATTGTTGAAAATGACTGATCCATAAAAGACCACAACAAAACAAACATGAAAAAAGTTCAAATTCCAAAACCGTGAAAAAAGTAGTAAAAATTGCCCAAAATCGCATCCCTGGCCATATGTGTAACCATGTAGGGCCAAAGGTCTGAATGATCTGGACTCGTTTTTCTGTGCTGTATATACCATTCTCTGGGTTAACCTGTGGATTGGGTGGTTCTTGACCAAATATGGGCAATAAGATGGGGTTAGACAGTTCCCTTGTTTGAAATTTTACCGGTTCTGTAAATATTATTTTGGTTATCATTTTTACCGGTTCAGATTTTTGGCGGTATAGTTGAATATTTGCCGGTTCCGGAAGTTTTTACCGGTTGGGATCATTTTTACCGGTTGTGTTTTTTTGCCGGTTGTAGGTTGTTTTTTGGCGGTTTGGAAGGAAATTTTTTTTGGCACTTTTTGGCGTCAAGTTTTTACCGGTTTTGAGGTTTTTTTGCCAGTTGGTTTGGCGAGGTGAATAGTTTTTGCAGCCCTGATTACTATGGCGTAATTTTTTGCCCATTTCTTTGGGTTTTTGTGGGTACAATGGGTCATCAGAAGTTTCATGGACAAGCACATCAAAGTTCATGTTTCCAAAAGCAAATCCTATGTGAAAGACACCACAGATTTCATTAACCAAATAGAAGCATTCGGCACAACAAAAACGGACACTATTTTAGTGACAACGGATGTCACCTCTCTGTACACCAACATTCCCAACAACGTAGAACTCAGAACAGTGGCCAGATTCTACAACAAACACAGAGTACCTGGCGACCTCTCCATCAGAGGACTCCTTAACCTGCTCAAACTAGTCCTGGAATGCAACAACCTCCGAGTTCAACGGTGAACATTATCTCCAGATAGGAGGAACCGCAATGGGCAGCAAAGCAGCATGCACTTTCGCATGCATCTTCATGGCTGACCTAGAAGAAAGACTGCTAACCACAGCACCTTACCAGCTGGCACTTTATGTCAGATATATAGATGACATCTTCATGATATGAGAACATGGCAAAACCACAGTATTAAATTCACTATGGAATCATCAGAAATGCAGGTGTCTTTTTCAAACAAACACAAGACCACTCCATCATCTTCGACCTCTACACAAAACCAACAGACACACATGGATACCTGCGCTAACAACCGGCACACCAATCAACATGCAAGGACGCGTCCCCATCTGGACAGTTCCTTAGACTTAAGACGCATCGCCACCCTCCTACAAGATTACGACAAGAACAGTATCCTTCCACAAGGATATTTTGAAGCAAGGGGATATCCTACCAACATCCTCAACGAGGCTAGAGTGAAAGCACCCACCGCCCAAAAGCCAACACACTCACAGCAAAGGCCAATCTTCGCTTGTGAATTCACTCGGACCAGAATTTTTTTTTTAAAAACCCATCACGAACTACTGCCGATCCTGCAAGCTAGCAACAAATGCAGAATAGCTTTTCCAGATCCCCCACCTTTCGTCTACAGAAGAAATAAGACAATCAAAGACATGATCATCAGAGTCAAACTACCATCTGACAATACCCATGTTCAACAGAGAAATCCCTCCCTAGCTTGCAAAACAAAAAACTGCAACAGCTGCCAAAAAATGCAGAAAAACAGATACTTCTCCAGCTCACACACCGGCCTATCCTAGGGGGCCAAAATCATAGGCAATTGCCAGACCAGAAACATTGTTTGTCTCCTCACGTGCGAAAGATGCAACAAACAGTATGTAGGGGAATCCCTGCGCACTTTCAAGATCAGAATCCAAGAACATCTACGATCTATATCAAATCTCTACAAAAGCGAGAAATATGATACTCCAGTATCCAGACATTTCAATAGACCTGGACTCACGAGAGCTGACATGCAGTTCAGTATTATCCAAGTCCTTACATCGGACCCGGATGACGAAAACTCTCCACCATGGAGAAAGAAAGAATGCCACTGGATACACCAGCTTCACACAATGGAGCTGATAGGCATTAACCTAGCGGGATAAAAGGACACCCTTTCCCTGAACCAACACGTAGACCATAGGCGAAACCGTACAGTACACCGTTATTACCTTCACATATGTGTAATCATACCGAACATTTCAAGTTTCTATGTGAAATGGGCTAGGAGTTGCGTTACAATCGATTGGTGCGCACATTTGACCCAGCCCCCTACCCTCATTTTGACCCAAGATCAAAATAATTCCTTGTACTGTAGTCTACTCATCATTGGCTTGAAAACGATATGTGACATGACCACCATTGGATAAATTTTTTTTCCCACATAACAAAATTTCAAAAGTGCCATGCACATCCCTGGCCATATGTGTAATCATCAATCGATTGGTGCCAACTTTTGACCCCGCCCCTCACCCTCAGTTTGACCCAAGATCAAAATAATTCCCTGTACTGTAGCCTACTCATCATTGGCTTGAAAATGATATGCGACATGACAAGCGTTTGGAAAATATTGATTTTTTACACCACATTTCCCACGCCCAGGGCCATACCCCTGGGGTCATACCAAATTCCAAGTGTCACACACATCCCTGGCCATATGTGCCATCATTCCCAAAGTTTCAAGTTTCTATCTGAAATGGTCTAGGAGTTGCATTACAATCGATTGGTGCCCACTTTTGACCGTTTGACCCGGCCCCTACCCTCAGTTTGACCCAAGATCAAAATAATTCCTTGTACTGTTGACTACTTATCATTGGCTTGAAAATGGTATGCGACATGAAAACTTTTGGAAAAACTTAATTTTTGACCCCACATTTCCCACCCACAGGGCTCTGCCCCTGGGGTCATGCAAATATTTCAAGTGTCATACACATCCCTGTCCATATGTGCAATCGTTCCCAAAGTTTCAAGTTTCTATCTGAAATGGTCTAAGAGGAGTTGTGTTACAATCGATAATTACTGGCTAATTTTGACCTTTTGACCCCTGGGCCCAGACCCGGGGGTTAGAACAAAATTCCAAAAGTGTCATACACATCCTTGCCCATATGTATAATCATACCAAGGTTTCAAGTTTCAAAAGCAAGTCTTTGCTGATTAAATTGTCATTTGAGAAAACTGTAACCAAAACATAATGAGTATAACCTGGATGCAAATCAGGCCTAAAATTATCAAAGTCCAAACACCAAAAAAAATACTGAAAAAATTTGAAAATCAATTTCATTTTAATGTGGGCTAAGCATAATACAGAACAAATCTGTGGAAGTTTTTATGAAATCTGATAACCCCTTGTGGGTGCAAATGTCGTTTTAAAAAACCTTAACCAAAACTGCACTGGCAAAATACATGAAAAAAGTCCCAAGTCCAAAAACCGTGAAAAAAATAGTTAAAATGCCCCAAAATTAAATGTGTTGCTACATGTATGTAGATTCACATCCCTGTATAGTATAGATAGATCACTTCTGTAACGTTTCATTGAGATCGGATGAGCCAGTGTTGAAAAATAAGTTGATTAAAAAACCGTAACCAAAACTGCAAAAATGACGGACGACGACGGAATTAGTGATCCCTATGTCTCATTTTCTGCTTCGCAGGCAAGACAAAAACTCCAAAGCCATCAGACTATGAGAATCAGCAACAGGCGGGCCCTATGGAGCATGACATTGACAATGACAACACCTGAACAGTTTTTGCATGTCCCTTAGGGGGGGGGGGGGGGCTCCGTAATTATTGATGTTGGTTCATTCATGTTCAATAATTAAGACATTGTGGAAACACGTACTATCAAGAGAGGTGAAATCCATGTATCTCCTGTTCATATAGACATCACGGAATATGATGTGCACTTAAAAACCTTAGATTGGTGCAGACATTGTATCTCAATTCAAAACAGGCTTGACAGCATTACAAGAAAGTTGTTCAATATTTTGAAAATAATTTGACTGGATGTATTGGTGCAATGTGTAGTAAAGGCTTACAGTAAAAATATTTTCAAATTTTTAAACATTTATATTTCGTACAGCGCCAAGAATTTTATGTTTCTGGTTTTATCATTATAAGGATTAAAGTATATGAACATGTGGATGACAGTGAAAATGTTTTCAACATGTTTAATGCTTTTTAGCCCTCAAATTTGCTCAAGAAAATTTCAATTCCCTCAGAAAATGTCCATTTGCAGACCAAGAGAAGACAATTTTTGAAAATTTACCCCTAAATCGAGCCAGTCATTCCAGTGGTAAATTTTCAAAAGCAGTCTTCTCTTGCTCTGCAAATGGACATTTCTGAAGACCACTGCAGAAGCCATTTTTGGCTGATATGAGTGTTCTAGGGTTAAAGACCACACAGTATCAATAATTGGTACATGTAGACAACCTTTTTAAGTTTGTCCATCCATCATATGATGTCATAATCAACTAAGTGGCGTGTATAGGATGACATCATAATCAGGACATCATGAATGACTCGATTTACATGTAGTCCATCAATAACGCTTAATAGACCGACACGTTGTACGAATTGTATGTCTTTACTATTTACTAAACATTCTGTTGAATATTTTGAAACTAATTTGACTGGACAATGTTGCTGCCATAGTGAGCAACAGCACCCAGTCAAATTAGTTTCGAAATATTCAACAGCTAACCTGTAGTTTTCAGGAAATTGATTGTCAGGGAGTTCAGAGATCGACCGATCTCAATACAAGCGAGGTGTGGGTAGAGCTTAGCTAGAGATCGGCGGGGCATAGCTAAAACTGGAAAGGTCACTTTTGTGACATCATATATATTTTTTAATAATTAGGTTTCCATAAACCCTTTAACGGTCAAGCCGGTCAAACCGGCGTCTGTTATGGTCATGTGGAATGTCCATTTACAGGCCAAGAGAATACAATTTTTGAAAATTTATCACTGAAATGACTGGCTCGATAACCGAGCCAGTCATTTCAGTGATAAATTTTCAAAAATTGTAATCTCTTGGCCTGTAAATGGACATTCAATAGGCAGATATTTAAATTTTCTTGACCAAATTTGACCATTAAAGAGTTAAAAGCATTTTATTAGTAATTTCATACAATATTAAATATATCACCACCGGTAAAAGACGAAAATGAATGAAATAATTTGAAATAAAGAATTTACTACCTCTAATGGTTCTAAGCTTGCAACCGATTAGTGACGTCGCTGGTCTTACGCGCTTTGGCGTGTCAACTACATGTGCAGGTAGCGCATGCCTGAAAATACCAAAAGCACACCTGAATATACATGTGGTATTCTCTAGATAAGTGCCGATATAGAGCGATTATTTACAAATGAAGCTACTGCTAATTCACTATTAAGCCTTTTAAAAACATTATATTTGAAAGATTCTGGTGGAAGCAACGAGTTTCAGCCAAAAAGATTTCAAAATCATCTGCATGTTTCCAGGGTCGCAACATCATACCCGGGTCAAATAAAAAAGTATTTGTATTTGAAGTAATTCAAATACATTTTTCTGGTATTTGAAAGTATTTGTATTTGTAAAGTAGTTACTGCAAAAATATGTGCATTTGTATTTAAATACATTATCAATGTATTTGAGTATTTTCAAATCCCTTTCAAGATAATTCTCTATTGTGTATTTCTGATAAATTCTTAGATTCAAATGTACATGCACAGTGCAAATTAAAATTTAATACAGAGTAGTCATATCATCTGAAGCATGACTTCCGGCCTAATGTCAAATATTGCGTAACATGGTAAACAGAGCTCTTTTTAACGGATAACTGGATCGGACATTGCGTTAAATTGTAAAGTAATCGGTGCATTGTGGAAAATACGTCATTTTAAATTCATTTCTGGCAGAATACTGACGCAGTACTGTATTCATCACTCCCAGAACATGTCGGAACCAGTATTCGTCCCAGGCCAAAAAAAGCTTGGATATTCATGAATATCCAAGTTCTGTAGAGCTTGAATATACCAGCTTATCCCAGCTAATCCAAGCTTTTAATAACTTGGAATATCTTGGATTAGCTTGCTGGTATTGGCCACATAAAATTCAAGATAATTCAAGAAAATCCAAGAAAGACATAGTTAAAGTAAAATCCAAGAAAATTCCAGATAGCTTGAACATTCAAAAAATCCAAGCTAACTTGAACATTCAAGAAAATCCAAGCTTGCTTGAACGTTCAAGAAAATTCCACCTAGCTTGGATTTTATTCCAGAAAGTCCCAGCTAATCCTAGCTTTTGAAATAGGTTAAACATTAACATAAAATGCATGCATGTACACATAAATGCTGCCACACAGAGATTACATGTATATATAAATATATACTGGTATGCTTGAAAACCAAAATCACCTTCATGGTAGTTGAGTTACATGTAATACTCAATAACAAATACAAGTTCAGCCAGACATTAACAATGTATGAGATTCTGACCGATTTGTCTGTTATTCTTATAGACAGAGATGGTTAATGTACCATATTATTTAGAAAGTCATGATCACTGCATTATTTCTATAGAACTGAAAAAGCTATACCAAAACTGGTAACTCTTAACAAATCTCTAGAAATCAATAGAATACATACCTCAAAATATGGTTCTGTTTCAATTTAAGGTTACTAATGCTAAGCATTCTATCAAACAGTACTATCAGTGTTTCCAAACTATCATATTCTATATATCCATAGCTGGTAATGATCAATGCAATGAATGTACTGTTTGCTTTTTTACAAAGACTTTAAATTTCCCGCCAATTTACCAGGTCACGGTCACCTGTACATGACTACAGAACCTGTTCTTGCCTTAGTGCAAGCTATTTCAAGATAATCCAAGGTAGCGTAAGTGAATCTACAAATTCAAGGATATCCAAGTAGCTTGGATCCTTTTATGTCTGACAAAACAAAGTTCTAGAAAATCCAAGAAGCTTGTACTTTTTCATGATGACATTCTAAATGTCCTAGAAAATCCCAGCTAGCTTGAATTCTGAGAGGGGGGGGGATTTTCAAGATTTCAAGCCACTACATAAAGTCCAAGCTAATTCAAGGAAATCCAAGCTAATCCAAGTTAACTTGCATTTTATTTCACACGCGGTACAGCAAATGATTGGTGGCATTCGTGCCATCCAAAAGGCATTGTCCTAAACTTTTTCTTAATTTATGATTTGATATAAACAGTAAATTAATGCGTGCATCATGTACGCTTACGTCTATGCCCATCTATAGAGTGAGTACATAAACAATTAATTAAAAGGTATTGGGTCGCTGGGTGCTTGGATTATGTGTGTATTTAAGTAGGATTTCAACTGATATCCACCCCAGAAATACAAGAGTAAATTTCACTGCATCTAAATTTTTTATGTTTTTTGTGGGGGTTGGGGTGGGAGGAGATGACACCATGCACCATGGGGTCTAGTCTGAACATATTTTAATCGGGGTGGGGGGAGGTGGAGTGGGGGTGGTAGGCCAAAAAAACCCACCACATTCGAAATTTAGACTGTGAAGTTTACTCTTGTATTTCTGGAGTGGATAAACCATAAAAAAAATGTTCTTAAACCCATGGTGCACAGTGGCACCAACAATACCACCACCACCCACCACCCCCCCCCCCACCCCATAAAAAAAGATAAGTAAATACATGGACGTAGCCAATGGGCCACAGGGGGTGGGGGGGGAGAAACATTTTAATGTTCAAATTTGCAAAAAGAAATTAAAGATGTTGTGTCGGTGGGTGCCTGGATTATATATTTAAGTAGGATTTCAACTGGTATCCACTCCAGATGCACACTGCGTCTAAATTTCAAATGTTTGCCGGGGGAGGGGTGGGTGTGGGGTGGGAGATGACACCGTGCACAATAGGTGTAGGAACATATTTTGACCACCTTCCTATGCCTATGTGCACCCACACACCCCAATTCACCATCCATGGACCACTACAGGTATGGGTCTTATGCCCTGCCCCAACGAAAAAGTTGTACTAACCTATGTTAGTCTGATAGATAAACAGTAATTAACCATGTATTTGACACACTTAACATTACATAATGCAGACAACAGTCAGGGACATGTTTACTTATCCAATCCTATTAGGGAATCATCTTTCACCAACAATAAGGAAGATGTTATCTTGATATACATCATCTTTTGAGCTTTGTTTTGTATACAGGTCTTATGATCAAAAGATTGATTGTCAATGTCATTGTGACGTATAATAACTAGAGCGTTCTGAGATTACTGGTGCCTGCCTCATCCATAGAGCCAATAGTCCGAGAGCTAGGTAGATTTTATTTGATGTTTATCTGGACAGTACCCGTGTGAAATAAATTTCAAGTTAACTTGGATTAGCTTGAATTTTCTAGAATATCCAAGCTAATGGAAATTTATTCAACCCATACCAGCTTGGATTACCTTGAATTAGCTTGGACTTTATATAGTTGCTTGAACTTCTTGAAAATCCCCCCTCTCAGAATTCAAGCTAGCTGGGATTTTCTAGGACTTTTTAAATATCATCATGGAAAAGTGCAAGCTTCTTGGATTTGCTTGGACTGTTCTGATTTGACACGATTCAAGCTAGCTTGGATTTTTTAGGGCTTTGTTTTGTCAGACATAAAAGAATTCAATTCAAGCTACTTGGGTATCCTTGAATTTGTAGACTCACTTACACTACCTTGGATTATCTTGAAATAGCTTGCACTAAGGCAAGAACAGGTTCTGTATAGTCATGACTAGAGGTGACTGTGACCTGGTAAATTGGTGGGAAATTTAAAAAGTCTTTGTAAAAAAGCAAACAGTACATTCATTGCATTGATCATTACCAGCTATGGATGTATAGAATATGATAGTTTGGAAACACTGAAAGTACTGTTAGATAGAATGCTTAGCATCAGTAACCTTAAATGGAAACAGAACTGTATTTTGAGGTATGTATTCTATTGATTTCCAGAGATTTATTCAGAATTACCAGTTTTGGTATAGCTTGTTCAGTTCTAGGTAATTAATGCAGTGATGATGTCTTTCTAAATAATACGGCACATTAACAATCTATGTCTATAAGAATAACAGACAAATCAGTCAGAAACTCATACATTGCTAATGTCTGGCTGAAATTGTATTTGTTATTGAATAACTCAACTCCCATGAAGGTGATTTTAGTTTTTAAGCATACAGATTTATATATAATCTCTGTTTGGCAGCATTTATGTGTACATGCACACATTTTATGTTAATGGCTAACCTACTGTATTTCAAAAAGCTAGGATTAGCTGGGATTTTCTTGAAGTTCTAGATAGCTGTGACTTTCTGGAATAACATCCAAGCTAAGTGGGATTTTCTTGAACGTTCAAGCAGGATTGGATTTTCTTGAACGTTCAAGCTAGCTTGGATTTTCTTGAATGTTCAAGCTAGCTGGAATATTCTTGGATTTTAAGTGGCCAATACCGGCAAGCTAGCTTGGATTATCTTGAATGCTCAAGTTAGCTCGGATTTTCTTGAATGTTCAAGCTATCTGGAATTTTCTTGGATTTTACTTTAACTAGGCCTTGCTTGGATTTTCTTGAATTATCTTGAACTTTATGTGCCCAATACCAGCAAGCTAATCCAAGCTTTTCCAAGTTATTAAAATCTTGGATTAGCTGGGATTAGCTGCTTTATTCAAGCTCCACAGAACTCGGATATTCATGTATATCCAAGCTTTTTTGGCCTGGGTTAGGATCAAATAATGGACAATGACCATTCACAGGTCAAGAAATACCATGTTTACCACTGGAATGACTGGCTCACTAATAGAGCCAGTCATTCATTGACTAAACAAAAATCTGGACTATTATTGGGTTAAATGCAAATATTTAATCTTCCTTCAAATAGTTACTTTAAATGTTGTTCTGGTGCAAATACCTATTAGTCCACATTCACACCAGAATGCTTGAAAATAAAATTGCAGTGAACTCCTCAATCTAAGCCTATAACAGTATACAATAGCAGTGAGCTCCTCAATCTAAGCGTATAACAGTATACAATAGCAATGAGCTCCTCAATCTAAGTCTATAACAGTATACAATAGCAATGACCTCCTCAATCTAAGTCTATAACAGTATACAATTTTAACAAGTATATTTTCAAGTTGTCTGATGTGAATGTGTGCCTTAAACAATAATTTTAATGAAACGCAACATAAGCTTGCAAAGTTACATGTTTGAAGGACTGTAAATGAACCTTCGTGAATTGTAAGTTTTTCATGGAAGATAACTCTGGCAAATATGAATCAATGGAATGCAACAGATCAAAATGTCTTAAGTACATGTAAATGGTATCTGAGGGCCATTGGCTTTACATGCAACTATTTATTCACGATTTTTTCAAAATTGGCCTGAAAAGCTTAAGTAAATGTTACCTGAGGTCCATTTACTTAAGTATTTATTGAAGAGCAAAAAAACTCAATTAACTGATGAGACCTGACAGCCATTTAACGTAACTTTTTATTTAAGATTTCCTCAAAATTAGATGAGCAAACCTATAAAGTGGATTGTGTCTGAATGCCATTTTACTTAACTTTTTGTTTAATATTTTCTAAAAAATGGACTGCTAACTATCTAACCCACCTTTTTTCAGTCCAATTTTGAGAAAATTCTGAAGAAAAATTAATGTAAATGACCAGCTAGTACCATTTACTTAAGGTTTTCAAAAAATTTCAGGAAATCTTCAATAAAAAGTTAAATAGATGTCCCAGATACCATTTGCTCAAGTTTTTTTCAACCATTTTTCATGAAATCTTGAACAAAAAGTTAAGTAAATTGCCCTCAGATACTAGTTACCTACCTGGACTGTTCTTCAGTGCAATTGTGAGAAAATCCAGAAGAAAAATTAAGTAAATGTCCCTCCGGTGCCATTTAAATTAGTTTTTCAGTCTAATTTTGAGAAAATCGTGATTAAAAAGTGCCACTCGGTGTAATCCACATTGAACAGCATATTATTTATTGATGGAATAATTTTGATGACTATTGTTTCAGCTGAATAATCATGTTTTGAAATATTCTGTTCTCATATTTATCTCTTGAACTGAAGCATTGCTTCATAGAATTTAGACTAACAAGAGCTCCGCAAACGGCGCATAATACCCCGCCATGATGACAAATCAATGAATGAGAGCTATCAGAAAACTTTTATTTCTTCCTCAGACCCATCAGACCAGCCATCCTTATGAAGTGTAAAAGCGATCCGTTAAATGGTCAAGGCGGTATCGTCCAGAAACCAATTTTCAAGATGGCTGCTGCTGACAGGCGGCCATATTAGATTTCGGATTATTGTAAATTTCGATAAGTTTCTTCACCAGACATATTCCAACGACCGTAGGAAGTGATCCAATAAATGAAATCCAGAAACCAACTTTCAAGAAGGCAGCCCATGGCTGGCGGCCATCTTGGAGTTCGGATCATCGTCGATTTTGATAGGTTTCTTCTCCACACCTAGTCCAACCATGCTATGAAGTTTCAAAGGGATCCAATAAACGGTAACGGAGTTATCATTTGGAAACCAAGTTTCAAGATGGCCACCGGTGGCTGGTGGCCATCTTGGATTTCGGATCATCGTCGATTTCGATAGGTTTCTTCCCCAGGCCTAGTCCCACCACCCTATGAAGTTTCAATGCGATCTGACAAACGGTAACGGAGTTATCATCCGGAAACCAAGTTTCAAGATGGCCACCGGTGGCTGGTGGCCATCTTGGATTTTGGATCATCGTCGATTTCGATAGGTTTCTTCCCAAGACCTAGTCCAACCACCCTATGAAGCTTCAATGCGATCCGACAAACGGTAACGGAGTTATCATCCGGAAACCACTCTGCCACCCGCCCACCTGCCCGGACGGACAACGCCATTACATAAAAACCCACCACATTTTTTGGCGGGGTATAAAAAGGAATTGATTAATAGTAATTGCTATCACATTCACACTTGAACAATTATTCCTAGATAGCAGATCAGATTGGGATTGCACACAGATAATGAAGGTGCTATGCATGGAATAGCGTATAAACATCTGTCCAGGCAACTGATGACTGTCAACTGTGTACATAACAAAAGACCCAAGGGCCTGTGATGCTCACCTGGACCATTAGCATTTGAAACATTTGCATTTACATATACATGATTTCAATTCCAATTTTCTCAGAAAATGTCCATTTGCAGACCAAGAGATTAGTTTTGAAAATTTATCACTGGAATGACTGGCTTGGTTATCGAGCCAGTCATTCCAGTGATAAATTTTCAAAATTATTCTTCTCTTGGTCTGGAAATGGACATTTCCCGGGACCACTACAGATGCCATTTTTGGCCACCAGAAAACTGGACAAATTTGGTTGAAATTACTCAAAATAATAAGGAGAAGCAATTTGACAATATCCGGTAAATTTGTAATAAAATCTGAAATTTTGACCCAAAAAATTGATGGATCAAAATTCTGAATGAAGATTCTGGAGTCGTGGCTGATAGAATCCTTTGACCTAAATTTTGTTAAAACCATCCTATTGGAGGGACATACCTGGCTTTCGCAAATGATTAGCTAATAGATTAGCCAACTAGTTTTTGTTAGCCAAATCGTAACAATTTTAGCCAATGTTTTGCAATGTATACAGTCCATCTCCATTAGATAACCATTTCAACTGAACACTAAAGGCCATTAATACAAGATTATGTTGACTATTAATAAACCCTGAAACCCTAATATTTCAAATTAAAACTATTCATATAGGTCTGCTGTTGAATATCTTGAGACTAATTTGACTGGAAGCTGTTAATGCCTTGGACGCAACAGCTTCCAGACAGATTAGTATCAAAATATTAAAAATAATCTTGCATTAATGGATTGAATTCATTGGATTGTACACATGTCAAAACATGGGCTAAAAATGTTAACCCTATGAATTCCCCATATCTCATTTTCAACGATACCATACAGGAACCGTTGAATATTTTGAAATTAATTTGACTGGAAGTTAGGCTGCAACGAATAAGTTTTATATCGTAAGGAATATACTTTTTAGGGGTTTGTCGGTGAAAGACTTAAGGTTTGGATAAGCAAGTGTTGTTGGCTAATTGACTAAGATGTGAAAGCTTGGTCTGTTGGTGGATAGATTACTATAATATGTAGATCCCATGTTATTCATTGGCTAGAACAGTAACAGATTTCAGTCAAATTAATTTTAAAATATTCAACAGCTTATGTGTATGAAACGGTTACTTTTCATTTAACTCTCTTTGCCAGGAAATTGGCCTATTGGCCTATTTGGGGATTTTATTAGCCAATCACAAGTTATTCTAAAAAACTAATTGCCAAGTTGTAGGTGTTCTTTCAAGAACTAGACAACATGCAAGAATGTGTCTGCTCAAAGCTCTCGTAGACGTAGACGTATTTCCTGGAAACCATATTTAGAATAGGGTGGAGCAGAGCAGGTGTGAATCTTGGGGTGGGATAGATCAATACATAGCTTCCCCGTTTCTCTATCTATATATATATATATATATATATATATATATACCCTCAGCAAATAATTTGATAAGATGGCATGGGCATGTTGGGCAATGGGGATTGGAAGATTATTTGAGGGGTGGGGGGGGGGGAGTACATCTGGAAGATTTGTGGTGGGGAATGGTGTTTGATTGATAACAAATAGAAGTATCAGGTACCATTAACCTAACACAGATAACACAGCTTACTGGGCCGATGCTGGGCTGATACCGGGCCATGATAAGCTGCGTTATCAGGGAAGGATTCAGATGCGTAGGTCTGGTTTACAACCACCAAACCCCCTCTGCTAACACCCACCCACCCCGAATATTAATTAGGGACATTATTTATGTATTTACATATGGCGCCTAAGTAAAGCTTTCAAGTCAATAACATCATAATAAGGTCTATATCCAATCCAAAGCCATTTCTACCCACACTGTGTGCACTCTAACCGTGTTTAGTAGTTTGTGTATATAGGTACCTATTTTCGTGGTACAAAAAACGTCGCTTGTGCAAATTAGAGCACAAATCTAGACTCAATCGTGTTAACAACTACTCATTTTCCAATATTTAAATGGAATTAGCGCGAAAACAATACTATTTTGCGCTAAATAGCTGTTTAGCGGTTGTATTTTACGTTGTTTACATATTTAAGTGCACGTGTTAAATTATGAATGTTACAGCCCGTTACACAGGGGAGACTTTCAGAAGATTCCGAACACTTCCGAAATGCCGCCGTATGCAAATGAGCCTGCTTAACTAATAAGATTGCATCCTCAGAAAACGGGAATATTTCTACTGGTTGTCTATTTTTAGACCCGGGAACCCCCAAAACAAACGCCTGGAATTTAAAAAGACTGATCACCAAATGTCAAAACACAGCGCCATTAGACGATGACGTACTTCAAAACAAACACAAACGATGGTATCCTGTTTCGGTGATACCCGTACAGGCTCGCACACATTTCTGTTTTTGGACAATCCAGCTACCATATGGAGCAAAAAACGCTGAACGTTGTTAGTCGTCAGAATGGGGGAAGTGTTTTATTGTCATTTTCTTGTTTTTTCTCGGGTGATGGTTGTGGACATTTTCCTCAGACTTGGAGCTAGTTGTGAGGGCTTGACTAAAGCATCAAATGGAAATATGCAAAAGATATTGAATAATATTATACTATGCGTATACTCCTTGATTTTTATAATGCGCTAAGAACAGGCACTGCGTTGTTGACTTTTGAACCAGCCTGTCCAGTCTGGATTTTGACATTGGTCACGTGGTATAAATAAAACGCGATGGGGAAGAATTTCCAATATTTGGAGAAAAAAAATTTACGTTTTTTATTTAAAATACAATGCTAAGTAATAAGAAGATCGGCAATTTTTTACATGCTAAAGTTGATTTAGTGCTGACTCAACATTTTAATGTGAATTTTGAGGGGAAACGCGGTAAGCGTTACCGATAATTACCGTACTGGTTGATTACATTTATGACGCCACGAGAACTTGTGTTGTTACGCAGTGTAACGAAAGCTCACCGAAACTAGAGCCTCGCCGAAACTGGATACGCTACATACAGGGCTTAAAACGGCAATTAAATCCATCTTAGTCCATCTTATGAAATGCAACAACTGTTGTTTGTTATGTTTTTGTACAGATCCATGGAATAGTAACCACTTCAAACTACTGAAATACAATTCTATTAACGTGTTATAAGATTGCGGAAAATATATCAATTTTGCGCGTTGCTGTTTTTTGCAAAAAGGCCCTACACGTGAATTAAATTTTTTTTGCTGAACATAGATAGATAGATAGTTAGTTTATTGCAAAAATCCAACATAAGGATACGGCAACACAAGTACAATCGTATAAATAAACAAGATATATGAAACAACTATAGGCCCTATAATATAAATAAATAAACACTACTTAATTAAATATATATACATATTATACAAAGCAATAGGCAAATCGCGTCCACAACCGGATTAACTACTGCAAAAGATTGATCCACATCAAGTTATGCGCCGGACATTTGCAGCCTCGCCCAAGTTCTGAGCGTGTTTGGATCGATTTATGTGCTTGAACCCTGAGGTCACAGGATCCCTTTTTTTAAAGTGACTATACAGATAGGTTGCTGAATATTTTGAAACTAACCAGACCGGGCGCCATTGCAGTCTACGAGTACACCAGCACCCAGCCGAACTAGCCTCAAAATGCCAACAGAATGTTCATCAGATAGTAGTTAACCATTCAAAGGATCTGCAAACTTGGCGGACTTTTAAATGATTATGGTTGAGTTAAATCCGTCATTCGTTAGGTAGTTTGATTGTGACGTCAGCCTACATATGACGTAATTGATTGTGACGTCATATACTTAAGTGCCTGATCGGATCTCACATTAGAGATATTTAAGGCATAGCATAGCTTTCACTTTACCTAATTTCCGTACATGCCTACTAGCCAACATACCTAGACTAATAGCATACAAACCTATAGTAGGCCTACCTGCTTAGATAGGCATAGCCTATTATAGCATGCAGGCCTAGCATAGCCTACATGATGTCCAGTCTAGGCCAATCACTGCAATTTACTCTAGTCTAGGCCAATCTAGTCTAGTCTAGCCTAGACCAATCTAGTCTAGTATAGGCAACTCTAGTCTAATCTAGGCCGATCTAGTCTAGAGATCTAGGCCAATCTAGTCTAGGCCAGTCTAGTCTAGGCAACCTTATATAGTGCAGTCTAGTTAAATCTAGTCCAGTTTAGGCCAATCCAGTCCGGTCTAGTCTAGCCCAGTCTAGTCTACCCGAATCGAGCCTAGTCCAATCTAGTCTACTCGATCCAATCTAGTCTAGGCCAATCTAGTAGGCCAATCTAGTCTAGGTCAACCTATTCTAGGCTAATCTAGTCTGGGTCAATCTATAGTCTAGGCCAATCTAGTCTAAGTCAATCTAGTCTGGGCCAATCGAGTATAGGCTAAGCTAGCCTAGGCCAATCTATGCTCTACTAGTCTAGTCTAAGCTATGCTATACTAGTCCACGCTAAGCTATATTATACTAGTCTAGTCTAAGCCAATCTAGTGTAGGCCACTCTAGTCTAGGCCAGGCTAGTCAAGTCTAGGCCAATCGAGTCTAGTCTAGGCATATCTAGTCTAGGCCAATCTAGTCTAGGCCAATCCAGTCTAAGCCAATCTAGCCTAGGCCAATCTAGTCTAGTCTAGGCCAATATAATCTAGGTCAGTCTAGTCTAGGACAATCTAGACTAGTCTAGGCCCGTCTAGTCTACCCCAATCTAGTCTAGTCTATGCCATATCTAGTCTAGTCTAAGCCAATCTATTCTAGTCTAGGCCAGTCTAGTCTAGGGCGATCCAGTCCAGTCTAGTCTAGAGAAATCATTCCAGTCTAGGTCAATCTAGTCCAGTCTAGTCAAATCCACTCCAGTCTAGGCCAATCTAGTCCAGTCTAGGCCAATCCAGTCAAGTCTAGTCTAGTCTAGTCTAGTCCAGTCCAGTCTAGTCTACCCGAATCTCATCTAGTCCAATCTAGTCTAGGGAAATCTAGTCTAGTCTAGACCGATCTAGTCTAGTCTAAGCCAATCTAGTCTAGGCCACTCTAGTCTAGTCTAGGCCAGTCTAGTCTAGGCCAGTCTAGTCTAGGCAAATCTAGTCCAGTCTAGGCAAATCTAGTCCAGTCTAGGCCAATCTAGTCCAATCTAGTCCAATCTAGTCAAGTCTAGTCTAGGTCAGTCTACCCGAATCTAGTCTAGTCCAATCTAGTCCAGGCCAATCTAGTCTAGGCCAATCCAGTCTAGTCTAGGCCAATCTAGTCTAGGACAGTCTAGGCCAATCTAGTCTAGGCCAATCAAGTCTAGACCGATCTAGTCTAGTCTAGGTCAATCTAGTCTAGGGCAGTCTAGTCTAGGCCAATCTAGTCTCGTTTATGCCCTATCTAGTCTAGTCTAGGCCAATCTAGTCTAGTCTAGGCCAGCCTAGTCTAGGCCAATCTAGGCCAGTCTAGTCTACGCCAAACTACTCTAGTCTATGCCCTATCTAGTTTAGTTTAGCCCAATCTAATGTAGTCAAAACAAGTCGAGCCTAGGCCAATCTAGTCTAGTCTAGGCTAATATAGTCTAGTCTAGGCTAATCTATTCTAGTCTAGGCCAATCTAGTCTAGTCTACGCCAGTTTAGTCTATTCTAGGTCAATCTAGTCTAGTCCAGTCTAGCCCAATCCAGTCTAGTCTAGGTCAATCTAGTCTAGTCGACTCCAATCTAGTCTACGCCAATCTAGTCTAGGCCAACCTAGTCTAGGCCAATCTAGTCTAGGTCAATCTCGCCTAGGCCAATCGAGTATAGACCAATCGAGTATTGGCTAAGCTAGCCTAGGTCAATCTATGCTCTACTAGTCTAGTCTAAGCTATGCTATACTAGTCCACGCTAAGCTATGCTATACTGGTCCACGCTAAGCTATGCTATACTGGTCCATGCTAAGCTATGCTATATTAGTCTAGTCTAAGCCAGTCTATGCTATTCCACACTAAGCTATGCTATACTAGTCCACGCTAGGATAAGCTAAGCTATGCTATACTGGGTTAAACTACGCTATACTGGGCTAAAACTACTCTATACTGAGCTAACCTATGAGATACGCCGCTGAGCTAAGATATACTCGGCTAAGCTAAGCTATGCTATACTAAGGTAAGCTAAGCTGTGCCAGTCTACGCTAAGCTAAGCTCTGCTAGTTTAAGCTAAGGTATGGTATGTTAAACTGTGCTCGTCTAAGCTAAGCTATGCTACCCTAGACTAACCTATGCTAGTCTAAGCTATGCTAGTCTAAGCTATGCTAGTCTAAGCTATGATAGTCTAAGGTATGCTATGCTAAGCTATTCAAAGCTGTTAAAAGCTATTCTAGTCTAAGCTAAGCTATCTTATGCTATATTAGTTTGAGAAAATCTAATCTACTCTAATCTATGTTATGCTATACTGGTCTACACCAAGCTAAGCTAGCAAAGTTATGATAAGCTATGCTAGTCTAACCTGAGCTAAGCGAAGCTATGGTATGTTCGGCTAATCTAAGCTATGCTAGGCTAAGCTAAGCTAAGATAGTCTAATCTAGGGTATGCTAAGTTATGTTACTCTAAGCTATGCTAGCGAGTCTAAGCTAACCTATGCTCAGGCAGTCTATGCTCGTATTAGCTAAGCCAGGCTATGCTTGTCTAGGCTAATCTAAAGTAAGTTATGGTAGTCTATGCTAAGCTAGTCTAAGCTAAGCTATGCTAAGTTATTTAAAGCTGACAGAAGTTATGCTAGTCTAACCTAAGCTAATTTATGCTATTTAGGCTAAGCTAATATAATTTTTAATAAGTTATGCTAAGCCAAGCTGTGCTAAGCTTTGCTATTCTAAGCTAAGCTAAGGTAGTCTAAGCTAAGTCTGATCTACGCTGTTCTAAGCTATGAAACGCTAAGCTAAGATAGTCTAAGCTAGGCTATGGTAGCTTAAGCTAAGCTATGCCAAGTTATGCTAGTCTAAGCTAAGCTGTGCTAGTCTAAGTTAAGGTAGTATAAGCTAACCTATGCTAAGCTAAACTATTCTAATGTAAGCTATGCTAGTCTAAGCTATTCCAAGCTAAGCTATGGTCATCTATGCTAATCTAAGCTGAGCCATGCTAGTCTAAGCTAAGCTAGTCTAAACAAAGTTTTGCCATGCTAATCTAAGCTAAGCTTGTCTAAGCTAAGCTATGCTAATCTAAGGTTCAGGTAAAACCAAGCCAAGCTTAGATAGGTCTAAATAAGGCCTAGTCAAACCTGTCTAAGGCCTAGTAAATCCTGCATAAGGCCCCGTCAACCTTGGCTAAGACCTAGATAAGGCTGATCCAAACTTCGATCCGGCCTGTGTAAAACTTAGACTATCTTTGTAAAAGGCAAAAGCCAGGGCTGACTAAGTCCTAGTTAAGGCATACTCAAGCCTCACCAAGGCCTAGTTAAGCCTAGGTAAACAGAGCTAACGTCTAGCCAAGTTCTAAGTACGATCTAGTCAAGCTTAGCTAATGCCTAGTCCAGCCTAAATAAGGACTAGCTAAGGTATACATAAGGACTTGCAATGCCTACATAAGGCCTAGGTAAGACTAAGCCAAGCCTAGTTAAGGCATAGCTTAGGCATAAGTAAGGCCAAGGCAAACCTAGATAAAGCCCAGGTAAGGCCTATCCAAGTCTAGCTAAAGTCTACATGGTGCCTAGATAACCGTAGCTAAGGCATAACGAAGACGTAGCTAAGGCTATATACGTCCTATCCAAGCATAAATAAGGCCTAGGTAAGGCCTAGGCTAGCCTGGATAAAGCCTAGTCGAGCCTAGCTAATGCCTAGATAAGCCTGGATACGGTCCAGTCAAGTCTGGCTAAGGCTAAGGTAGACCCCACTGTTTATGGTGACTAAGTGTATGTGGTGTAGGATAGGGTATGGTAGGGCATGACGGCATGACAGGTAAGTATATCTAAACCTAGGGTAGCCTAAATGGGCTGGCTGACCCTAGATAATACTACGCAATCTATGCCTAGGCTAGCCTATGTTAGGCTAATCTTAAGGATAAGGTATGTTAGCCTTACTAGTCTAAGCCATACTAGTCTAAGTCATAGTAGTCTAAGATAGACTAATTTAAGCTATACTAGTTTAATTTTAGCTATACTAGTTTAAACTATGCTAGTCTAGGCTAAGCTATACTAATCTACTCTAAGCTATGCTATACTAGTCTAAACTAAGCTGGACTGGGCTAAGCTATGCTAAAATGGGTCAAGCTACGCTAGACTGGGAAAAGCTAAGCTAAACTGGGCAAAACTATACTATAATGTGCTAAACTAAGCTATAATTGGCTAAGCTAAGATATACTCGGCTAAGTTCAGCTATGCTAGGCTAAGCTAGCGATATACTCGGCTAAGGTAACCTAAGATATTCTCGGCTAACCTAAGATCTACTCCACTAATCTAAGTCATACTCGGCTAAGCTATGCTTTACTAAGGTAAATTAAGCTATACCAGTATACGCTAGTCTAAGCTAAGGTATGATATGCTAAGTTATGCTCGTCCAGGATAAGCTATGCTACTCTACACTGACGTATGCTAGTTTAGGCTATGTTAGGCTAGGCTAGGCTAAGTTAGTCTAACGTAAGCTATTAAAGGCTATGCTAGTCTAAGCTAAGCTACTTATGCTATGTTAGTCAAAGCTAAGCTAATCTAATATAGGTTGTGCTAATCTAAGCTAGTCTAAGTTATGCTTGCCTACACTAAGCTAAGCTAGTCTAAGATAATCTAATCTAAGTTAGGCTATGCTAAGGTCTGCTAAGCTATGCTAGTCGAAGCCGAGCTAAGCTATGCTGTGTTCGTCCAAGCTAAGCTAAGATAGTCTAATCTGAGTTATGCTAAGCTATGATAGGCTAAGCTAAGATAGTCTAAGCTATGCTGGTCTAAGCTAAGCCAAGCCAAGCTATGTTTGTCTAAGCTAATCTAAGGTATATGCTAATAAGCTATCAAAAGCTATGCCAGTCTAAGATAAGCTATTTTATGTTATGTTAAGCTAAGCTAATCTAATCTATGTTATGCTAAGGTAAGCTATGCTAAGCTAGCTTAGATCAGACTATGTCTAAGTATCTAATCGTGGCTAGCTCGGCGTAGACTATGGTAGGCTGGGCTAGGCTAGGATAAGCTAGGCTATCAGTTAGTTCTAGCGTAGTCTAAACTGAGCTAGCTAGGCGTAGACTATGTTAGGCTGGGCTAAGCTACGCTATAGGTTAGATCTAGGGTAGTAGTCTAAGCTGAGCTTCTGCATTGGCCTTAGCTCAGCCTTAGCTGGGCTTGGCTATGCCTTACCTAGACCTAAGCTATGCCTTACTTAGGCCTTAGATAGTTCTTAATTAGGCTTGGCTAGGCCTTATCTAGACCTAACTACGCTGTACATAGGCCTTAGCTAGACTATGGCCTTAATTAGGCTTTGCTAGGCGTTACCTATCCCTCAAAAAGGATTTGCTATGCCTTACCAAAGCCTGACTAAGGCTTAAGTAAGACATAACCAAGCCTAGCTAAGGTCTAGCTAATCCCTGCATAAGGCCTTATAACCCTAGGTAAGTCCTTGTTAAGGCCAGCTAAGGCCTAGATAAGCCTATCCAAGCCTAGATAGGGTCCAGCAAATGCCGAACTATGGTCTGGCTAAGTTTACATAATGCCTAGGTAACCGCACTAAGGCCTAGCTAAGATAGGTCCTATCCAGGCCTAGGTACGGCCCATCAAAGCCTGGCTAATGCCTAGGCAAGGCCTAGCTAAGCAGGGATATGGCCAAGTCAAGCTGGCTAAGGCCTAGGTAATGCCTAGTCAAGCCTGGTTAATGCCTAGGTAAGGTCTAGCAAGCCCGGAAAAGGTCTAGTCAAGCCTCACTAAGGTCTAGGTAAGGCCTAGTCAAGCCTGGACAAGGCCTAGTCAAGTCTGGCTAAGGCCGAGCTACGGGTAAACACACCCACCCTCTCATATCTTACACTTCAGGGGGGGGGGGGGTGTGTGTGAAAGGGACCGCTTCATTGAGAGGGAGAGGATATGTCACATAATCAGAAATCCCATAGAGTATTTCAATGAATCAATAACTCAAATCCTGACTCATAAAATGTCTCCAAATTAACTGTTTGGTTCACAGGATCTCTTTCGACAATCTAAAACTAGAGAGCTACATAGGCTAGCCTAGGCATAGCTAGTTCAGCTTAGACTACCCAGGACCTAGCCTATAGCCTAGCTTATCCCAGCCTATCCCAGGCTATCATAGCCTACGCTTAACTATTTCAGCTTTGACTACCCTAAACATAGCCTAGCCTATCATACCATAGCCTAGCTTAGTCTAGCATAGACTATTGTTAGCCTTAGCCTAGCTTAGACTAGCCTAGGCAGAGCGTTGTAGGCTAGGCTGGCCACTGTATACTACCCAAGACGTTGCATCAAGGTTAGTTTAGCCTAAACTATCCTTATGCTTAGCCTGACATAGGCTAGTCTGAGCATAGATTACATATTCTTGCCTAGGCGTAGATAGTCGAGTTTAGACTGTACTAGCATAGCTTAGCTTATACTAGCTTAGCTTAGCTTAGACTAGCTTAGCTTAGACTAGCATAGCTTAGCTTATATCAGCATGTCATAGCTTTGCTTAGACTAGCTTAACTTAGAATAGCATAGCTTAGCTTAGAGTAACAGATTACTTTCGCGTAGCCTATACTAGCATAGCTTAGCTTATACTAGCACAGCTTAGCTTAGGCCAGCATAGATTAGCTTAGCATAGCTTAGCATATGTTAGCGTACACTATCTTAGCGTAGTTTAGACTAGTATAGCTTGGCTTAGGTTAGAGTAGAATAGCTTTGCCTTACTTAGCATAGCTTAGCACAGCTTGGCTTGGCTTAGACGAGCATAGCGTAGCATGATTAGACTATCTTAGCGTAACATAGCATAACATAGCTTGGCTTAGACTAGCATAGGTTAGCTTAGAATAGCATAGCATAGACTAGCATACCTTAGACTAGCATAGCTAGGTGTAGAGTAGGCGCGATTAGCTTAGACTAGCATAACTTAGCTTAGCGTAGACTAACACATGTTAGCGTATCTTATTATAGCATAGCTTAGCCGAGTATATCTTAGCTTAGCGGAGGATGTCTTAGCTTAGCTTAGCTGACAAATTCTTAGGCTAGCTTAGTCGAGTAAATCTCAGCTTAGCCGAGTATATCTTAGCTTAGTTTAACCAAGGATACCTTAGCTTAGCTTAGCTTAGCTTAGCTTAGCTGAGTATAACATATCTTAGCCTAGTTTATCTTAGGTTAGCCTAGTATAGCTTAGTTTATCCCATTATAGCTTAGCTTATCCAAGTACAGCTTAGTCAATCATAGCTTAACTTAGTCTAGCCCAGTATAGCTTATCCCAGGATAGCTTACTTTAACCAAGGATAGCTTCGCTTAGCCGAGTATAACATACCTTAGCCTAGTGTCTCTTAGCTTAGCCTAGTATAGCTTAACTTAGGCAAGTAGAGCTTAGCTTAGTTTAGCCCAGTATAGCTTAGCTTATCCCAATATAGCTTAGCCCATCATAGCTTAACTGAGCCTAGCCCGGTATAGCTTAGCTTATACTAGTATAGCTTAGTTTAGCTTCGCCCAGTATAGCCTAGCTTAGCCCAGAACAGCTTAGCTTAGACTAGTATAGCACAGCTTAGCCTAGACTAGTAGAGCATAGCTTAGCTTGGACTAGTATAACATAGCTTAACCTAGACTAGTCTAGCATAGCTTGGCCTGTACTAGTATAGTATAGCTTAGCTTAGACTAGTCTAGCACAGCTTGGCCTGGACTAATATCGAATAACTGATCTTGGACTAATATAGAATAGCTTAGCCTATACTAGGATAGCATAGCTTAGCGTGGATTAGTTTAGCAAAGCTTGCCCTAGACTAGTCTAGCATAACGTAGCCATAGTCTAGTCTAGGCTGGTATAGCATACTTTAGCTTAGCCTTGGACTAGTATAGCATAACTCAGCCTAGACTAGTATAACATAGCTTGGCGTGGACTAGTATAGTAAACATTAGACTAGTATAGCATGGTTTAGACTAGACTAGTATAGCATAGCCTAGCCTAGTATAGCATAGCTTAGTCTAGACTAGCGTAGCTTAGAGTAGATTAGTATAGCTTATCCTAGACTACCATAGCTTAGCCTAGACTAGACTAACATAGTATATAGCTTAGACTAGTTTATCTTAGACTAGTATGGTATACATCTTAGACTAGTACGTATAGCTTAGACTAATATGGCTTAGACTAATATGGCTTAGAGCCTTAGACTAGTATATCTAACATAACATAGCCTTGGGATTAGCCTAGCATAAGCTAGCCTAGGCATAGCTTGCATAATCTAATCTAGGGCCTAGATTAATCCTATTGTACCACCTTAGACCAGACCCCATAAACTATAAAACGTCTTATTGGACCACCTTATAGACCTGCACATGCATGCCCTTAGTCACCATAGACAGTAACACCTGTCTTATTGAATCACCTTAGACCAGACACTAAATACTGTAAAACCTGTCTTATTAGACCACCTTATGAATCATGCACATACACATAGTCACCCTAGACAGTAAAACCTGTTTTATTAGACCACCTTATAGATCACATATACTTAGTCACCCTATAGGCAGTAAAACATGGCTTATCAGGCCACCTTATGGATCACTTACACTTTGTCAATATAGGCAGTAAAAACATGTCTTATTGGACCACCTTAAACCAGTCACTATACACTGTAAAACCTGTCTTGTTAGACCACGTCATAGAGCACATACACTTACTCTCCATAGACAGTAAGACCTGTCTTATTAGACCACCATTATAGACTATATAGGGTAGCTGTGTGTATAGCTGGGTGTGTATTGGCAGTGTTAGGTGGTAACATGCTGGGAAAAAAGTTCGTTCAGTATTGCTGACTACATAGCATGTCGATCCACCCGTTAACTAACCAAACTATAGGTAGCGCGTATACTATAAGCTGTCACGGAAACGGGCCCTTTTACTGCTAAACGCTTCAGAAAATATTTATAGCAAAAACTACATCTATATTGTTCCGTTTTAAATTATTGAGTACAAGTTGACGACAAGATAATTTAACGGGAGCTAAGTTTCGGAATTCCTAAGCCGATAATGGTATAAGTACAACGTTGCCCGCTTTAAAAAGCCACATGCTAGCTGCTGAAATGGACGCTTCTGATTGGTCATATGCAAATGAACTTGAGGGGAATTCCGAATACTGCTTACGATTACAATCTCATCACTGATTGGTCGGTCCAAAATCTTCTGAAAGTCTCCCCGGTGTAGCATTCTTAAATTATCTGTCAAATAAACCGGAAGTCACGCGTGGCGGGTTCCGATCTTGGCCGATAGAGCGCGAACCCGAGTATCCGAATTCGTAGAATCGCTATGACTTCATCACTATCAAATTTCCCACAATACCCCGGGAGCGACGCCATTTCTGGTACGAGCAATGGGCTGGCAGACCTTAATTACGTTTTCTTTATTCTCTTGAAAAATTCAGTCATGATTGGATGTTTTCTGATACATAGCGGGGTTATTACAGATTCTTAGATACATGATGTTATGGTTTGAGCTACATGGAAAATGTAAACAATACATTGCTATGGGCAGCCTTCTTTAGCATGTAGTAAGTTTGCCCCCACTTTAATGACGGCCGACCTCAAAATACCCGGATGTGCGAAACTATGAATTCGGGAATGGTTGTCTTGAAATATAGTTGCTAGGGATTCAGTGAGACTACATCACATTAAGATTACAGCTAATCCTTTTATAAAGTTACCAATTGCCTTGAAATTATTTTAGCAGTCTTTTTCATACATTTCACACATTGCATCCTCCATTTTGGTTTTAAAGAAGATGGAAATGAAATCTTCAGAATTTTGTAACAAAATAGGGATTTAACAGGCCAAAACGGATGCTACTAAAACAAGGAACAGGACAGGAAAAGGTGACTAATTATGGGTTACATGGGACATATGGGTAAGAATTTCCCCACATGCCATTCCAACCACTGCCCTGCTAATGATCTGCATCTGAAGTTCGCTGGTGTCGCCGGATAACTGCTTCATCTCTGCGTCGCTGACCTAGTTTAAACCCTTCTTTATACACAGAAGATCCCATCTCCCTGCAGTCCATGAACCTCTCAAACAATTGACTCGCTTGAAAGATCCACTGAGTGTATTAAGATGAAATGTTCATAATTTAAATAGGGTCAGATGAATCTGTTGGACATCTTGAGGAGTAAAGTGTGCAAATGTGATGTTAGCGCAAAGACAGTGCGATGTAGAGGGTGTTATTTAGTGCTAAAGGTTGGGGTGGCACCAACATCCTGATGGTTTATCTAAGGCTGTGTCTGATCTGCTAATTGTAAAGAAGAATCGAGTTCTTAGAGGAAGTACATTGCAATATAAAGGTTCTACAAGAAAAGACCGAGCTTGCTAAGAAAAATAGATCTTACGCCAAAATGTTGTTAGTTGAAAAGTTGTTGGACAGCCTTGCAACTTAATTTGCAATCGGACAGAACAACAGTTCAAATACCAACAAATAGAAAAACCTAATGAACTAACAGCTAGCTAACGGCTCAAAGGTCAACTTAACCTACTGTGTCCCAGAAAAGTGTAATGTTTATCTCGAAAATCACTTTTAAACAGGTCAATTAAAAACTGACTAAGTGAGTGGCATTAAAGTTGAATGCTATAAATAAATGTCGCTTATTATAAACAATAGGTAAGATAGAAAC
This sequence comes from Chaetoderma sp. LZ-2023a, assembly GCA_034401795.1. Lineage (NCBI taxonomy): Eukaryota > Metazoa > Mollusca > Caudofoveata > Chaetodermatida > Chaetodermatidae > Chaetoderma > Chaetoderma sp. LZ-2023a. The sequence goes on along the minus strand of CM067363.1, from coordinate 46,356,088 downwards.
TAATAATAACAATCTGGCAAGTATACGGTGCACAGATTAAATACTGTAGTGATAGCGAATGAGCACACTATCTGGCAACAAGACTGTAATCCAAATTCTATCCGGCTTTGATATAACTACAACTATTAATGGGGTAACAGTGTTGACACTATCTGGCAACAGAAAACCGCGAGTACAAACCGGCAACGACTACCAAATAGAAAGTACTCTGACAATGTTCAAGCACCGAAAGTGAAAGGACTGGGCTCAGCGATGTTGTCGGGTATACAAGTACAGTATGAATGCAATCCGGCAACAAGTACCAATTGGAAAGCAGACAATAAACTACTGTCCTGAAATCTAACAAGTGAAAAGGAAAACTAACTGTACAAATTAACTAGGACAACCTGACACAGAAAGCAATCATGAGCCGCTGATGAACCATGATGTGAATCAGCAGAAGATTACTTTGCCTGCAAAGCTATTCAAACGTAATCAGAATCAGGATAAGGACACCAAAGAGACCTAAATTCTAGAGAAGCCGGTTACTGAATTGATCTAGTAAAACTAATCAATAGATCTCCTTATAAATCAGTATAATCCGGCAATGAAGAACTCTTGCTACCTTTCTGATAAAGCAGCGTGATCTCTCTGCCTGCCAGATCGAGGAAAAGGAAGCTTAAAGCACAATGACCGTGACCTTTACCTTTATCTCAAACTGCAGTATTCAAAATTAGAAGTATCCGGTCAAATGACCTTGACCTCTTAACCGTGATCTTGAGAAAACGGTACAAATGTCAAAGCAAATAGGTCAAAAGCTACCCTTAACCTTTGACCTCTGGAATAAGGACAATTTAGTAAGAAACTTATGTCAAAACCACTGACTAAGGAGATCAAGTTTAGCTAAATGCGATCAAGTAAATATTGGTTTTTAGACTGTCCTGAGGCTAACTTCTTAGGTTATAGGAGCGCGAACTCGCTATTGAAATAGACTGGGCAAATAAAGCAGACTTATAACTTAATTGTAAACCCTTTATGGTGAGGAATATTGTCCAAATGTGTTCTTGCCCCTTTGACAATGACCTAGCACTTTAACAAACAGATTTGAAATATTCAATAAATGGAATCGTTTAATTAACAATGGAATATCCGCAACAAGTAGAAGTTTTGGTTTCTTTGTAATTTCTAAATCTGGAAGCGTGACTTGTATTTTTAGCTCAAAATGCTGATTTTAACACAATGCATTTCAATCCATTTACTCAGTGTTTGTACACCTTTCAGTATTTGAATTTCCATGACTTTTCCATGAATAAAATTAAGAAATTCCATGACCTCCAAGAATCAATAGCTATGTCAAAGAGAGTCAATTTTGTTTCAAGATGTTCAACAGCATATAGTGAATCATATGGAATTCACTGTATCTAGGGCAAAGTGTCAACATGTGAGTTTTCACATAAAATATTGACAAATAAAAATTCTGAATGGAATTTCTCGAGCCTATGATCATACATGTAGCATCCTTTCAGCCTAACTTGTTTAAAATCGGTGAAAATGGTAAGAAGCAATATGACCATTTCTAGTAAATTTTGTAAAAAATCTAAGATTTTGACCCCAAAATTGCGTTTTAACCTTCTAACACTCATATCAGCCAAAGACAGCTTCTGTAAGCGGTCTTGAGAGATGTCCATTTGCAGACCAAGAGAGGACTATTTTAGAAAAAATTTCTGAAATAGTCTTCACTTGGTCTGCAAAATGATATTTTCTTTGAAATTTAAAAAAAAAAATTTGAACAAATTTAAGGCTTAAAGCCTAGGCTTCTATTTGGACAAGGTATTCATGACAAAATTGAAGTGCATTCCCTAAAATGGTTACTTTCACGAATATGTTGCGCACTAATAGATAATATGCAGGGGAAAATTTGACAAAATATTAGTTAAAAAGCCTTATACAGGTATATAACATGCAGTCGTAGTTCAGAAATATTGCAAAACAATTTTCAGACGAACATGTTGCGCAAGGGACATCCAGAGTACATATATACAATGGCATCTTCAGATGGGACTGTAGTAGAGCTGGAGGAATCACCACTTGAGAAAGATTTAGGTGTTCACATAGACACAGAGCTGAAATTTCATGAACAAGTATTAAAGGCAGTCAACAAGGCAAATCAGATGGTAGGATTAATTCGGCGAACTTTCCGTTACCTTGATAATGAAATATTCTGCCTATTGTATAATTCTAGGGTACGACTACTGCTAGAGTATACAAATTCTGTTTGGTGTCCTCGTTACGTCAATGACTGCAAGCAAATTGAAAAGGTCCAACGACGAGCCACTAAAATGCTACCTAACAAGAGCAATTTATCCTACACAGTAAGTCTGCACATTCTCAAGCTGCCTTCATTAGCATATCGGAGACGCCGTGGTGATATTGTAGCTCGCCGGGTAGTGTCGGGCCGTTCCGATGTCTCATGTCGACTCGCCATGCCGTAAGTGCATGATGAGTGATGATGCTGGTTAGCATCCGGTCTCAGGGTGACGGACCTTGAACGAGACTGCCCTGCGGGAAACAAAAACCGGCTCCTAAGGCCGGTGGAACTCAATCGTTCTGGTGGGACCATGCGGCCATTATCGCGAACATTAAACACAACGGTCTCATCCCAAGAATTTGTGTCACCAGTATGCCTGTCCATAGCAATTTCGTGATCTATGGACTTACAAGATTTGATTTGGTGACCTAAAAATATATGTCTATACAATGCGTTTACCTAACTAATTGAAAATATACTAGATAAAACTACAGTAAGAGCATAGGAAAATACAAGACATAGAGGCAGGTAGATGAACTTTTAAACATGGGACTCCCGAAGGTACCACATAGACTTGTAGGTCCGCAGAGGTATCCTCGCAAGAGAGGTTCCCGTACAGGAGACATAGCTATTTAACTTAATATAAGTTATTATACCTCTAAGCTGAAAGGAAGAAGGCTATCTCAGACGAAAAAGTGATGTGCCTCACGCGGGCACTACTCATAGTGCTAGTTTGGGTGAGGAGTATTATCCTGGCATGGACCGTCGTCGCTGAATCCTTGTGAGAGGCAAGTGCCTCACGCGGGCCTCCGTCTCGGGATGGTGTCGCTACGGCTTAAAGTGGAAGAAGAATAGTAGGCAAAAATGGGCCCACTCTAATATTTCAAACCAAAAATGCTGTAGAAAGAAAAGACCATACCTAGGGAGATTATGACTATAGGAGTGCGTACTGTTTTATGCGAAGACGGAACAGAAGATTCCCGATGGATTCCTTCGTCACCGTCTTATGTGATTCCTAATATGCTGAGTTAGTAGTTGCCGCTTTATTTCTGTGGGCCTTCTGCTTTGCTTAATTCCTTTTAGTTGTTTTCAGAACAAGACTTAGTTTAGGCCGCAACTGGCTGATACCTACCTAGCTATTAGACATGGCTCTCCCGGAGAACAGATGGCCGAGGACATCAATACTGTATACAGCGCTCATACGTGTTGCTTAGTGGGATCTCCGAACTGGGTGAGAATCCGGCTTCGTAGCCACCTGAAACATTACAAGACATGGTTTACATTTCACAAAAGCATCATTAGGCCATATCTCCTATCGTTATGGTGGGGGTAAGAGAGACGAATGCACACCGTAAATGTCCTTCCCGTAAGGGCGTGGCAGATCTAAATATCATGCCCAGACATTTTATCAGAATTCGATGACCGGGTCCTATGGAACTAACCGTTTAACCTGTCGTTAGGTTTATATACAAGTTGCCAGTTTTGCACTGCAGTGCGGGAGGATTGTCAGTAAATAAAATAAGAATTAATACATGTGTTTTCGCAGTGCTTTCCTACATTGGCTTGAAGTGCTAACTACTAAGTATCCGAAGATACACGGGGAGGTGTATGTGATACCGCACCCTAGCCATCACTGCCAAAATCTTGGCGTTATGAGTCTTATGGGAGTGCAGGGCTAGATTATCGCACTGCCGGAAGAGAAGAGTATATTACACAGTATGTAATGATGAAAGTGTCTCTAATCATTTTGAACCTATCCTATCCAGCTGAATAGAAAAGGTTTAGTCGGTAGCATGCCAGGCTAAACAGAGTTATTGCACGGACAGCGACCTCAGTGAAAAATTGTTGGTGGTGGAAGAAAATGCTGCATATAAAATGTTGCTGTATAGTGTTTCCTACGTGCACTGCAGTCCTATATTTTCTATAACTTAAGCAAAACAAGTTAACGGATGGCCACTGGCCATATACATACGTAATCTAACCAGAACAAACGAGACGGTGGCAATGATTAAGATATATATATATAGTAATACAGGTTAACGAACCTACTATAGTGTGATTAGCAACACATTGAGGAAAATGATAATAATTATCTACAAATACAGAAATTATAGCTATAGGTCCTAAGACCGTTACGGTTCCTTTTAGTCATCAGAACCATTAATACGGATATGATATAATTAACAAAACCTATATAGAGAAATAATTAAACGGTAAAGTATAGTTACTTGAATACTTGGTAGTCATTCCCAAGTTAGGCTACCGTGTCACTGAAATTGACACGCCAATCCGCAGTCGACGTGAGATGATGCGCTCTCCGGAAGCTGGAAAGTTCCCACAGGTTGGTTCCCATAAGCTGTTTTCCGCAAACAAGAGTCCAGTAAGAACGTTCATGGTGGGAGTGCATCGCTTAGTGTTGTAGGCCTAATAGAATGTCTAACGAGCAGTCAGCAAAAGATACAATAGTACTACGTGGTGAAGAAAGTTCCTGTACACCGATGGCACGGATGGAAGGTCTAAACAACTCTAGAAGCTTTACGTCCACGTGGTTATGACGTCACGGCAATATTTTGAAGATAATCAAGAAGAGCTTTCCCTGATAACTCAGCCATTTCTCAACCGATTTTGAAATGGTTTACATGTTTGGAAAGCCCGTCGAATTCTGGTCTTGATTAATGCCAGATTTAACGGGAACAGACAATCAATAAGGATTACAGAGTACCAGTTCGGTACCCTATAAGCGCCATCCTATCTAGGTCACATATATGCGCTCCATAGAAACAGCATCCCGGCGCGTGCATGCGCATAATGCGTTTTAACTAACTTAGTCGTTTTTAGACACGCTCCCATAGGCCTATATACGCTTATAGCTCTACCCAGAGGGGCGTGTTCAGGAAACGAATCCTAGACGGGCGGCACGTACCCAGCTTATCTGGTATGGCCGGTACCGGACCGGTCGAACCGAACTACGCCACACTCTCCCAGTTTGACATCCGTGGCAAACGATCACGCATGGTGGATCGGCGCATGGACGTACGCTACGTGGGAATCATAGACTTCCCGGGTAGGCGCGTGGCCGGAGAGGAGTCGTGATGCATAGATGGCAAGAGGAGGGGGAGGCGTACTTTTAGTTTTCAATTTTTGACATGGAATTATTTTTCCAGGCCTTTTTCTTTTCTTTGTTTTATTACTAATATTATGGAGCGTGCTATAACTTTATTTAGTATATGATCCTAAACAATAGCTCGCATGGGTGTTCCCTTTAGTGCGGATAATCATAATCTCTGCAAAGAACACCCAAGCTCCAACGTACCACAATTTAAGTTTATAAATATATATAAAATATAATAACAAAAATACACGGTATATAAATATTACCTATGTAACATACCCTTATGAGGTATGTTTTCATTAATCACACCGAATTACTTGCGTACCCCGGGTAAATAAAGGGGCACACAACACGTATCACCAAGTATTATTATTATATATATATCCAAAATATCTATTTGCGGCCTGTCCTTGCGGGTCCGCAACGGGCAGCTCTCGCTGACCCCATATCCGTCCTGACGTCTACGACAGGAAGAAAATTAATAAGAAAAATAAGATATATAATAATAACTTAAAAACTTGTTTATCAGGCAGCCTCAGCGCAGCTGAGACTGCATGACGGGATTGTGACGTTATTGCACTGCAGGAGGTTGTATTCTTTACATCGCACACGACGTTCTTACGACGTTAGAGACCGCAGTGCTCATTTTGTATGAGCCACAACCGGACACTTAAAGTGTGCGGTTGTGTGGGAAAACCTAGTCATCCTCAGGACGGGATTCAATTGATCTAACATATATAATAAGAAGAAAAGTATGTCAAAAATAAAGTAATAATTAACACATTTCCACGAATCGCCTATTAACATTTCTGCTGAATTACACATGATTACACCTCAGCAGCAAAATTTCCCTATCGAGTTTGGGTCCCGCGACTGATGGTGGTAGGTCGCGGTGAATGCACTGTCATTGCTGAAATGCTCTCATCATTATTATTATTGGCACTGTCCGAAACATCCGAAGTGATGGTGGCGGAAATATGGGCACCCATGATGTCTCTCACAGTTACCGCTGGTTCCAGGATATCCGTCCGTGTAGCAGCGGCGGTACTAGTAGTTGCCAATGTTGCTGATGTGGTTGTCACGGGAGCTGACGTGATGATGGCGGTTGTAGCCGGCGTGGTGGTTGCTGTAGTTGTCCTGGTGATGGCGGTGAGCTGTACCGTCGGCTGAAGACGTTGTGCAGGAACGGATACGGTAGGAGACGACATCTTTCGGAACTTAGCGTACTTTAGCAGACGACTAGCAGTAATGTTCAGTACGGGATGGATATCCTGTGTGTGGGCGATCCGTTTCTCTCCCGTGTATGGACGTTCCAGCATGGTTCCCTTCCTGATTACGGGGTCAGAAAGGCAAGGAGGCAGATGCTGAATAACATGAGTCGGACTTACGCTAAGTATCACAGGCTGTGATGGTCCCGGTCCTTCCTCTATGGTAAGTTCCGGTGGAGATGGAGACTGCGGATAACTGGAAATGTCTATCTCCACAGGTGTCGTAATCACCACTGAGATTGGCTGACTGGCTGCTGCTGTCTGCGATTCTACGGTGGCGGGTGTGGTAACCATAGCTGACTCGCTAGTAACTGATGTGGGAACTGCCATACTGGATTTTACGGGAGATTTCTGCTTCCTACTTTGCTTCAGGACTGGTGTGGATGAAGTGATTGATACCGGCCTAACATTTCCAGATGCGACTGTGGGCAGAATTGCACGTCTGGCTGTCGGTACGTTACTTGCTGTAGCCATGGGAAGACGATGTCCAACAGGATATCTACATGTAGTGTTTTTCGTGCAGGCCATTTTCTTGGTCAGGAGAACCTTGACCAGGAGCCGAGATTCGAACCGAGTGGCAAGAACGCCACGATCCTCGTTCTCTTCCCCAGGAACTAATATCACTTCCAACACACGATGATGATGACGGAGCACGTGAGTGATCCCGTAGCGGGGTAGAGGTACTGGCATGTCACACAAAAGGTTGACTGGAAGAGATGATCCTTATTAATATGAAGGGTGCGGTCGGATTTCCTAGTGAAAGTTCCGATAGTCAACAATGAGTTACACGGGAACCGCTTCTGAACTGGCACCGATTCTTCGGAGGAGGAATCCGACAATGTGAGATCTTCAAGAAGGGACATCTCGTTCCCGCATGGTAGTTAGTTGCGGGAACTTTATTCAAAACCTATTGCCCTATCTCTTCATGGTTTATAACTTTCCAGGCCAAATATAATAACAAAATAATAATAAGGAAAACAGCAGAATTTAGTTTGCGACACAAGAGAAGCCTAATGCTATGTTCTTCCTGGTGTCGAGTTTTAACGGGAAGACAAAGTTTCAGAGCGCGCTTCCTCCTTTTATACTATTTGGTGATGTCACAGGTGGCGGATGACCACACCTAAAAAGTTTTACAAGTAATTCGGTCATTATTATGTGAATATTTCCTTGCTTTACGCCTGGACGTCATAGGAGTAATTCCTCCCATGTAAGGGGAGTAGTTGTAACTATAGGAAGAATGGCTCATTAAACTTGTCTTTATTTCACACATTCAACAGCTTCCGATCAAAATAACAACGCGGTACTACTTTGTCCTTGCGGCGCCTCACCTTTTAATTAGCGTGAGGCGGTTTTCCAGGTTGGATGCTTATAAACTTGCCTATTCGAATTTTAGGCTTGAGCGCCTGATGGGGTGTGTGGGAGCCAGGTGACGTCAGCGGTAATCTCCCGGACTCACCCTTGCCACTCCTCCATCACGCTGTGGTAGTTGCGTCTTTGGGCAGCTCTTTTGTTTAACGTGTTTGATCCATCTCACTGGAAATAGTAGTAAATGTCACGTGGCTCTAAAAAGCACGTGGTTGATCGGAACCGTGTATGCTGTCTATGGCGACGGTCAAAAATGCTGTTGCTGATGTGTAGTCTGTTGCAGAGGCAAGAGATAAAAATATATATGTTACATCAAGATCTTTATAATGTCCCGTATTTGCGCGAGTTCTTTAACATGCGTCTTGGTAGGTGTCTGTAATAGGTAGTTCTCAGCCTGTGTTGATTATAGACTGGAACGCACGGGAGAGAATTTTTGAAATTCTCTGTGATTTTACTGCATGATTTTTGATGCAGCTTTACCGGCCCGTGTGCTAATGATTTGTAGCACGGTAGAGCAGTTGTGCTCTTAATCAGAAATTTAACAGTAAAGTTGCAAGTAATTTTTATGCGTGGTTTAAACAGATCAATTCATGCAGTAGATCAACGTTACTGATTCCGTCAAGATAGCTGTGTTTTCCGAGCAGGAGGGCTGGCCAAGCATTCTCCTCAATGGGTAGAACTAAATCGGTCCCGGCTTAGACTAAACACATTTGTACCATTTGAGTAATGCCTAGATTGCAGTACAACTCGCAAACATGTGTGCCACAATTTTTACGATTACAATGCCGTCGTTCGGAGATTGTGAATACAGTCAACCTGAGTGTCTGTGTTTCTGTCATGTTGGTGATTTGAATCTGTTATGCGTGACTGGTTCTCTGTGGATGGCACTTGCGCTGTGGTGATGGTGACGCCGTGGGCGGGACAGAGTTACTTTAGAGCGAAGAAGACCTGTTGGATGCTGTCATAACTTTGATCAAACCATTGTCGAATTCAACTTTTCGGTAGCAAAATCCTACTCGGAACTGATGACAATGCGGGCATCTTGCTCTCTTAATAATATTGACTGTTATTACGTGTAGATGAAGTATGTAGTTGAGCTGTTTCCGTACGACATCAGGAGAAAAGTGGTAGGGGAGGACGCTGGACAAGCGTCTCTCCCGTGACGCGTACTGTAGATAGCTGTAGTGCATTCCAGATATCCATATGATCAGTTCTCCCATAACTGGATAAGAAGGTGTGTGCGGGAGATTTGTTGATTGCATTCTGTTGATGATAATGCTGTTGTCGGGATGTCCGGGCTGCTGTATGATGCCAATGTTATAAGCGAAGTTGGCGCATTCCAGTTTTCCATGGTGGTGAACGCCAAGTCTGTTGTTATTTACGGGAGGTATAGTTTGCGGAAGGTATTACTTCTCCCGCAGTTCTGTGCGGGAGGAATTTGTTGCGGGAATATTTATGTCTCTACCGGTAATTAATTAAGACCGGTAGGTGCTGCTAAATGCTGTTGTTGCCGATGTTGAATGTCTCTGTTATGCTGAGTATAACTGAGCAAGTATGTGATGTAGGCGCAATGATGAATTGACGCATCCAGGCTTGAAGGCAGGTGTGTCCTTTGTAAGTGTTGACGTTCTGTCTGTTGTGTGATGTTCTGACTGTTCACGGGGGAGTATGGTAAGCCTAATGGATGGGGTGGACTTTGGATAGGGGAATGTGGTCATCTCCCGTTACACGATGGTTGGTGTCCTGTTGTAGTTTTTAGACAAATTCGAGCCGAGAGTTTGCTGAACAGGCTGCTTCTCTGCCCACCGCAGGGGGTAATGTTGGTCGGTGCAGTGCGGAATGCCACCTCCTCTGTTACAACAGTCTCTCTCATACCTGAAGATTGACGGTCAACAGATGACGAGTGGAGTGTGAACTGGACTGGGCTGGTGATGTCCGAACTTGGTGTGTAGATAAGGGACGCCAGTTGGATTTGGGGTGTTGGTGCAGCAATGGATATGGGTGCCGCTTGGGGGGGGGGGTTTGTCAGGCGTTTTTGGGAGGTGGTTGGGTACACCATGTTGTACGGTTCTGCGGTTCTAGACATGCTAAGGCTTCATCCAACCTCTTCACTTCCATGCTTTTCACCATATGTTCCACCCCACAGGAAGCATGGCTTGGGTCAGCCTCAGCTTACGCTTGTGGTAACTCTATGATGGGGGCATAGCATGAAGTGGGTGGGAATGGGATGAGATCGGAGGAACGACTTTTCCATCCGGTACCTTGGACAAAACAAACACAAAATTCTTCAGATACGACTTCCCAGATCTAGTAGACCCGCGCTGAGGAGGGAGAGGGCGAGTATGTATCTCGTCATCGTCGTCAGCATTAGCCGCTTGTTCACCCACATTCTGGCTTGGTAGAACTGGGGCTGAACTAGCACTGCAGTGCTCTGTGCTAAACATGGGAATACTAATTTCCATAGAAATATCTGTCTGGATACCGGTGTCATGAGAAACGTCCAGTCCGAGCTCTGGTGCTGGGTCGTCACTGACACAAGGTTTAAATCGATCGAAATGGATGACTGAGGTCAGGCCATCCGAAGCACGGATGTGGTAGGTCAGGTCCGACGTCTTACCTACTACCACATAGGGGCCTTTCCACTGGTAACTCAGTTTACTTGGCACATTTGCAGACCGTCGTGAATCATGTACCCAAACCATTCTTCCTGCTTCATATGGATCTCCATGCACTCTCCGGTCATGCCATGTCTTTTGCCGCCAGTGTGCAGTGGATAGTGTTGCTCTCACTAACTCATGGGCTTGTTCTATCCTTTGCCGCAAGAGTTCGCCATAGAGATGGTGAATTTGTCTCCCCTGGTATTTGTGAAATGGCCAGATCCAGGGGTAAGGCTAATTCATGGTCTATCATTAACTGAACAGGGGTGTAGCCCGTGCTGGAATGTTCCGAAGTGCGGTAATCTATGAGCACATACGGGAGCCATAGGTCCCAATCTCTACAAGCAAGGGGCGTGTTTCCTTGGTAAGCATCTTCGCGAGAGTTCTGTTGAATCTCTCTACCATCCCGTCACTCCGGGGGTGGTACGGAGTTGTCCTTGTTTTGACGATATGGAATAATTTCGAGAGCTCTGATATGAGCCAGCTCTCAAAATTACTTCCTTGATCGCAGTGCAACTCATAAGGCATACCAAAGTGGCAGAACACATTGCTGGCCAAGACCTCTGCTACGGTGGATGCCTCTTGGTCTGGCAAAGCAAATGCTTCTAACCACTTCGAGGATGTATTTATTTCCGTCATCTGTCGTATTCAAGGGTCCGAGCACGTCGATAGCCACTTGCTCCCACGGTGCACCAACAATCTTAATTTGCAATGGTGCGATATGGTGTTGGCCAACAGCGCGTCTTTGGCATGGGATACATTTGGCAACCCATGCCTTGACACTATCGCGAATCCCGATCCAGTGGAATCTCAGTTTGATACTGGCAACAGTCCTTTCCATGGCCAAATGGCCGGCGTTATCGTGTAGTTGTTTCAATATTCAAAAGTTCTCGATAACTTTCTGGAACTACCAAACGGTCATTAATGTACAAAACGTTATTTATTAATTGACATTCTTCGAACCGTTGGTAATAATATTTAGCCATGGGGGATACAGGTGTTAGCGATTCCTTAGGAGGACGTACCCCCCCCCCTCCTGAATCCACGCGTATATGTTTCGTGTCTGCACGTCTGTTGTTTGGTGGTCTGCAATTTTCTCCGGATTCCACTCTGCGCACCTCAATTGGGGGAATTCCGGAGATGGCTGTGTTGACTGTGTCATGGCGTCGGCCTCTTCATGTTCAGCCTCTGCCCGATTCTGCTAAGGGCGTCGGCATTGCCATGCAATTTGCCGGGACAGTGAACAACGTTAAAGTTATGGGCCTGCAAGGATTCCTGCCATCTCGCTACCTGGCCCTCCGGATTTTTTAAGTTCTTGAGCCACCGTAGTGAGGCATGGTCTATACGGAGTGTAAAAGGGCACCCATACAGAAAGTTTTTATAATATTTGACGAAATGGACCGCCGCCAATAATTCTCGCTTGGTGGTTGCATATCTTTTCTCTGTTTTATTCAGAGTATGCGAACCATAACCCAACACCTGCTCTGTTCCGTCTTCGGTGACCTGAGATAGAACTGCGCCGATAGCGAAAGCTGATGCATCAGGGTCTAAGATGAAATCGAAGTTTGGATTAGGGTGAGCAAGAATCGGGGCGGTCGTCAAAAGTTCCTTCAGCACCTTGAAGGAGCCTTCACACTCACTCGTCCACTCAAAGGGTTGATCTTTCTCGGTGATCTGGTAGAGGGGTGAAGCAATCTCGCTGAAATGTTGGATATAACGGGGATAGTACTGGCATATGCCAAGGAAACTCCGCGTCTATGTAACTGAAGAGGGCCGAGGCCACTCTGCTACTGCCTTAGTTTTTGATGGCTGTGTAGCCACTCCATCACCGGATATGACATGCCCTAGGAACTCGACGCTCTGTCTGAAGAGATGACATTTCTTCAGTTTGAGTTTCAAATTGGCCGTGCGGAAACGTGAAAGCACAGTGTCCAAATTTATCAAAGTTTGCTCAAACGTGGGTCCGAAGACGATTACGTCATCGATGTAACAGAGACAGATCTCCCATTGCAGGGTGGTTAATATCTGCTCAATGAGTCATTCAAAAGTTCTGGGAGCGTTGCACAACCCATAGGGCATCTTGCGGAATTGGAAAAGACCGTCCCTACAAACGAATGCTGTCTTTTCCATATCAGCTTCATCCATGGCTACTTGCTAGTAACCGCTAGCTGAATCAAGGGTACAAAACCACTTGGCTCCGGACAAGGAATCCAAGGCCTGATCTATCCATGGTAAGGTGATTATTGCATGTATCGATGGAGTGTCGTACGAGATGAGTCTCTCTGAGATCCATATCTCCGGAGGAAAAACTATCGCGATATTTATGTAATAGTTTCCGAATTTCTTGTTTTTGTGATTGCAGTAATCCAACAGTGGCACGCAGATATAAATCATGTAGATGTTCGGGTAAATCATCAGTCAGCGGTGATGTTGTATCAGAAAGTGCAGGTGTTTCCAGTCTTCTTCTTCTTTTCGTTCGCTGATCATACCGCCAGTCCTGTAAGTGACTATCGACATGATCATAAGCATTAAGTGCGTGGATCCATGGTTTATTAGAGTGCGCCGTGCGGCCTGGACCTCCGTCTTCCGAACTCGAGGTTTCTGTCAGGGTTGCCTCACCCTTACCTCCTTTAGTCGCCTCTTACGACACGCAGAGGATACAGAAGGTGTATTCTAAGCCCCACCTACAGGGTGCAGGTGTTTCCAGTGAAATTATGTCCACTAAATGGCTGCAGCGTACTCCTGGTTCCAGAGTGATGGGATCTGCGGTACCATTGAACACTCTAAAGGGTATCTTCCCTTTATCAGTGGTGTCCACTATTATGCAGGGACTTGCGCATTGTGAGGCGATCATATAATCAGGGTCGGGTTCCAGCATGATGATGTGTGTGTTGCTTCCTAACTGTGGTGCGGTGGCCCATAGGATCCGTTCCTGTCCTGGCTCAAACGTGGCGGTACTTGATAGTATTACCGCACACGTGTCGTATAATGATGATGCTGATCCGAGAGGTATTCGTCGGCCATGTATGTCGAGTTCCTGTTGTCTGCAGTGTATGATGGCTTCGCTGGCACTGAGAAAATCAGAGCCAAGTAGGGCGTCGTTATGAATGGAGGCGATGACAACTCTCTGAATGAATTGCATCTCCTCTATTTGAATGACTAAATTAACCATACCGGCCATGGTTACATCTGTTCCCGTAGCCGTCTGTAGATAAATATTTGTAGTCTTAATGGGGGTGGGGGGGTGTGTGCTTTTTATGAGGTGGGATGCTCTCATATAAGCGCTGGTTTAAAACTGTAATAGAAGCTCCAGTGTCGACGGTGGCGCTTCTAGAAACGCCACTAGACAGGCAGGCACATTTGTAGATTACCTTACGATGAACCTGCGGAAGAGTTTCCAATGATGCTGTCCGTGATAATGGCGTTGGAGCAGCATCACTCTGTATATCTTCCGACTGTTTCCGTATTGCTTCTCGTAATGTTACAGGTGGCTGAGTGAGGAATTGGGAATTTAAAAGAATTTGAACGTGAAGTATTTTCGTAGTATGCGATTTCATCGCATAAATTTGTTCCAATGTTGGCAGATCTGCGGTTTTCAATACCCCACCGTCTGCAATATGTGTGGCTACATAATTTCACCTATATAGTTAGATAGGGACATGAATACGCTAATGAATCTTGAGTTTTCTACCACGTAGTAATTTCGTAATATTCAATTTAGTAGCCACGGACAGTTGGCAAATGCCAACAATTTACTATATTCAGTATTAGAATCTCAGTTCTCGGTTTGTAATCATTTTTTTTTTACATATAGCTGTATATAACTGAATATGTACTACTGCTTTTGCACGATTCTACCATCAAGTAATTTGGTTATATGTAGTTACATACTCGCCATATGGCCCCATTGTAATATGGTAGGTTCACATTCACCGCATTCAGATAGGTGTCGATATCTCCTGACATATCGCTCATAATGGGTTCAGCCCAGAATATCACCCATATGTTTAGATAGGTATAGGCATAAGCTTATGACATAGTGAGATTAAAATATTTCGTAACGTAAATAAGCTCAAACTTACGCTAATTCATGGTTTTCATTGCAATACGTTCACCCCCAGAAGTTTAACCCACAAATACTTATAGGAAATATGCTAGTAGTATTCCGAATTAAAAAAAATTCTACAGGAACGTAATTTCATAGTACACAATTCCATACCGAAAATTGGCGAAAATTCTGTCAGATCAACGATTTTCTGTACCACACTGTTTGCAATAGGTTCGACCCCAGAAGTTCACCCATATGGTTAGATACGTATATGAATACGCTAATAAAGTATCAAAGGTTTAAAAAATGTTTACTATACAGTAATTTCGTCATATGCAATTTAGTAGTGGCACACCATTGTCAAATTCCAATAATGTACTATATTCGGTACCAGAATATCTCCACATGCCTTGTAGCCAGTTTTCGAACATAAGGCCATGTAGAACTCACTATGTTCTCGTGCTGTGCGAAATATTGTAATAATTCTACCACCAAGTATTTATTATATTAATGTGAAAATATTTCTATATATCCCATAATATTAGCTGCGTGTACTGGTAGAACCTGACTTATCAGGCTAATACCCTAACATTTGTACATATGGTCAACAAGATCGTCATCATTAAAACGGTTGAGGCCGATTTTGGCCTTTTTGTCGAGCAAAAATATTTGATTTAATAGTTTGTCACTGTTTCCAGTAAAGATACCGTTTAATAGGTGACATAGATATGATAGCTAAATGAAACAGATCACGATGTCATGGCTGTTTCCCACTGGGTCTTCAATCAGAATGTTTTCTACTATATCATTTTCGTTGGCGAAAACTGGGTTCACGGTATTGGTTCTATCGTGACCACTTAACTTTGTTGAAAAGGTTATCTGTCGGTACAGATCGGGGGTCCTGTATTGCATCAAAAATTTACTTGCTTTGTGCATTTCACTAGCATTGCAGTGTATATTTCATCAATATATTTCCGGGTAATAAGCTCTTCACGTCTGTTTAAGAAGGTATCAAGATGTGGGTTTAAAATAGTCTTTACATTCTTCTTTAATATGTTTGAATGGGTGTCAACATCTGTACTGCTTCTTGCGCCGATTTTCTACTGACTGGGTTGCCAGTTCTGTTGATTTATTTATCTTTACAAGTTGTTAATACCTAATGACCCAAATTTGATCTGTTACGCTCTGTTGATTCAGTAGTGCACTTTTCTCATCACTCTGTTAAGGAGTTTGGCCTGGAGAAAAAGGATGGATGGAAAAATTGTTGAACTGACCAAAAATATAAGCTGCTTTTCCTAGCCCATAGATAATACTGCCCATATCTTTTTGCAAGAAATATTCCTTCTTTTGTTGTATTGTCTACATATATTTTTGTCATGAGTGACTTGCATGCCTTTATATAACTTCATTTTTTCATGAAACGGTTTATTCTCAGAATTATAATAACCTCCGGGCACGCAATTTACCATTGATGCCTTGCATCAATATGTGTACTGTATTGGCTGTATTCGACTAGGACTTTTCCGTAGAGTAAATTTACTGGAGAAGTTGTCAAAATGCGCTTTACGCAAACGCACCAGTCGAATACAAACACCCGAGCAGTATGGAAGGTGCAGAAACCGACTAAGGCCAGATTTATAAGTCAAACTTCTCTTGTGCCGTGCCACCTAAATTTGGCTGAAAATGACAGAGTCCACTATAGAAATCAACCAGTCGTCATTAGCGTGGCGCGACAAAAAGTTCGACTTATAAAACGGGCCTAAATTGCCTAAATTTTACTATCTTAAAAATAAAATCCACCTTTCAGCACTGTCTTTAGACATAGTAAACACTGAATCATAGTAAAATGCAGCTCCTAATTCCCGCATTTTCAAATTTTACACCACGTGACATACTTCACGAAACATGCCACACATTTTGACTCTGGCTTGTTTCTCGCTCTATTTTTTCTGGGAAATACCAATCGAATAAAAAATATACTCTACGGATACAATATACTCTAAGTTTACGCCATTCGAATACCGCCACTATTCTACTGCCGAATAAGGCTAAGTGATTATGACACATATCAGTGGTATTCACTTCATGTAAATACACACACATACATAACAAACTTAATTCCTAATACTCGTTCTCACTCATCTACATGAACGGAATAATGTTGTTTCTTTAAAGATACAACTACATCTGACAAGGTGCTGGTCACCTCAAGATTCTGGTGGACTACTGCAATAATTAGGTACGTCGTAAATGTACGCGTCATGGTTAGTTGATCAGTCCAAATCCACAATATGACGTATTTGATTATGACGTCATATATTTAAGTGACGGATCATATCGGTCTACTAAGTTTCAAAACAACCAGCCTGGCACAACTGATGAACAATTTGAAACTAATTTGACTTGATACTGATATTCAACTTCACAATAAAGTATTGTCTTAATTTATACGGAATGAAATCATCATATGTTAAGATTTATTTCGTTTCATTAAATTGAGGTACACAATTTAAGACTAGTAATATATAGTTTAAATATGGCCCTTTAACTCTCGAATTTGTCTGAGAAAATTAAACAGAAAATGTCCATTTTCAGACCAAGAGAAGGCTATTTTTGAAAATTTACCCCTGAAATGACTGGCTCGGTTATCGAGCCAGTCATTCCTGTGGTAAATTTTCAAAAATAGTCTTCTTTTGGTATGCAAGTGGACATTTCTCAAGACCACTGCAAAAGCCGTTTTTGGCTGATATGAGTGTTAAAGCGTTAAAGAGGTAACTGGTACGTTTGACACATAATGGTTAAACTACTCCTTCTACTACTAGCTAAATCTACATACTTCTTCGGAATCGCCACGATAGCTAGTACATTAGACAAGGGGGCGATCCCATGAACACTATAGGTGGAGTAGATCAAATACCCATACGGGAATTTGACATACATACACACAATAGTTTTGGGGTATGGAAAAATGGTGTGAGTGTCTCAAATAGTTAAACCATTAAGCGGAGCCAAAATAAAAGCAATAACAATGCGAGCCTCAAGGGGTAATACATGTTGACAAAGTTTGGAGTTGATTGGTTAAAACTGAAGGAGAGAAAGAAGAAGAAGAAGAAGAAGAAGAAGAAGACGAAGAAGAAGAAGAAGAAAGGAAATTAAGGAGGAGGAGGAGGAGAAAGGAGGAGGAGGACGAGAGGTGGGGAGGAGGAAGAGGAGCAGGAGGAGGAGGACACTGACGAGGACCAGCAGGATGAAGACGAGGAGGACGAGGACGAGGACCAGCAGGACGAAGACGAGGAGGACGAGGACGGGGATGATGATGATGATGATGATGAGGAGGAGGAGGAGGAGGAGGCGGAGGAGGAGGAGAAAGATCCTGAGTAATTACAATAATCTATCTTTGTATACAGATTAATTATAGGCCTAGTCTGACAGCTGAAAATGACGAATATTAACGCTTTCACCCTCAGAGACCAGAAACCAAAGATTATTTATGATCAAATAAATATTATGCTGTCTATTTTGAAACTAGCTGCTCCAAGCCTAATTTGTTTCAAAATATTCAACAGCTTTCCTGTATATTTTTCTTGAAATTTAGACACAGTAATTTTACGGGATAAAAGGGTTAATAAGCATTATATATTTTGCTTACGCGGCACAAATCCTGTTGATTGCCGGTGGGAAAATACTATATATATATATATATATATATATATATATATATATATATATATATATATATATATATATATATATATATATATATATATATATATATATGTTATCCTGTTATAATATTCATCCTGCGCGGACAGCGAGTGAACAAGTTAATAAAGATTATGACAGGGCACCTGCTGTTAGAGGAAGAAAAGATGATGGTTCTTAAAGTTAAAGCTGAGTGGTTATACGAGCACACGTCATTTGTAAGGAATCGCCAATCAGCTATCAATCAATACTCGTGACCACTTGTCTTTAGTGACCATTTTATGGCAAAGAATAAGGTGGTCGTTATAGACAGGTTTGACTTATTTATTAATGAAAGGTCGTAAAGAAACGTGTTTACAGACCGACAAAAGATCATGTATATATATATATATATATATATATATATATATATATATATATATATATATATATATATATATATATATATATATATATATATATATATATATATATATATATATATATATATATATATATATACACCTGTGCAAAAGTTAAGCACCAGCAAAAACAATAGAACGTAGAAACATGATGGTACAACTAGGCTGCCATACTTTTTGTCCCCGCGTTAGCTGACATAATTCCAAGTACGAAATGCACATGCATGCATGACTTCACGCCGCTTGATGTCCGTGCGTGGCGGGAAACAGCACACGTGTTCAGTTATGTAAAAGTCCAGTTTGAGGTGTAGAACATTACATACAGATTTAGGCGATAAGATTAGGAATTTTGTGTTCATGACCGTGGTTTATTTGTACAGAGAGAATTAGCTCTTGATTGTGAACCGCTATGGCAAGACGAAGGTTAAGTGATCGTGTGAAATGGCAAATCATAGGCATGCATACCACTGGTATGTCATGCAGAGAGATTGGCAGACAGCTGAACATTAACCATACTGTAATCAGTCGTTTGATTGCAAAACGTGGGCAAACTAACTAGGTGAAGGACAGGCCTAGATCTGGAAGACCGAAGAAGACTACTGCCCGTGATGATCGAGCCCTAGTACGCCTTGTTAGGAGATCTCCATTCACCAACAGCAGAGTGCTCAGCCAGCAATGGGAAACGCGCAATAGAGTGTCAATGTCTACCGTCAAAAGGAGACTGTATGCTGCTGGCATGAAAGCTAGGAGACCTGTCAGACGTCCTCTCCTCACTGCACACCACAAAGAGGAGCGTCTGAGGTGGTGCAACGAAAGAAGACACTGGAACATGAGATCCTGGAGACGGGTACACTGGTCCGATGAAAGTCGGTTCCTGCTTCATGCCGCAGATGGTCGAACTCGTGTATGGAGGTCCAGACGCACGGCGTACGACCAACGTAACATCATGGAAGAAGTTCCATTTGGTGGAGGTTCCGTTATGATATGGGGGTGCATCTCATTTGATTGTAAACTGGATCTGTTGACTGTACCTGGAACACTAAATGGACAAAGATATCAAGATTCCATACTGGATAGAGTTGTGGTCCCTCATTTTGTAAATCATGCACCTGGAACCCACTCTATATTCATGGATGACAACGCCCGACCACATCGTGCTAGAGCTGTGCATGAATACCTCCGCCAGAATGCCATCGAAACCCTACCATGGCCAGCAAGGAGCCCTGACATGAACCCTATTGAGCATATCTGGGACATTCTGGGAAACATGGTGAGAAGGAGGGATCCTCCTGTGCAGAACCTACAGGAATTAACAGACGCACTCCATCTTGAATGGCAACGAATACCACAATGGCGTATCAGTCGGTTGGTGACCAGCATGAGACGTCGTGTCCAGGCCGTCATCCAGGCACAAGGTGGATATACCCGGTATTAATAATGACAGTCTCAAACTCGTGCACAGATGTTAAACTTCGTTTTCAGACACCATTAATGACAATCTAGGCACGTGTGTCAACTGTAGGGCAATAGTTGTCAGTTGTGTCAACGTAACCCTATTCAGGCCTCGTTTTCAAGTTCAACCAAAAACATACAGTGTTTCCCCACCATCATAATCAGCATTCCTCTAGTTGCATTATTACCTCTTGCACTAAGATGGATGGGTACATAAATGTTTATGCTATTGCTTTCTTCATAGCACGTGAATATACCCTCGCATGTGCGTAAAAATAGGGTGGTGCTTAACTTTTGCACAGGTATATATATATATATATATATATATATATATATATATATATATATATATATATATATATATATATATATATATATATATATATATGTATAGGCCTAATATCCGTATAGGACGACGACGACCACGATATTTTATGATGAATTACACATTTTATGACAAAATTTGTGAAATCTAAAACACGCTGTTATCTCAAGGATACAGCCGACCCTTCTTTAACCATTTAACCCTCGAATTCTATCAAGAAAATTTAAATTTTCTCAGAAAATGTTGATCTGCAGACCAAGAGATGACTATTTTTGAAAATTTACCACTGGAATGACTGGCTCGATAACAGAGCCAGTCATTCCATTGGTAAGTTTAAAAAAATAGTCTTCTCTTGGTCTGCAAATGAATATTTCTCAAGACCACTGCTGAAGCTGTTTTGCTGATATGATCGTTAACAGGTTAAAGAATCACACAACTAAAGATTGAACGTTTGTTGTTGGTGGTTTTGTTTATTAGAAGAATTCATTTGAGTCCTTATACACATAACAGGTGATCGCTATAATGTCCAATCAAATGTTAGTTATAGCTATAGCTAACTCTACAATCGATGAATCTACTAAGCCCCGCCTATTTCTAGCAAAACCCGCCCACACTGTACGTATGCTGTCATGAATTTTTATAGTTTGAGCTCTGAATTAGCAGGATCGCAATTTCAAGGCAACTATACAGTGAAGATGTTGAACATTTTGAAACTAATATGACTGGGGGTGGGGTGGCAACAGCTCCCGGTTAAATTAGTTTCAAAATATTCAATAGACTGCGTTTTAAACTGTAAATCCATCAAAGACATACAACTATTACACTTGAAAGACCTTCCCATGTTCATGGCGTAGCTAGATGCGTCATTATGATTCGTCAGCGTACATGTGACGTATATGTCTATGCCGTCAGATACATTAGTGATACATCGGATCACTCCATTTTGAGCCCAAGCTGGGGAGACCGGTTTACCGTAGTTAACCATTAACTACCGGGAGCTTGTATGAGAAGGATGTGTTCGACTTTCTAACCCTTTAACCATTGGAATCCTAGTGTCTCAATGGAGGAACCCAGTTTATCCACCAATCATATGACATCATAATCAACTAAGTGGCGTGTCTGATGACGTTATAATTAATTACATCATGGATGACGTAGCTAAGTTCGACACGAACGCTTAATTGATGAAGGACTAAGCGTTGTTGTGTGAATTGTATGGCTTTACTATTTAATAAACATTCTGCTAAATATTTTGAAACTAATTTAGCTAGTCGCTGTTGCTGCCATAGGCAGCAACAGCGTCCGGTCAAATTAGTTTCAAAATATTCAACAGCTTACCTGACTACCTGTATAGTATTCTGGAAATTTATAGTCAGGAAGTTCAGCGATCGATCGATTCTAACACGGGCGAAGTGTGGGTGGAGCTTAGCTAGAGATGGGCGGGGCATATCCATAACTGGAAATGTCCATTTTAAGACAACGATACAGGAAAGCTATTGGATATTTTGAAACCAATTTGACTGGACCCTGTTGCTGCCACATGCAAATTAGTTTCAAAATATTCAGCATTCCTAACATCATAATGAATTTGTCATTTCGGCTCTGTAACCGTTAAATGGTTAAGAAAGTATTTTTTGTTTAGTTTTTGACGACATATTCCTGGGGTTATATCGGGGCCTGCTAAACATTTTGAAAAATAAATAAATACTGTTTGGAATATTATTTAGTCGATGATCTATTCAAACAGTTAATATCGTCTATAGGCGACGCCAGAAATTTGTTAATGACGTGGGTGGGATGTCAGGCAGTGGTATCCAAGTTTAATTTTGTGAGTGTGGCTCCTTGAAAATGGTTGAAATTAGATGCTCCGAGATGTTGAAGTCCCCTCGAGATGTAATTTAACTAATTCATTGTTCACAACGGTACACAACTAACCACGAGGACGACGACGACGACCACGACGACGACTACGACTACGACGACAACGACGGCTACTAATACTACTGCTACTGCTGCTAGCATTGCTGCTGCTGCTACAGCTACTACTACTACTACTACTACTACTACTACTACTACTACTACTACTACTCCCAGTAGTACTGTTGTTGCTGAAACAAAAACCCTGCTATAAACTTGTACACGTGTACACCACTGGTATATATGTGAATGCAAATATGTTCCCCGCATACTTTGTATAAAGTCTGGGAGTAATAAATTGAATTGAATTGAATAACACCATTGTATATGCGCGATTGCTCTGTTGGCGGTGGGCCCGTGGCCTCGCCGCAATCCTTCGCTTTTATCAACGCCCCAGTGGCGAATATTTAATAAGAGGGGCCGAACATAAGGCAGTGCAACAAATTTATTTCCACAGGGACTCCAAGTTTCTATGGCCACAAAAGTGACACACAAAAAATTTCTTAAAATTTTTGGGCCCCTTGCATAACTTCAAGTTTAACCCAGAGATGCCATGCCTATAGTACAACTCATAAATCAGGCAACAGGTTTACAAAAGAAACCAATTTTGAACACAGTATAAGAAAATGTTCTGTTGCAAATTTTGAACATATTTGGACAGCAATGTCTTCCAATCCGATTATGTACAAAATATTAAAACAGTCTCTTTTTTATTTTGTGCGTGATATGTCAAATTATTTCTGATCTGTACTTTATAAGTCTGATGTGGTCAAATCCCACGAACACACAGTCTTCCTGACTTCAGGGGCCCGTCACCATTACGGTCGACACTGTACCCTAGCTTTCAGTTCCATGGGTCGCACGTAAGAATTTCAGAACCATTGCACAGGGCTATGTTAGTCTTAAGTTCAGCCCTGTTCATAAGGTATACAAGTAGTATAGTTTTCAATTAAATCTTTCTTGAAAGTGGGATTGCAACTTTAAGATTGTTGATATTTGGCGTCAGTCCAAACATGGTACGCGATATTGCCTACGCTGCGGAAAAGCCGCATTATATGACGTACGCAGTCACGATTAACCCGTTCACTCCCATGAGATTTCACAAAGTACATATTTTAAGGAGGAAAGAAAGCGAATAACTTGTGTACATTTTGGAAACAATGTTGCTGAAAGCTGTTGAGGTTTTAGACAGAAGCAGCATTCAACAACATTTACACCAGTTAAAGAGATCTGCGTCTAAGGACTTGAACAAGTCAGCTGTATAATGGCTAAGCCTACAGATTACTGGAATATAATCTGTATTTATTCGCTCTTAGTTACGGTTGTTGTTAATAATAGAAACGCGAACGTATGCAAACTGTGTTAAACCGCTGACATACACACATACACTAGCTCTATATAAGAACGACGTTGACAATATCTCGTCAGTGGCCACAATATCCTCGTGTCTTCACTGCTCTTCGTCGTTTTACTCCGACAGGATTTAGACATGAGGTTGGCGCTCAAAGCCTTCTTCGCGTTCTATGTGTTAGACTTCAGATAACGCTTACTTCGGATTGAACCACTTTTCTAAGTGGTTCAAGCTATTGAAGCCTCGGCTTCGCCTTTTTCTTTTTTTTTGGCTCGGAGGACTGCGATACCCCAGGCGACCGCGCCATCACACGCAGGTGTGCTTAGCGGTAGGGGAGGAGTGGTCCAAGGGGCCCCCGGGATTTCCGCGCTGCGGGTTGGTGTGTGTATTCTCACCGCCTCGGCGCTGACGTTTCGTGGGCCACACACTAATCACCAGGAGAGCAACATAAACCATGGAAGGTGAGAGACGAGCAGTCATTCATTCATTCATTCATTCA
This sequence comes from Chaetoderma sp. LZ-2023a, assembly GCA_034401795.1. Classification (NCBI taxonomy): domain Eukaryota; kingdom Metazoa; phylum Mollusca; class Caudofoveata; order Chaetodermatida; family Chaetodermatidae; genus Chaetoderma; species Chaetoderma sp. LZ-2023a. Next base: position 46,331,704 of record CM067363.1, on the reverse strand, counting down.
TTCATCCCCTACCCACCCACCCTCCATCAACATACCCACACATCCACCCATCGATTCATCCATCCAGCCATCCATCCACTGGTTCATCCACCTACCCACTCATCCACGCACCAATTCATTCATTCATTCATTCATTCATCCTCCACCCACCCATCCATCCATCCATCCAACAACATACCTACACATCCACGCATCGATTCATCCATCCAGCCATCCATCCATCCATCCATCCATCCACCGGTTTACCCACCCACCCACGCATCCACCCGCCAATTCATTCATTCATTCATTCATTCATTCATTCATTCATTCATTCATTCATCCATCCATCCATCGATCCATACATCCATCCCATTCATCCATCCACCCATCCATCTATCCATTTGTTGGTTGGATGAATGGTGGTTCCTTGGTTGGGATGGGTGGTTTGCTTGTCAGTTATGATGCGGTTTGTTTGTTTTTTTGATTTCTTCATTCATTTGTTCATTCATTCATCACTTGCTAGGTTATCTTGTTGATTTATTCGTCAATCAATTATTGTATATTTATTCATTTGTCAATCAATTAGTTTTCAATCTGTTATCCATTTATTCGTCAGTCATGCGTTGCATAAGTAAAACATTGTTATTTAGCTACCCTTATCATCGTATCAAATAAACGAGCCAGGGAACCAGCATCTGAGCATCCTATTTGATCCATCTCTAGATGGGACGCTGTGGCTTGGTGGGGTAGCTAGCATTCAGGACTACTTAACTGGAGAACGCGTACAGGCCGGAGCTGTGCACATCTCGCCATCGTTGAAAACATGGGCAATCTCCTTCGCTCCCGCCTCTCTCTAGCCAGGAGTATAAATGGGCACCGCTGTCAACACTGGGGAAGTTACCAATAATAGACTGAAATAAAAACCAGCCAAGATATGGCATGAAAGTGACCTGGAATCAGGGAGTCGAAAGACGCCAACCAAACCAATAACTTCTTCCATTTCTAGATATGATCCGCCCATTTCTAGATATGCCACGCCCATTTCTAGATATGCCACGCCAATTTATAGATATGCCACGCCCATTTCTAGATATGCCACATCCATTTCTAGCTAAGCTCAGCACAATTGTACGGGTGTTTGAATCGATTTGAAACACTTAACTCTAAATTCCCAGAATCTAAATTCAAGGTAAGTATACTGGCGAGATATGGTATATTTTGCAACTAATTTACCCATGGGCGGTTGCAACATCACACACTAATTACTAAATAGAAGTCATTTCTTGACAAAAGCTTTACACCCATATTCAATCGACAAACCTGACCATACCCTATGTCTTCTTTTGTCATACCCTATGTCAATTAGCCTATGCCTATGTTTAATCTTTTCAAGGGAGATAATTCAGGTCAGACCAATCTACTTAATAATTACTCATTTATTCAAACGTAATACGAGCAGTAAGCGTAGCCTACGTTTGACCCATAATGGTTAAACTACTCCTTCTACTACTAGCTAAATCTACATACTTCTTCGGGATCGCCACTGTAGCTAGTACATTAGACAAGGGGGCGATCCCATGAAAACTATAGGTGGAGTTACAGATCAGATACCCATACGGGAATTTGACATACATACACACAATAGTTTTGGGGTATGGAACAATGGTGTGAGTGTCTCAAATAGTTAAACCATTAAGCGGAGCCAAAATAAGCAATAGCAATGCGAGCCTCAAGGGGTAATACATGTTGACAAAGTTTGGAGTTGATTGGTTAAAACTGAAGGAGAAGAAGATGAAGAAGAAAATAAATTAAGGAAGAGGAGGAGAGAGGAGGTCGAGGACGAGAGGTTGGGAGGAGGAAGAGGAGCAGGAGCAGGAGGAGGAGGAGGAGGACAATGACGAGGACCAGGAGGACGAAGACGAGGAGGACGAGGACGGGTAGGAGGAAGGTGATGATGATGACGATGATGATGATGATGACGAGGAGGAGGAGGAGGAGGAGCACGACGACGACGAGGCGGAGGGGAAAAAAGATGACTAGTAGAAGAAAAATGAGGAGGAGGATCAGGGGGATGATGAGGACGATGACGAGGACGAGGAGGACGAAAACGAGAAGGACGAGGATGAGGAGCAGGACGACGACGACGAGGCGGAGGGGGAGAAGGATGACGAGAAGAAGAAGAAGAAGAAGAAAGATCCTGAGTAATTACAATAACGAGGCTAGTCTGACGGCTGAAAACGACGAATATTAACGCTTTCACCCTCACAGACCAGAAACCAAGGCTTCTTTATAATCAAATAAATATTATGCTAACTATTTTGAAACTAGCTGCTCCAAGTCAAATTTGTTTCAAAACATTCAACAGCTTTCCTGTATATTTTTCTTGAAATTTAGACACAGTAATTTTACGGGATAAAAGGGTTAATAACCATTATATATTCCGCTTACGCGGCACAAAGCCTGTTGATTGTCGGCCTACAAGATCCACCGCAGATACTATATATATGTTATATATATAACATTCATCCTGCGCGGACAGCGAGTACGCAAGTTAAAGACCGGTTTATAAGCCTATGTGGTTCTGTTAGACAGTCAACCCTGTCTATAAAGGGCACCTGCTGTTGGGGGAAGAAAAGATGATGGTTCTTAAAGCTGAGTGGTTATACGAGCACACGCCATTTATAAGGAATCGCTAATCAGCTATCAATCAATACTCGATATTGGCGATAGCAAATATGTTATCTTGCGTGACCACTTGTCTTTAGTGACCATTTTATAGCAAACAATACGGTGGTCGTTATAGACAAGTTTGACTTATTTATTCATGAAAAGTTGTAAAGAAACGTGTTTATAGACTGACAAAAGGTTATATATATATATATATATATATATATATATATATATATATATATATATATATATATATATATATATATATATATATATATATATATATGTATATATAGGCCTAATGTCCGTATAGGACGACGACGACGACGACGACGATATTGTCTAAGTAAGAGAGTGAAATATGATGAATTACACATTTTATGACAAAATTTGTGAAATCTAAAACACGCTGTTACCTCAAGGATACAGCCCACCCTTCTTTAACCATGTAACCTTCGAATTTGTTCATTTAAATTTTCTTATAGAAAATGTTCATCTGCAGACCAAGAGATGACTATTTTTGAAAATTTACCACTGGAATGACTGGCTTGATAACAGAGACAGTCATTCCAGTGGTAAGTTAAAAAAAAATAGTCTTCTCTTGGTCTGCTAATAAAAATTTCTCAAGACCACTGCAGAAGCTGTTTTTGCTGATATGAGCTTTAACAGGATAAGAATCACACACCCAAGGATTGAAAGTTTGTTGTTGGTGGTTTTGTTTATTGGAAGAATTCAATTGAGTCCTTATATACATAACAAGTGATCGTTATAATGCCCAGTCAAATGTTAGTTATAGCTATAGCTAACTCTACAATCGATGAATCTACTAAGCCCCGACTATTTATAGCTAAGTTCCGCCCACACTGTACGTATGCTGTCATGAATGTATATAGTTTGAGCTCTGAATTAGCAGGATCGCAATTTCAAGGCAACTATACAGTGAAGATGTTGACAATTTTGAAAGTAATATGACTAGGGTGTGGTGGTAACAGCTCCCAGTTCAATTAGTTTCAAAATATTCACTAGACTGCTTTTTAAACTGTAAATCCATCAAAGACATACAACTATTGCACTTGAAAGCCCCTCCCATGTTCATGGCGTAGCCAGATGCGTCATTATGATTCGTCAGCGTACATGTGACGTATATGTCTATGACGTCAGCTACTTTAGTGATACATCGGATCACTCCATTTTGAGCCCAAGTAGGGAGACCGGTTTACCCTAGTTAACCATTAACTACCAGGAGCTTGTATGAGAAGGATGTGTTCGACTTTCTAACCCTTTAACCATTGGAATCCTAGTGTCTCAATGGAGGAACCCAGTTTATCCATCAATCATATGACACCATAATCAACTAAGTGACGTGTGTGATGACGTTATAATTAATTACATCATGGATGACGTAGCTAAGTTCGACACGAACGCTAAATTGATGCCGGACTAATTGTAGTATGGATTGTATGGCTTTACTATTTAATAAACATTCTGCTAAATATTTTGAAACTAAGTTAGCTAGTCGCTGTTGATGCCATAGGCGGCAACAGCGTCCAGGCAAATTATTTCAAAATATTCAACAGCTTACCTGATTACCTGTATAGTTTTCTGGAAACTGATAGTCAGTGAGTTCAGCGATCGATCGATTCTAACACGGGCGAAGTGTGGGTGGAGCTTAGCTAGAGATGGGCGAGGCATATCTAAAACTGGAAAGGTCCATTTTAAGACAACGATACAGGAAAGCTATTGGATATTTTGAAACCAATTTGACTGAAACCTGTTGCTGCCACATACAAATTAGTTTCAAAATATTCAACAGAACATTCATAGCATCATAATGAATTGGTCATTTCGGCTCTGTAACGGTTAAATGGTTAAGAAAGTAATTTGTATTTGGTTTTTTACGACATATTCCTGGGGTTATATCTTTGGGCCTGCTAAACATTTTGAAAACAATTTCACTGAAAGTTGTTGGTGGCTAACCCACTTTCAGCCACATTATTTTCAAAATATTTAGCCAATCACGTTTTTTCTCATTGAAACTATTGTCTAGTGGCCTGTAGCGGAGAGACAGTTAAATAAATATTATTTGGAATATGACTTAGTCGATGATCTTTTCAAACAGCTAATATCATCTATAAGTGCCGCCAGGGATTTGTTAATGGCATGGGTGGGATGTCAGGTAGGGGCATCTACATTTAATTTTGTGTCCGTGGGTGTGGCTCCTTGAAAATGGTTGAAATTAGATGCTCCGAGAAAAGCCGCATTATACGACGTAAGCAGTCACGATTAACCCGTTCACTCCCATGAGATTTCACAAAGTACATATTTTAAGGAGGAAAGAAAGCGAATAACTTGTGTACATTTTGGAAACAATGTTGCTGAAAGCTGTTGAGGTTTTAGACAGAAGCAGCATTCAACAACATTTACACCAGTTAAAGAGATCTGCGTCTAAGGACTTGAACAAGTCAGCTGTATAATGGCTAAGCCTACAGATTACTGGAATATAATCTGTATTTATTCGCTCTTAGTTACGGTTGTTGTTAATAATAGAAACGCGAACGTATGCAAACTGTGTTAAACCGCTGACATACACACACACACCAGCCCTATATAAGAACGACGTTGACAATATCTCGTCAGTTCAGTCTTCTCGGATGGGACTTTAAACTGAGGTCCCGTCACACAGTGCCCATCACTGTGTGAACGTGAGCTAGGGTTAGGTAGGCAAGAAATTTCGGCATAGTCAAAGTAAACCGGATGCTGAATGGATCCCTCCTCGGATGGAACCACGCAACATACGGATTACAAAACCAAAACCAAATTGCTAGAATTAGAATCTTTCGGAATTTTCGAGGGGACTATGGAGGGATGTAACCCGGATGACTGACCGAGTTCGTCCTCGGACGGACACAGTCACCATACGGGCTACCTAACCAATCAAAATCAAACAAGTGCGCGCTGGTGCCTGCTCGGATGATGGCCAGAAGACCAAATGGGTCCCAGGACCCAAAAGACCCCACACCCCAACCTCCCCACTCCCCCCAAATGGGCCGGGAGGTCTCTGACCTAAAGCCCCCCCTTGGGTGCATCAGGTCATAAGACCGTACGCACCTCCCCCGACCCAACACCTACCCCATCCCTTACCCACCCCTGTTAGGTCCAGGTTAGGCCATCCCCATTACACACGCCCAAGCATGAGGAGCAACAAAAAAAGCCATGGAAAAGAACAGCAACATGAGACAAAATCGAGAGACAACGATCAACACACACACACACACAGAGAGAGACACAAGCTAATGCACAAACCGACGTCACAAGAATTCACAAGAATTCAACAGAAACCATAAAGGCCAGGCGTGAGTCTAGACCCTAGCATTGGGAACTAGCATATAAACGCCTCAAATATTACAACACACACACACACACACACACACATATCTCGTCAGTGGCCACAATATCCTCGTGTCTTCACTGCTCTTCGTCGTTTTACTCCGACAGGATTTAGACATGGGTTGGCGCTCAAAGCCTTCTTCGCGTTCTATGTGTTAGACTTCAGATAACGCTTACTTCGGATTGAACCACTTTTCTAAGTGGTTCAAGCTATTGAAGCCTCGGCTTCGCCTTTTTCTTTTTTCTTTTTGCCTCGGAGGACCGCGATACCCCCAAGCGACCGCGCCATCACACGCAGGTGTGCTTAGTGGTAGGGGAGGAGTGGTCCAAGGGCCCCCGGGATTTCCGCGCTGCAGTTTGGTGTGTGTATTCTCACCGCCTCGGCGCTGACGTTTCGTGGGCCACAAACTAACCAACAGGAGATGATCAACATACACCACGGAAGGTGAGAGACGAGCTGTCATTCATTCATTCATTCATTCATTCATTCATTCATTCATTCATTCATTCATTCATTCATTCATTCATCCCCTACCCACCCACCCATCCATCAACATGCCCGCACATCAACCCATCGATTCATCCATTCATCCATTCATCCATCCACCGGTTCACCAACCTACCCACGCATCCACCCACCAATTCATTCATTCATTCATCCATCCCCCACCCGCCCACCACCATCCATCCATCCATCCATCAACATACCCACACATCCACACATCGATTCATCCATCCAGCCATTCATCCATCCATCCATCCATCCATCCATCCATCCACCGGTTCACCCACATACCCACTCATCCACCCACCAATTCATTCATTCATTCATTCATTCATTCATTCATTCATTCATTCATTCATTCATCCATCCATCTATCCGTTTGTTGGTTGGATGAATGGTGGTTCCTTGGTTGGGGTGGGAGGGTGGGTGGGTGGGTGGGTGGGTGGTTTGCTTGTCGGTTATGATGCGGTTTGTTGGTTTATTGATTTCTTCATTCATTTGTTCATTCATTCAGCACTTGCTAGGTTATCTTGTTGATTTATTCGTCAGTCAATTATTGTTTATTCATTCATTTGTCAATCAATTATTCTTCAATCTTCATTCGTTAGTCGATTGGGTTTTATCCATTTATTCGTCAGTCATGCGGTGCATAAGTAAAACATTGTTATTGAGCTACCCTGGTTCCCTGACTCGCGTATCATCGTATCAAATAAACGAGCCAGGGAACCAGGCTATTATACGGAGCATCCTATTTGATCCATCTCTAGATGGGATGCTGTGGCTTGGTGTAGTGGCTAGCATTCAGGACTACTTAACTGGAGAACGCGTACCAGCCAGAGCTTCGCACATCTCACCGTCGTTGAAAACATGGGCAATCTCCTTCGCTCCTGCCTCTCTCTAACCAGGAGTATAAATGGGCACCAGAAGCTGGGGAAGTTACCAATAATAGACTGAAATAAAAACCAGCCAAGACATGGCGTCAAAGTGACCTGGAATCAGGGAGTCGAAAGACGCCAACCAAACCAATAACTTCTTCCATGTCTAGATATGCCACGCCAATTTCTAGCTATGCCACGCCCATTTCTAGCTATGCCACGCCCATTTCTAGCTATGCCACGCCCATTTCTAGCTAAGCTCAGCACAATTTTGCGCATTTTGGAATCGATTTGAAACATTTAACTCTAAATTCCCAGAATCTAAATTCAAGGTAAGTTTACTGGCAAGATATGGTATATTTTGCAACTAATTTACCCATGGGCTGTTCCAACGTCACACAGTCTAATTATTTTCAAAAAATTCAACAGAATGTTTATTAACCCATCGTGTGTCAACAGCACATTAAAGCGCTCAAAATACTATTTATTCCAATTAATCATTTAATTGCCAATACCTTTTAAGGTAATTTTTAATTTTTGCAGCCAAAAAGAACATTTCTGTGAATTAATAACGAAAATTTACAAAAAGATAGATTTCTATTGTCCTTCAAACGGACATTCATCAAAAGTGTAATGGTCAAGAAATTTCAAATTTCTGCTTAGTCAGTGTCCAATTGTCCAACTGTCCAGTTGCAGACCAAGAAGAATATTTTTGAAGATTTACCACTGGAATGACGGGCTGGATGACGGAGCCAGTCATTCCAGTGGTAAGTTTTCAAAAGTATTCTTCACTTGGCCTGCACATGAACATTTCTCCAGATCACTGGAGAGATCATTTTTACGAACTTGACCATTAAAGGGTTAAATTGACACAAGACGGATTGAATTGCAAATTCATCAAATACACACGCCTATGAATCATCCCATTCACGACACACTGAGATTTTCGGGGCGGAGCTACATTTCATTTTAATGGTGACGTCAGCTACCACGTGGTATATTTGATTATGACGTCAGATTGAATGACGGATCGGATCGCCCCACAGATTCCGAATGATACACGATTCTTAGCAGAAGTTTACAACGATTACTTTCATGCAGGAAAATCCACCATTTTATGTTCAGAAATAAAAAATCTTTATTAACATGGGAAAGATTCCCCCGGAAATCCCCCCAAGGCGTCCCCACGAACTTCAGAATACCATACGGCCCTGTCTCTCCAACCAGGAGTATAAATGGGTACCAGTGTAAAACTGGGGAAATTACTAATAATAGACCGAAATACAACCAGCCTAGATATCACGTGATGGGACCGGGAATTAGGGACTCAATAGACGGCAATCAAACCAATAACTTCTGTTAGAAAGTGGTACGTACTCAGGGGTGTAGGAAGGAACTTGGGCCTGAGGTGGTGGTGGCTGAAGCATGAGTGGGCCTAAAGTCTAGGGGTGGGGGTGGGTGGGGTGGTGGGGTGGTGGGGTGGGGTTTGGGGTGCTGGGGTGGGGTGGTTGGGGGGCGGGGTGCGCTATGGGGATACACTATGGGAGAGGCAAAACCTACGCCTATGCTGTAGCTACACAAAAACTCTCTGACAAGCGGTAAATTTATTTGGAGGAAATAAAACATTTTAATGCATGTATTATTTCACTGACCATTTGCTAATTACTAAATAGAAGTCATTTCTTGACAAAAGCTTTGCACCCATATGTGAGAGAGTGAATTTACATGACTTTAATTAATGAATAAATAACTTTCCACCCAGCCTATGTACTTGTTTAAGCCACACGGTATATGCTCAATTCCAGCATTCGCTGGTCATATTAATTAACCTGTCACCCTCCCAGCTAATTTATGCATGCTTGGTGTATGAATATGTATCTAAGAGAGGAGCTGGACTTGGTTTCTGAGTGCATCTTGGATAGTAATCTTGTGTCACATGAGATAACTTGAGGTATCCATGTGAAACTGAATTGGTTTAATCTGGCTATCCCATAGGTGTAATTTAGTAACTAAGATATAGTTCAGGACTATTTGGCGTCAATTAAAATCTGACCAGATCAGGTTGCAGTAATGGGAGGCAGGGAGAACAGCTGAGTGAGAGAGAGGAAGTCAGAACTGTGTTTAATAGGACCGGACTGTGCATAGCAGGAGTGAGAGTAAAAACCTATAAAGGTTAGCACAGTGAATTGCATGGCATTTACCTAGAAATATAGACATGGCTGTTTTTCGGCATTGTATGGCAAATTAAAGGATGAGAACTGAATAACCAGGCTTCATGGTAAGTGAAATTTAACCTTTAATTAAGTATGATGTAATCCAACACACACACACACACACACACACGCACGCACGCACGCACGCACGCACGCACGCACGCACGCACGCACGCACGCACGCAGCACACACATGCATGCATGAACGCCTGCACGCATGCACCACACACACACGTGCAGGCACGCATACGCACACCCACCCTACTCGCAGCGCCAAATTGTAACAGGGTAAATACATTTTGTATATTTTGCAATATGGTTGTACTACCCGGCTACGAGTGACAAAGTTCTTATATGTCACCTTAAGTTCGTTGAATTGAGGAATAGATGAAACATAAACACTGGGTGATGAAATGCTATATAGGCGAATTTATTTACAGTGATGTTGCTTTGAATACCATGGTTTTCAGGTTAAAACTCACGTATCAGAAACCCTGATGTATCATATATAGTTAAAAGAAAAGAGGATAAACACATTAAGGAATAATCTTAATATATGGCAGGATATGGAAACCCATGGACGATTAGTTGTGACCCAAATTAATCCCATTGCAATATGCGGTCACATGGACGCCTCTTACTGGGTGTTCATATCCATAAGAACAATACAATAAAATACCAATATTATATATCATAAAAGTATAATCAAAACAATCTAAATGTCTTCATAAAGTTACACCATGCTTGCATAATCCGACTATCAGATAACATTTCTTGATCTTATCATTCATCTACATTCTAGCTATGTCTCAATCAGCGATCCTAACTAGTTTATCAAAGCATAAATATATAATAAACAATATACTTATTAGCTATTAGCTTCCAGTTCCTTAACTAGATTATATTTTTCCTTTAATTATTATTGATGTTCCTTTTTCGGCAACGTCCCATGATTACATCAACACCCTTGGTTAGTAACAATCTTGTCCATTCAGATGACATACCGGATATAGGATAGTAGTAAAGTCTGGGTGCACAACTTAATAGGATATGGAATAGCTTCTAAGATCACACCAGACTTCCATACTTGGATGTAATTACATTTCCTGACACTCACCCCATAGCTTACAAGACAACATTTCGGATGCCAGATTCTCTACAGCAATCCCACCGAATAGCCGTCATTTGAATCCTGAAAAAAGTAATTACTACATAATAACAACGTCATCAAAACGCCCAACAAAGTACATGTAAAATATTAAGATAATCCACTAAGCTACTTTTCAATTATGGTAAGGTATAATGTATATATGGAACATAGCCTGTTTATAATGGCCCATTTACGCTACAGCATTGCAAATCTCATATTAACCCATTTCCTCCTTAATATAAGTATTAATTAAAATGTAAACAAAATAATATCCAGTGATATTTATTATTATTATTATTAATATCATCATCATCACCATTATTATACAGGGTAAGCCGATTAGTCCAATAAGAAATCATCCGCTGTATTATTTACACCAACTAGATGCAAAATAACGCATTAGATATACACTAGGTAGTAAGTCAAGAAAGGGAAATAAATATGTCTAGTCAGAGCCCGGCACAGTTTATTACTGACAGCAGTCCTCCCCCTTGATTTCTATCAACATCTAAGGGTGTCTGGTTGTGCAGCGTCATGGAGGATAATTAAATCAACTGACCGGCTAGCCATATTAAACACTTCTACAATGCACCTGCAGCTGCATGGTATTTGTAGCGGGCAGTATACATAGCGTGTCTAGTTTAAATCCCACAGTTCATGACGCTAATATGTGTGTGCACACTGCCCAGTTTCATCCCAAATTCCCAGGATCTACAATTCCCACAAACCAGCCCATATGATTGGTGACTGTTTTGGAAATTCACTACCCTGGACGGATTCTCTTCTCACCTCATTAAGCAAAATGACCATCTAATGAGCAATATCAAAAAGTTTATTCCTGCTGAAATATTCCCTGCTTTCTGTACAATAGCTGAATACTAATATTATTGTATCCCGTTCAGGCTCTGTGTGTTGGGTGGGTGTGCGTATGCGTGCCTGCACGTGTGTGTGTGGTGCATGCGTGCAGGCGTTCATGCATGCATGTGTGTGCTGCGTGCGTGCGTGCGTGCGTGCGTGCGTGCGTGCGTGCGTGCGTGCGTGCGTGCGTGCGTGCGTGCGTGCGTGCGTGCGTGTGTGTGTGTGTGTGTGTGTGTGTGTGTTGGATTACATCATACTTAATTAAAGGTTAAATTTCACTTACCATGAAGCCTGGTTATTCAGTTCTCATCCTTTAATTTGCCATACAATGCCGAAAAACAGCCATGTCTATATTTCTAGGTAAATGCCATGCAATTCACTGTGCTAACCTTTATAGGTTTTTACTCTCACTCCTGCTATGCACAGTCCGGTCCTATTAAACTAGTGATGACTGATGTCTTTACAAAACTAGTCCTGTGTGTTCCAACACGTGACCAAAAGGCACATACCGTTGCAGAAGCATTGGTTAAGGAATGGTTTTTAAGATATGGTATACCACGCTCCATTCATAGTGACCAAGGCAAGAATTTTGAATCTTCCGTTATTGCAGAATTGTGTAGCATGTATAATATCAAAAAGACCAGAACTACACCATACCATCCCCAGGGAAACGGACAGACTGAGAGGTTTAATCGGACATTTCATGATTTGTTGAGGACATTAACACCAGAACAGAAGCGGAAATGGCCTAAGTACATTCCAGAGTTGGTCTGGGCTTACAATGTGACACCTCATGCATCAACTGGTTATTCACCTCATTTTCTTTTCTTTGGCCAAGAAGCCTGGTTGCCCATTGATAGTATGTTGTCAGGTGGCACGGATACACATGAGGACATGGCTATGCATGACTGGATAGAACAGCATCAAAAGAAAATGGAGATCGCTCAGAAATTAGCAGGAAACAAACTCAGGGAAGAAGCAGAAAAACGTCAGAAACGATGTGATGAAAAAGCTAGTGATTTTGATATATCCCCAGGAACCAAAGTTTACATCAAGAATAGAGGAATAAAAGGGCGGAACAAGATTCAAGATCGGTGGTGTGATAAACCCTATGTAGTAATTAGACGAATAGATCCATTAAATCATGTCTATGAGATTCAACCAATAACTGGCATTGGCAATATTAGGCGAGTACATAGGACTGAATTGTTAAATGTGCATGAATATGTTAGTATGTGTGACAGAGATGTTATTCCCAGTGACGATAAGAATTCTTGTGATGAGGAGTTCCAGCAAGGTGAAGACAACACAGATGATGATCAACCAGATATATCTACCTCAGAGAATGAAGATATTGATTTGTCTAATGTAGCTGCTGCTTTATATAATGCAGATATTAATCGAACACCAGTCACAAATCATCAAAGTAACCATTTAGAATTAGCAAGCCGCTTAAGGAGTACGACAAGTAAAACGGTTCAGGAAATAGCAGAGTCACTGGATAATATTGGACCTGATCTACGGTTAGGAGTGACAGATGGATTAGCCATTGGACATGGTAGGATATGCCAGGATGCTAGACAAGTCTCTGAGAACATTGGGGAACCTCCAATTCTTAGGCGATCTACACGGATCACAGCTGGAAAGCATAGCGACAGGTTAGGGTATACAGATACCACTCAACTCACCAGTGAAGCCGCACAAGTTGTGGTGAAACAAGAAGGGTTTATGAGTGAAAGCACATCAGGAATCATAGCCGACCTAGCTAAGGCTCAACGTTTATTAGCACTAGTTCTAACAAAACAACTTAGCCCAGTTGATAAATAATTGTCGGGACGACAAAAAGAAAGTTGGGGAGAATGTGAGAGAGTGAATTTACATGACTTTAATTAATGAATAAATAACTTTCCACCCAGCCTATGTACTTGTTTAAGCCACACGGTATATGCTCAATTCCAGCATTCGCTGGTCATATTAATTAACCTGTCACCCTCCCAGCTAATTTATGCATGCTTGGTGTATGAATATGTATCTAAGAGAGGAGCTGGACTTGGTTTCTGAGTGCATCTTGGATAGTAATCTTGTGTCACATGAGATAACTTGAGGTATCCATGTGAAACTGAATTGGTTTAATCTGGCTATCCCATAGGTGTAATTTAGTAACTAAGATATAGTTCAGGACTATTTGGCGTCAATTAAAATCTGACCAGATCAGGTTGCAGTAATGGGAGGCAGGGAGAACAGCTGAGTGAGAGAGAGGAAGTCAGAACTGTGTTTAATAGGACCGGACTGTGCATAGCAGGAGTGAGAGTAAAAACCTATAAAGGTTAGCACAGTGAATTGCATGGCATTTACCTAGAAATATAGACATGGCTGTTTTTCGGCATTGTATGGCAAATTAAAGGATGAGAACTGAATAACCAGGCTTCATGGTAAGTGAAATTTAACATTTAATTAAGTATGATGTAATCCAACACACACACACACACACACACACGCACGCACGCACGCACGCACGCACGCACGCACGCACGCACGCACGCAGCACACACATGCATGCATGAACGCCTGCACGCATGCACCACACACACACGTGCAGGCACGCATACGCACACCCACCCAACACACAGAGCCTGAACGGGATACAATAATATTAGTATTCAGCTATTGTACAGAAAGCAGGGAATATTTCAGCAGGAATAAACTTTTTGATATTGCTCATTAGATGGTCATTTTGCTTAATGAGGTGAGAAGAGAATCCGTCCAGGGTAGTGAATTTCCAAAACAGTCACCAATCATATGGGCTGGTTTGTGGGAATTGTAGATCCTGGGAATTTGGGATGAAACTGGGCAGTGTGCACACACATATTAGCGTCATGAACTGTGGGATTTAAACTAGACACGCTATGTATACTGCCCGCTACAAATACCATGCAGCTGCAGGTGCATTGTAGAAGTGTTTAATATGGCTAGCCGGTCAGTTGATTTAATTATCCTCCATGACGCTGCACAACCAGACACCCTTAGATGTTGATAGAAATCAAGGGGGAGGACTGCTGTCAGTAATAAACTGTGCCGGGCTCTGACTAGACATATTTATTTCCCTTTCTTGACTTACTACCTAGTGTATATCTAATGCGTTATTTTGCATCTAGTTGGTGTAAATAATACAGCGGATGATTTCTTATTGGACTAATCGGCTTACCCTGTATAATAATGGTGATGATGATGATATTAATAATAATAATAATAAATATCACTGGATATTATTTTGTTTACATTTTAATTAATACTTATATTAAGGAGGAAATGGGTTAATATGAGATTTGCAATGCTGTAGCGTAAATGGGCCATTATAAACAGGCTATGTTCCATATATACATTATACCTTACCATAATTGAAAAGTAGCTTAGTGGATTATCTTAATATTTTACATGTACTTTGTTGGGCGTTTTGATGACGTTGTTATTATGTAGTAATTACTTTATTCAGGATTCAAATGACGGCTATTCGGTGGGATTGCTGTAGAGAATCTGGCATCCGAAATGTTGTCTTGTAAGCTATGGGGTGAGTGTCAGGAAATGTAATTACATCCAAGTATGGAAGTCTGGTGTGATCTTAGAAGCTATTCCATATCCTATTAAGTTGTGCACCCAGACTTTACTACTATCCTATATCCGGTATGTCATCTGAATGGACAAGATTGTTACTAACCAAGGGTGTTGATGTAATCATGGGACGTTGCCGAAAAAGGAACATCAATAATAATTAAAGGAAAAATATAATCTAGTTAAGGAACTGGAAGCTAATAGCTAATAAGTATATTGTTTATTATATATTTATGCTTTGATAAACTAGTTAGGATCGCTGATTGAGACATAGCTAGAATGTAGATGAATGATAAGATCAAGAAATGTTATCTGATAGTCGGATTATGCAAGCATGGTGTAACTTTATGAAGACATTTAGATTGTTTTGATTATACTTTTATGATATATAATATTGGTATTTTATTGTATTGTTCTTATGGATATGAACACCCAGTAAGAGGCGTCCATGTGACCGCATATTGCAATGGGATTAATTTGGGTCACAACTAATCGTCCATGGGTTTCCATATCCTGCCATATATTAAGATTATTCCTTAATGTGTTTATCCTCTTTTCTTTTAACTATATATGATACATCAGGGTTTCTGATACGTGAGTTTTAACCTGAAAACCATGGTATTCAAAGCAACATCACTGTAAATAAATTCGCCTATATAGCATTTCATCACCCAGTGTTTATGTTTCATCTATTCCTCAATTCAACGAACTTAAGGTGACATATAAGAACTTTGTCACTCGTAGCCGGGTAGTACAACCATATTGCAAAATATACAAAATGTATTTACCCTGTTACACATATTCAATCGACAAACCTGACCATAAGCTACGTCTTCTTTTGTCATACCCTATGTCAATTAGTGTCTATGTTTAATCTTTTCAAGGGAGGTAATTCAGGTCAGACTAATCTACTTAATAATTACTCATTTATTCAAACGTAATACGAGCAGTAAGCGTACGTAGTATACATGAAACAATACAGAATAGGCTAATTCCAGTGGCATATATCTGCCGTCGAGTTACCGAATTATTATGATGGCATAACAAAGTTAGTTCGAGTCTGCTCTGACTCAACCAGCCCCAGTGACAGATATTTGGGCAGACTGCCTCCAGCCCGTCACTCTGTCCAAATATCTGTCACAGCGAAAGGGTTGAACCAGAACAGACTCGACTAGATTAAGTCGACTTATTTATATCGACATAACACACTATATAAAATAATAACTCGGACAAAAGTTGTTATGCCCGCTTCTGCCATCGACTTATGACTTATTTATGTCGACATAATCTTTTCTAATGCCGCTTTTTTTGTCGACATAATGTTATCTAATGCCGACTTTGTCTTAATTATGTCAACATAATGTTTTCCAATTGTCTTAATTATGTCGACATAATGTTTTCTAATTTCTTAGTTATGCCGACATGATCTACTCTAATGCCGACTTCCGTCTTAAGGATTTC